>JAHHUM010002909.1:0-535051 GCA_036173005.1 Crenichthys baileyi
CAAACCCCCACGCGGGCAGAGGCCTCTCCCTTTGGGAGCCTGGTTCTGCTGGAGGTTTCTTCCTGTTAAAAGGGAGTTTTTACTTTCCACTGTCGCTGCATGCATGCTCAGTATGAGGGATTGCTGCAAAGTCAACGCCAGTGACTGTCCACTGTCTCTACATGCTCATCCAGGAGGAGTGAATGCTGCAAGTCACTGACTGGATGCAATCTGCTGGGTTTCCTTAGACAGAAAAACTTTTTATCCAATTTGAATAAATAACTGAATCTGACTACACTGTTTAATGATTAGGATTAATTGGAATGTATGTACCTGACTTTTGTGAAGTGGCTTGAGACGATATGTGTTGTGAATTGGCGCTATATAAATAAACTGAATTGAATTGAATTGAATTGATCTGCAAAACCCTTGGGACAAAAGTCAAATGTTTTGGAAGATGTGAATCACTCGTACTCGTACTCGTCGCTTCCGCTTATCCGGAACCGGGTCGCGGGGGCAGCAGACTCAACAGAGACACCCAGACGTCCCTCTCCCCAGACACCTCCTCCAGCTCCTCCAGGGGGAGCCCAAGGCGTTCCCAGGCCAGCCGAGAGACATAGTCCCTCCAGCGTACCCTGGGCCGTCCCCTGGGCCTCCTCCCGGTGGGACGTGCCTGGAACACCTCCCGAGGAAGGCGTCCAGGAGGCATCCGGTATAGATGCCCGAGCCACCTCAACTGGCTCCTCTCGATGTGGAGGAGCAGCGGCTCTACTCCGACCCCCTCCGAATGGCTCCTCACCCTATCTCTAAGGGAGTTTCCGGCCACCCTACGGAGGAAGCTCATTGCAGCCGCTTGTATCCGGGATCTCGTTCTTTCGGTCATGACCCAAAGTTCATGGCCATAGGTGAGGGTAGGAACGTAGACCGACCGGTAAATCGAGAGCTTCGCTTTTCGGCTCAGCTCTCTCTCCACCACAACGGACCGGCACAGCGCCCCCATTACTGCAGCAGCCGCACCGATCCGTCTGTCGATCTCCCGCTCCATTCTTCCCTCACTCGTGAACAAGACCCCGAGATACTTGAACTCCTCCACTTGAGGCAGGAACTCCCCTCCAACCTGAAGAGGACAAGCCACCCTTTTCCGATTGAGTACCATGGCCTCTGACTTGGAAGAGCTGATCTTCATCTCAGCCGCTTCACACTCGGCTGCGAACCGCCCCAGCGCATGCTGTAGGTCTTGGCTAGAGGGGGCCAACAGGACCACGTCATCTGCAAAAAGAAGAGACGAAATCCACTGGTCCCCAAACCAGACCCCCTCCGGCCCTTGGCTGCGTTTAGAAATCCTGTCCATAAACCGGACCGGTGACAAAGGGCAGCCCTGCCGGAGTCAGACATGCACCGGGAACAGGTCCGACTTAGTGCCGGCAATGCGGACCAAACTCCTGCTCCGCTCGTACAGGGACCAGATGGCCCCTAATAAAGGGCCCCCGATTCCATACTCCTGGAGCACCCCCCACAAGGCATCACAAGGGTCGAATGCCTTCTCCAGGTCCACAAAACACATGTGAACCGGTTGGGCAAACTCCCATGAGCCCTCGAGTACCCTGTAGAGGGTATAGAGCTGGTCCAGTGTTCCACGGCCGGGACGAAAACCACACTGCTCCTCCTGAAGCTGAGGTTCGACTATCGGCTGGACTCTCCTCTCCAATACCCTGGCGTAGGCCTTACCAGGGAGGCTGAGGAGTGTGATCCCCCTGTAGTTGGAACACACCCTCCGGTCCCTCTTCTTATGAAGGGGGACCACCACCCCGGTCTGCAAGTCCAGAGACACTGTCCCCTACCGCTATGCAATGTTGAAGAAGCGTGTCAACCATGACAGCCCCACAACATCCAGAGATTTGAGGTACTCAGGGTGGATCTCATCCACCCCCAAAGCCTTGCCACCGTGGAGCTTTTTAACCACCTTGGTGACTTCAGCCTGGGTGATGTAAGAGTCCAACCCTGAGTCCCCAGCCTCTGTTTCCACCAGGGAATGCGTGATGGCAGGATTGAGGAGATCCTAGAAGTACTCCTTCCACCGTCCGATAATGTCCCCAGTCGAGGTCAGCAGCCTCCTACCCCCACTATTAACAGTATTGGCGAAGCACTGCTTCCCCCTCCTGAGGCGCCGGACGGTTTGCCAGAATTGCTTCGAGACCGACCGGTAGTCCTTCTCCATGGCCTCACTGAACTCCTCCCAGGCCCGAGTTTTTGCCTCTGCCACAGCCCGGGCCGCAGCACGCTTGGCCTCACGGTACCCGTCAGCCGCCTCAGGAGTCCCACAAGCCAACCACAGCCAATAGGACTCCTTCTTCAGCTTGACAGCATCCCTTACTGCCGGTGTCCACCAGCGGGTTCTGGGATTGCCGCCGCGACAGGCACCTTACGGCCACAGGTACGGGCAGCAGCATCGACAATAGATGCAGAGAACATGGTCCACTCAGACTCTATGTCTCCAACATCCCCCGGAATCTGGTCAAAGCTCTCCCGGAGGTGGGAGTTGAATACATCCCTGGCCGAGGGCTCCGCCAAGCGTTCCCAGCAGACCCTCACAATGCGCTTGGGCCTGCCAAGTCTGTCCGGCTTTCTCCTCCTCCAGCGGATCCAACTCACCACCAGGTGGTAATCAGTGGACAGCTCACCCCCTCTCTTCACCCGAGTGTCCAAAACATGCGGCCGAAGGTCTGATGATACAACAACAAAGCCGATCATTGACGTCCTGCCTAGGGTGTCCTGGTGCCAAGTGCACTGATGGACACCCTTATGCTTGAACTTGAATGTGAATCACATTACATCTTAAGTAAAGCTAACACAGCATTTAAAAAAAATCACAATGACAATCAAGCATTGTCGTGGTAATGTGATGGTCTCGGCCTGCCTTGCTGGTTCAGGACCTGGATGGCAATCAGTTTGTGACCTTAGGCTCGAGTGCACTGGGGCACTCGAGCCTATTGCAGCATGACAATAATCCGATGCACACCAGGAGCTTCAACTCAGTTTGGGTCACAGAGAAAACTAAATCAGGGTTTTGAAGTGGTCTAGTCAAAGTTCAGCCTTAAACCTGATTGAGATGCTGTACCATTATCTTAAACAGCTGGTTCATGCTTGAAACCCCTCAAGTGTTGTGAAATGAGAACAATTGTGCAAAGAAGAGCAGGGAGAATTCCACCTGATTTATGTAAAAGATTAATTGCCAGTTTTCACAAAATGGCAGTGGTTGCCCCAAGGGTGGAGCAAGCATTTACTGGGTTTAGGGAGCAATTCCTTTTTTTTTTATTAGGTCCTGCCTTGGTTGGATTACATTTTCCCCTAATAAATCAAATTCTAATATAAAAGCAGCGTTTTGTATTTACTCCGGTTAACTTTGTCTGATAGTAACATTTGTTTTATGATCTTAGTGATTTAAGAGTGACAAAAAAACAAAAACCATAGAAATCTGAAATGGGGTTTCATGGCTCTGAACATCAGAGCGATTTAAATTAATAGATGCTTTTTTTAGTCTTTACCTTAAATTGTTGCAGTTGTCAAAGTTCCAATCCAACAAAAATATTTAGGTTGCAGTGAATCAACACAGTCAGTGAAGATTAACAGAACGAGGAAGCCTCATTGACGCATTAGACATCATTACCAGATACTAAAGGACCTGGATAATTTATATGGTTTATGGTTTGAGTGTGGCCAGGTGGTCATGTTGTGGAGTTACCTGGCAAGTGGAACATACAAATGTCATATCTGGCTGATGTTGGAACCAGTGGGTACATGTGGGAACTCAAACATGTTGTGTCTTCCCACAATATGTTGTAAAGAGTCTAGACCCAACAGGTAATTCAATGTGTCCATTCTACCTTTTACAAACTTAAAATGTACTCGGGTTTGACTAAGTGGCTGATGCTCTAGAAAACTGCCTGTAACACATTGCTCCACTTGGAATCTCATTGATTTTCCCCTCTAGTGATGTTCTAGATGAACCAAGTCATTAAAAATCCAGTCATTTACATACCCCTCACTGGTCTGAAGTTATATCCAAATCAGAATATTTCTTCTGACTTGGTGCCAAACCGTTTTTGTCAGTGAATATATTATATTGTACCTCCCAAACTTCTATGTTACAAAGAAAACTTTTTGTGGCCTTAGAAAGTGTTAGAGCTTCTTGATAACACTTCCTATTAAGGGCCACGCCCTCCCTTTACAGAATACATTTTTTTGGGGTAAAGATTAGTGAATTTTTATAGGTTCATAGAGCAAATCATATATATAAATGGACTGGTCTAGATGACGAAAAAGCTTGTGTGTAAGTGCAGATTATGTAACATCATTTAGTAGTGCCTGGGTGGACAGCAATGATGGTTGTCTAAAAGGTTTATGATTGTCAAACTTTGATTATTGTTCCAATCTAGTTTACAAATTCCACACATTTTTTTTTACCATTTGTTTCCGACTTTCAGACACCAACATTTTTGCTGGAATGTCATGTGATACAATAATTCAAGAAACTAGACAGAGACATTTTACCAATCAGAGTGAAAAGCAAAGCATTTGCTTCGTCAAGGTAACATTTTTGAAAACTCTACCTTATGATATTTGCTTCAGAAATATTCTTTATTGGTTTAAAAAAATCTTTGGCATGCTTTGAAAAAAACACATTTTTCTAACTGAACCCTTTGTAATGCTTGCTGTATCAGTTTATTCGATGAATCAGTCAGATCTTTCTCTTACTTGAATGCATGCAAAAAATTCCCCCGGACATAAAATGGCTCTTAGCTGCATACTCATATCATCTACAAACTTGTTTAGCCACCTGAAAAGCTTCTGTGTTTGTCGCTCAAAATCATGCCTTCAGAGAATTTGTGAAAAATGAAATTCGTCACTAGATAAACAGTTTTTTTGTGTTTTACTGCCATCACCATGACCTTACCAGCTGACTTCAGCATGTGTTTGCTGTTAGAACATGGTTGTGAAGTACTATTACTGTCTTGTCCTATTTTCATTTACATGACTCAAAAGAGAACAGCCAGCTTTTGCTCTGCTGAGACTCTTTCTTTGTAGTCTTCATCAAACAGCTGGGAAGATGTGTTGACTTTGTGCAAGCCTGACAAGAAGTGGAATAAATAGAATAAATGTTTTACAGAATCTGTCCTGACAGTACAGTAAGATAATCTGCGCTACCTCCTATTCTGGACTGGATTCAGCAGGATGTGGACCCCTGGGCTAGAACCAGTTTTGATGCCCTACTTGCACAAGTTTCTTTAACATATGAAAATAATTAAATTGTTAGGCTCAACTTTGAGGTTTTAAAGCTTTGTCCAACCAAGCTTTGCGTCTTTCTTTAAAAAAAATAATGCCATTATTCTGATTATTTCAACCTCTCATTAAGGTTAGGCACTGGGTGCAGTAAGGTCCTTTTTACATCATGGTAGATAACAAAAAAGGCCAAAACCTTACACTACTGTATTAAAATAGATTCACCAAAACCAACTGTGCTTTATTAGCTTGGAAATGACACAGAGGAACAGACGTGGGGTCTTTGTGGGAGATGGAGTTCCCCCACACCATGAAATTTGTATACTTGGCCACTAAGAAAACAATTCTCGCTGGTGCGTTGAACAGCCTTCCCATTCTCGCACAGAAGAGTGTTGCCGGGTGAGTGAGGGAGTGTGAAGCCTCTTTAATTGCCTTCGGTCACCCACAACGTTGAACTGGAGCGCCACGCAGCTTAGCAAAGGAACCAGGCAGAGGGGCCTGATAGATATTTTATCGCTCAAGTTAACGGTTAATGAATTCCCAAAGTGAAATCTGTCACTTCAAAAATAAAGAGGGAGGCAAATTAAAGGGAGATAGAGAGAGACGGGGGAAGAAAGGGACTGGAGAGGGTGACACAGTTTTAGAATGCCCTATCTTCTGGCCATCCCCGTTTTTCAATGGAATAAAGAAAACTCAGCCTCTTTCTTCTTCTCTTTTCTTCTCCCATCTTTTTTTCTCCCTCCCATCCTGCTATCTCTCGTGCCGCTTTTCTCTGCAAAAAAATTCTCATGAATGATTTATATGTGTCTTGTTATCAGCAACGATTTCTATAGACCCCGACGCATTCACCAAGACATTTGTGGCGTAATTGTTAATTTTAATGCCATAATGGCTTCAGATGGGAGCTCTGATTAGACATTTATTACACAATTAAATGAAACATACTCAAGTATCACAAAAGCCTCCCGTAATTATTTCAGGCCATTAATAAAATGGGCATTAAATTATATTGGACACAAAAGAGAAGTGAAATAGATTTCCATTAGAGCAATGGAGGCAGAGAGGGGGTAATAGATCCTGGCTGAATTCACTCTGAAATTAATTGTTGCCCAGCCTATTTCCACACACAGTGGAATAAATGAATGAGAAAAGAGAGGAAGAGAAGAACGAGTTGGTGGCCAAGAGGGTGAATGGAGGGGGTTACATTAAGAGCCTCAGATAAAAACCTTTTGTTTGACACTCTACAATGGACCCTCAACTTGAGAGAGAGGAGAAGAGTCAGACCAATTTCAATCTCCGTCCACCTCTGCAGAGTTTCGGCTCGAGGCTATAACCCTCTTTTCAAGTTTTGTTTGCTTTTGAATAAACAGCTATCACACACCTACCGGAGAATGCAAAAAACAGTGTGTGTGACTTAGTAGGGAAGGTGAGGAAAACAGAAGCTGGTGGTT
Organism: Crenichthys baileyi; assembly: GCA_036173005.1. NCBI lineage: Eukaryota > Metazoa > Chordata > Actinopteri > Cyprinodontiformes > Goodeidae > Crenichthys > Crenichthys baileyi. Next base: position 6,711 of record JAHHUM010002909.1, read on the forward strand.
GGAAGAAAGAAAGAAAAACTGTGACCTACCGGATAAATATGCAGTTGGATCACATTCAGACATGGCAGATTAGGAAAACACATCCTGCAACTCTGAATCAATTAGAGCCTCCCAAAATGAAATGTCAGGGAAGATAATCAAATGTGTGATGTAGCCTAAATGAAATGTGAAGAAGAGGAAAAAAAAGAGCAACGAACACTGAAACACATTTATTTTCAGATTAGGACAGTTAAAACACATCAAAGCCCGATGAATGGTAAAGACTTCCTGAACCCATTTCCATTGGGGCTCCAAATTGAGGCGCCGTTTGAACCACCACTCTCATGAGATCCTCAGTAAAAAGTGCAGAAGTAATAGACGTTGATATCTCCCAAGTCTAGGACAGATCATTCGGCTGAAATTAATTAATCAGTCACTGGTACAGATTGGTGAAATTGTATTTTTTTTTTACCTCGCTCTTCTTCATTCTGACACTCATGAAATATCTTTTCTTCATTACTGTCCATTTGTGTTGCTTAGTCTGCACCAGTGCCGCACATTACGGGCAGGAGTTTTTTTCAGCATCTGTCATAACTCAGGTTTTGAGGATCTGTAAATATGACAAAGAAAAACTGAACCAAAGCCTTGCAACAGCATTCAAACCCCTTGAACTTTTTACATTTTTCCAAATTTGTGTCATATGCTTCATTGGATATCTTTAGAATTTTGTGTGATCAACCAAAAAAAAAACAGTAGTGCATAACTATTGAAGTGGAAAAAAATAATAATTGGGTTTAAAAAATATAAAAAAATCTGAAGTATGGTGTGCATTTGTATTTAGCCTTCCTGAGTCAATACTTTGTAGAACCACCTTTCACTGTCATTGCAGCTGTGCTTTGTGCATTGTTGCCACCAACTTTGCACATCTACAGAGGGGCATTTTTTTCCCCATTCCTTGTTGTGTAGTTCCTCAAACTCAGTCAGACTAAATGTCTGTGGACCTCAGTTTCAATTCTGGTGACCAATTTACAATTCAGTTTAGGTCTAAACTTTAACTGGGCCATTCCAACACATGAACATGCTGACCTAAAACATCATATTCTAGCTCTGGCTACATGTTTAAGCTTGGGGTTCTTACAGCTATCCTCAAACTAAAGCTTTCTTCTTGCCACTTCTCTTGAAAGGTCTTAATTGTGGAGTTCACGGCTTGTCCTGTCAACAAATTCTCCAACCTGAGCTGCGGATCTCTGTATCTCCCCCAGAGTTACCATAGGCCTCCATCCTGACTGCTTAATAATTCTTGTAGGTTTAATCTCTTGTTCATATGGTGGACTTAACGGTGCCTAGTTAAATGTTCATAACTTAAGTTATTTTTTAAAAAACGAAATCTGAGGTCTTCAGAACACCTTCATTTATACTGAGTTAAAATTGCAGACATCTTTTTTGTACTTCTTTCAGTTGCATTACATCAATGAAGGAGTCCTGATTTTATATATATATATATATATATTAATATATATATATATATATATATATATATATATATATATATATATATATATATATATATATATATTTTATTTATATATATATTTTTTATATGTTGTGTGTGTGTGTGTGTGTGTGTGTGTGTGTGTGTGTGGCATACCTATTATAATTTTTGCTTGTAAAACTGTCTATTATTTTCATTCAACTTCCCAACTATTCACTTTTTTGTGTTGGTCTGTCAAATAAATCCCCTTATAATGCAGTGAAGTGTGTGGTAGTAGTGTGACAAAATGTGAAAAAGTTTGAGGACTATGGTTACTTTTTGTGAGGCATTCTCTGAAACTTAAATCACCTGATCTGGCAGATTTGCAGTCCTCAGGCTTCAGGTCCAGCATCAGTGGAAGTGCTGTTAGGCCTGAGTGGAAATATTCCAAAGAATAAAGAACAAGGTAGGTTAATTCCAACATTAATCTGAATATTGGTATTAGGATATTTAGGATTGTCTTTGAGACTGTTTTGTGGGGACATAGATAGAGAAATTCTCTATTTTTCCATTACATCTGAGCTTCCACATTCCGAAAACCAATTTGATCCAGTTATCAAAAACTGTCTTTCATTAAGGTCCATATGAAAACTTTTCTGCCTGTAAAAAGGAAGATCAACAAAACCTGGCCATGCACTTTAACAGACAAATTACATCCACTGATGAGATATGGCTCTCAGCTGTAATGAGTCTGTATAAATGTGTCAGAAGTGTTATCACAAATGTTTGAGTTAGAAGGTTGTAAACAGGTGCTATTTAATGTGACAGTGTCCCCAGATAAAAAAAATATGGTCCTGTGAGGTTTTATTAATTCTTTATAAATGTTACATAAACTCAAAGTGAACTCAGAATTTTCATCTGGAATTAACTGGTTATCATGAATAAAGAAGTTTGTTGTTGATCTTGACTGAATTCTTACTTCTTCTAAATGTTAGGCTTTTTAATGTATGGTTCTTTGGAGAGATTGTGAGCAACTAGTATGTTCTCTTTAGTAGGTACTAGAGGTGTAACAAGATCTCAGGGCACAAAATCTCTTGTGAAAGTGAAATCTGTCTCATGTAGCGCTACCTAATTGCTGCCAGTCTGTGATTTAAACTGGTCAAAGAACTTCTTATGAGTCCTGTATATAAAGGTGAGAACTTTACGCTTTACTCTATGTTTGATAATCTTAATATGAAGTAAGTGTCGTATCTTGCCAGTGTCTGTGTTTTTGCGTTTGTGTTTTTGCTTATTTTACCCAGCCTGATCCTTGTTTCCTTCTGTTTACCACAGCCTAGCTCCCACCTGTTTCTTGTGTCTCCTATTTACCTGGTCTTGTTTTTCATTGGTTCTCCCTTTTTTTCCTGTTTGTATATTTATTCCTTAGTTGCCATTGTTCCCCGCTGTGTCCTGGGTCGTACTTATCTCTGTGCCCTGGTCGTACCTGGTCCTGTATCCTATGTCCTGGCCTGGTTCTGGTTTCCCTGCCTGCTCCATGAGCGAGAACAATAAATATCAGACTTACCCTTATTCATCTGACTCCTGGCGTCTCATTCTCTGCACTTTGGTCACAAACTGCACAGCATGACAGTAAGACAAAGTTGGCTAGAAAAGACTGCCTTCACCACTTCAAAATCGTAAGTGTTACACCATTTCAGATACTCAGTGACAAAGTGACAGAAAAGATACAAATTGTTTGTGCAGTGGATATTGGATGTATTATTACACCCTTTTTGAATATTGTACATTTATTAACGTTAGAGGTACAGTTCATCTTTATTTAGCTGATGATGAAAAGGGGAATGCTCTTATAATACCCTATTTAATCCACATTCCTTTCAAGAGCCTCATCAGCAATGGGGAGTAATAGGTTTGTAATTTCATTTATGCTGCTATTAAGTTTCTTATTTTATTTAGATTTTTTATTTAGATTTTTAGTGCGTGTTTTTAGTGGATCTATTTCTAGAGTTCATGTGAACTTACATGTAAAACTGGTGAAGCTACTATGTGTGAGTAAAGATGAGGGAGTGGGCATACTTCAGCTGTGGATGAATGCAGAAAACTCACAATCAGAGTGGTAGAGCTTTTCCTGACTGAATGTGGCCACTGAATATCTACCACCATGATGCCTTCAGGAAACATGTGATGTTACTATATTAAAGTTACATTCAAAGCTCTTGCAGCAATGTGGGTTTGATGTACGTGGTCATCTTTGGACCCTAAGAAAGGGATTAAGATGTTAAAATCTGCATAGAAATGAATCCAGTCTTTGTTATTATTTAGTTGCAGTACATGTATTAACAGTATTCTTTATTTTGCAGTTTATTTTGAAAACATCTTTATTGTTTTTTGGTAGCAGCTCTAGCTTAACTTTATATTAAATAATTTTATCTACTTAGTCGGTCTCATGTGGGAAGCTGAAATCCCCCTGCAAGGAAGGCAGGCTGTAAATGAGATTTTTTTTCTCTTAATGAAGGTCAGGAGAGAGTCACATCTTTCCTTGTGTGATAATTTATCTCTATCTTCTGTTATCTCTGTTTTGGCCCCTTTAATCCTAATTGTATTGTATAATTGTGGTGATGTGGACCTTGCGGTCTTTGAAGCATTGGCCTATCCTTTCATTATTACCTGATGCCTTGAACCTCTGCTTACTTTTCTTCTCTCGCTGCTCTGTTCTGTGTTATCCGGTGCTGTGGAATAAAAGGGAGAGCAGCTCAAGTTCAGTCATTTTGAATTTTATTCAGGTCTGATTTCACTATCATACTGAAGAACCATTCCAACCACAAAGATGTGATACATATGAATCCCTTCTATAATATAGTGCACATGTTGGAAATACAGCACAGAAACAGCTTATTGCTGTTTTGATTGCTTCTCTGTATCAATGAATAAAGCTTGAAAAGGGATCCTGTCAAAAGGTCTACAGTATTGTGTGCAGAATGAGTTTTATAATTGCATCCAGAAAAAAGGAGAGCATATTAGTGTTAAACACTATTAGAACAACAGTCATGAGTCTAACAGAGCTCTACCCACAGACCCCTTCACCGTGAGCTTTCCTTTAGTTTCCTGCTATTCTTTATTTGTTTTAGGAATTGTTCAAGAATTTGTATTATGGGAAAGAAAGACGCATATAGGTTTCTACTCGAGCTCACAATTTGTGTGTACATGTTTGCATCCTTCAGAAATGTTTCACTTCAAGGATTTAACACAAACTATGAGAGTAAAACTTGGTGTAGAGGTCATACACTACCTAGTAGTGGTTCAGGCAAATGCTTTAATGTGCTTGAACCACTACTTCAAGTACTTCAAGCATTTATCACCTTTTTGGTAATTAACAAAATGTGATTTGGATTTATAACAGTGGCCCATGGTAACTATGGGGGAGCTGCAGAGATCCACAACTCAGGTGGAAGAATCTGTTGAAATTCTGGCCACTACAGAAGAGCAGCAACAAGAAAGCAATTGTCCCATAAAGAAATCATGTTTAACATTTGCCACAAACCATGTAACATGGAAGAAGGTCCTCAGGTTAGGTGAGACCAAAATGTAACTTTTAGGTCTATATGCAAAATGCCTTGTGTGTTAGACAATTAGCTCTGCACCATGAACACCATGGAACATGGCGGTTGCCGCGTCATGCTGCGTGGACGCTTATTTCAGCAAGGTCAGGAATGCTGGTCAAGGTTCATGGGAAGATGGCTAGAGATAGACACAAGGCAATTCTGAAAGAAAACCTCCAAAAGACATAAGTTGGAGGCTTACCTTTGAGCAGGGCAACACTGCAATGAATCAAAAGCAGAACTATGTGTATATACCCAAAGCCAATAGAGAATCTGTGACAAGATTTGAATATAGATGCTGTCAATCTAATCACAACAAGCTTGCCGAAACAAGACTGGTCAGGAACATCAGTGACCATATGTGCAAAACTGGAAAAGACATACTAAAATATACTTGAGCATCTCACTTTCTAGGTTTTTATTTGTAAAAAATTAAACGTGTGTATCATTTTCTTCTGCTTCACATTTACAATCCACTTTGTGGTGACCCATCACAAATAACCCCAGAAAAATGCAAATGGGAAAAAGTTGTGTGTGAATACTTTTGCGGGACACTGCGTGGTGACACTCTGTAGTGAATTCTACTCATTTCTCCTTGATTTTAAAGCATACTCAAAAAAAAAAAAAAAAAAGAACGTGCATTTAAATGCAGCTCTTTTAAAATGGAAAGTTGTAGATCTCTCAAGTTCTCACCGTTTCTGACATTTGTATTATTTTCTTCACGGAGAACCACAAAACAGGATGAAAGTCCACCGAAAGGCATTGAAATGTTAACCGGAGCTTTTAGCTGTGTTTTGTAAGGGGGGCAACACGGGATCTCAGCGAAGAAACCCTCTTACCGCTTCAGCACCACGGACAGTAACAGTAGACGGAGCTTACCTCGCAGCTCTGCGGGGGCCCGAGTTGAACAGGCTCTGCGCGTGTCAGGCCGGTCCCCGATCACTCCAGATGGATGGCCACGTGTCCGGAGATGATCCCGGGGTTTATTCTATGCGGCCATGCGAGCGCACGTTTGCCGTTTGTCCCGCGCCTTTCAGTATGTAAATTAAATTGGTTGTTTATCAGTGAAATACCGTGGTTACTAACAGACCCTAACAAATCCTACGTTCCTGACTCTTGTTATAGGCCTTAAACTGGTGGCTTTAAATACTCGGACTTTCTTTTTGCAGAATTTACCACGATGAACAACTTTGTTGAGATTTCAAATGACCCTAAGTTTGGACACTGAGATTGAATTTTAAACGGCGACGCGCATGCGGGACCAACTTATTTACGACATTTACCACATATTTATTGGAGAATATAACTGAGCCGAGCTGTGCCGGGCTACGCCAAAGAGAAAATGCGGGAGCCAATAATCATCTCGCTCCTCGACGAAAATCAAAACCTATTGCATTTCTCATTACCCCGTTAAATTGTCGAGGGAACTTTCAGGCGCGCATTTATGAGACAATCAGTGTTTGAATAAGAAACATAGCTGACTGCTCCCAAGTGAGTGGGAGGCTGAGCCCCTAAAATAATTCCCAGTTATCTGACTCACCCATCTCAAATGAAGTCTATAAGCCGGTGTGGGTATGCACAAGCCCGAACGCCACATGTCTGTGTAAGATAGCATAACGCAATTTAAAACTTCAAGGCGACTCAAAATATACAGTGTAAAAACATGCAGCATATATATATATATATATATAATATATATATATAATATATATATATATATATATATATATATATATATATATATATACATATTACCTCGTGGTTGCAGATGAACATATAGAAAGCCGATTGGTAGGACTGGAGGAGATATTTAATTTGTTTTTTGACTAACAAAAAATAGGTGTCCTCAGTTGATTGTTCTGAGTCTTTATGAGCAGGATCATTTTCCCCTCTTTCTCCGCTCGTTTTTTTTTTACGAATAGACCTGTTTCAATGTTTTTTCTCAACAAATATGATGGAAATCTTGTAAGCAGCTGCCGACTGACGCATGCGCATGAGAAGAGACGTGGGACAGAAAGAGAGAGAAAGAAAGAGAGCTAGAGAGGGCGTGAGAAAGAGACCGATATGAGGTTGAAATATGGAAATAAAGGGAACACCAGAGGAAGGTGAAAAAATACAAAAACTGAGGCATGCCCTATTTGTTCCAACATGGACAAAACAAAAACAAGAACAAAAAAATCGTAATCTTAACACAACAATATGAATACGAAAAATGTGCATAATGACAAGCTACACTGATAAAATAAACTTGTAGGATTTGACCAATAAAATGTGTGTAACAATTTCCATGCATTTTATTTGGGAAGATTCTAATCAATAACTAAAATACATTTAACCAGGTTTCAGTAAATTCTTATTAATTATTCAGATACGTTTTGTTCATCTCGTATGTCACATGTTAAAAAGAAATAAAACATAAAAATTCATTTGTGATTGAGGCAAACATTTTACTCGTGTAGTAACTGTTTAAAACTCAATTCTTACAATATGGCATGTGAGCATTTTCCCTGACAAGCATGCCTAAGATGGTTCATTCATTGGGATCGACCACCTCAAAGTTAAGAACTTCTGCTTGCTACCATGTTTGACTTCAGCATTAGCTCTGTTGCTAAGCACTATATCTCTATACAACAGAAAAATGTATTCATTTTTACAAAGTGTAAATTATTTTGTAGCACAGAACTTATGAACAAATCCACCTTATTGTTTGCTGGTGAACACTGCACCTGACAGCTGAAGCTTTAAATTTAAGTGAAGATGTCAGCTAAACATTTTCACTTAAATTTTAATGTAATTGTTTAGGTCGGATGTGTTACCAAAATAAAGTATCTAATGTATTAGAATTTAACTGAATTTTAACATTACATTCACAAACTAATATGCTCGATTAAAATTTCAATCATTTTAATAACTAATATTTAGCACCATGCGAAATCATTTTTTATAGTGCAATAGATGAAAAAAATTACACAGAACTTTCTTAAACTTTTCCTAACACAACTTTATATATTTGTAAATGGCAGTTTTAGAATTGTTGCTATTAGAGTGTCACATTGATCGAGCTATTAATAGCCATATTAATGTTGCATGCCACATAGACAGAATTTTGGGTCTTTCTCTCGTTTAATAATCACATCTGAAAGAATCATACATCACACAGCCCCACATTAGCCCGAGGGCTGTTAGGCAACAACCCTCGTTTAAAAATTTGCATGTTAAAACGACCCCCCCCCGTGCCTCCTTAAAACCACACTGTCAAGATGGGACGTGAAATAATGCAACAATTAAATACACAAAGGCTCGTTTTCTGACGCACTGTGTTTTTGACGCCACACATTCCGGCTGTTTGTAGTTCCATCACTGAAGTTTCCCAACGACGACTGTACCCGCGAGGACGGAGCGCGTGCGTTTACTGATGTCCGGCCGGGCCTATATCTACATGCACGCGCTTGTTTGTTTGGTCCGTCATAATTTTTAAGCTACAAAAAAAATCTTATGTTTTGCTAGTGTTTATAAATATAATGCATTTATTAAAGTTAAATATGACTATTTTTGTATTTATATATGAAGAAATATATTTGTTTTATCGTGAGATTCTGTGAGAACCTCCTTTTCCAGTGAAAAGAGAGGGCAGGGGTTAAGGTGCCCTTAAAGTATGCAAAAAAGGCAGGCCATGTTTTTCGTATTTTGTTTTCATATTAATTTAAAATGACAAACAGGTCCAATACAAAAAAAATATACAACTCAAAATGATTTGATTCAGTCCAGTTAATTTCACTCCGATCAAACTCAATCAGAACCTTCAGATTTAAATTAAATGCATACAATCAAATTCAATCTACTTGTACACACACCACACCAGCATATATATATATATATATATATATATATATTATATATATATATATATATATATATATATATATATATATACAATTTTAAATGTTGAAATAAAAAACAAAGTCAATAGTACTTCATTATGGCCCACCTAATCTTTTAAAGACTTTTACTGTAGTGATCACGTCAGGACTAATTCATATTGTGTCATCACCTCCGTGGATTGAAGTTATGTTTTAACTGGAAGAGAAGGGGAAAGCTCCCCCCCACACACACACACACACACACACAAACCTACCAACACACTCCCCTGTTTGCCCTTTATGTTTCTTGGTTTGACTACCACCCTGTCTTTGTTTATGTTGTAATGTACATAGCCTACTTTTTTTTCTTTTATTTCCTGAAGGTATTCTAAGAGCCGGTCTCGGTGCTGATTGGGCGCTCAGGTTGGTGAGTGAACGCCCTGCAGATTATGTCAGATTGCGTGCGGAAACCAAACCAGCCCAGCCTTTGAACTTCACCGCTTTTGGCTCGTATTCATGCTCTTCCGCTCATTTCCAAGCCAGGTGCTTGACGACGAACCTCACCGAGAGAGAAAGTCTGTGAGAGAGGAAAAAAGTATATATTATTGTTAATAATAAGAATAATAATAATAAGACTGGACACTTTTTATGACTCCTGCAACCGAATGCGGAACATTGCTTTCACCTTTGTGGATTTTTTAACGTGTGCGCATCTTGCATGCGTGTTTTCTTTTTCCCTCATGCCGCAGGTCTGACAGAGTTTTTAGCGGACTGCAAGATCGCGCTTCAGTGTTTCACATCGGGAAGAACCGAACGGGCGCTGGATCTTTCTTTACTTTTTGCCCCATTTTTCCCCAGACGCTGAATATCCTGGCATGACCGATACCTGGCATTTACGCAGGTGAATAGCTTCCCTTCCTTCCGATTAGAACTTATCCTTGTCATTGCTGCTGGGGATAAAAAAGTGAAGTTTAAAGATGTCGAAGCCCGCTGACCACATCAAAAGACCCATGAACGCGTTCATGGTCTGGTCTCGGGGCCAGCGGAGGAAAATGGCTCAGGAGAACCCCAAAATGCACAACTCTGAGATCAGCAAAAGACTGGGCGCCGAGTGGAAGCTGCTGTCCGAGTCCGAGAAGAGACCGTACATCGATGAAGCCAAGAGGCTGCGGGCGCAACACATGAAGGAGCACCCCGACTACAAGTACCGACCCAGGCGCAAGCCCAAAAACCTGCTCAAGAAGGACCGCTACGTCTTCCCACTGCCTTACCTCGGGGACACCGATCACTTGAAGGGACTGCCGGTGTCGGCCGCTGACTCCCTCCTGGGGTCCTCGGAGAAAGCCCGGGCGTTCCTGCCCCCCACCTCTGCCCCCTACTCCTTCCTTGACCCGAGTCAGTTCAGCTCCAGCGCCATCCAGAAGATGACCCAGGAGATGCCCCACACGTTGAGCACCAGCACTTTGCCCTACGCCTCCTCGCTGGGATACCAGAACGGTGCGTTCGGCACCCTCGGGTGCCCCAGCCAGCACACCCACACCCACCCGTCGCCCACGAACCCGGGCTACGTAGTACCGTGCAACTGCACGGCCTGGTCGACGTCGAGTTTACAGCCCCCCGTGGCTTACATACTGTTTCCAGGTATGACCAAGACTGGGATAGACCCCTACTCGTCCGCACACGCCGCTGCCATGTAACCCTCAAGACTCCCACCCTGTTTTTAATGTAATTTGAATACAGAAATGCATGTAAATATGTTACGGACAGCGCGGCCCGTTAAAAAGGCATGAACAGTGTTATCTGAAAGGAACTTGTTGAGGAAAAAAAAGAGAGAAAAGACGAAAAACTTTTAGCAGAAAAATCCAACAAGTTCCTGTCCAAGCAGAGGAGCTGGAGTTGGATGTGAAGGACGGAGCCCAGTGAACTGTAAGAAATGTAAATGTTATAACGTTTATGGCAACCAGAAAGGGAGGCCTTTAACTTTATTTATTATGTACATTTCAATGATATGCTGATTTGTGTTGATGATTCTGATATAGGCTACTCTCTTATTTTGAAAGAAAAAAAAAATTGGCTGGCACAATTAGAGTTCAAATACCTGTATATGCCTAATTAGTCAACATTTTTGCAATTTTAGAATGACGCTCTGGATATAGGGTCAACATCCAGACGCATAGGCTGCTTTTTATACGGGTTTTATTGTTTATATTTATCAAAATAATAATACAAAATGAAGCATAAAAGCAGACGGTCTAAGATGATAAAAAAAGGGGGAAAAATCAAAATGTTTCAGTTTTAGATTTTCCATGTGATTCCGTGCTAATATAGTCAAACACATCAGTTTTTTTATGTTTTAGTTTATTTTATTATTATTTTTAAGGATATCTTCTAATTGAATTCAAGGAGTTCTATGTGTATTTTCTAAATGAGATGGTAATTTAAAAGCTGTCATGTTATGGAAAGGATCCTGTATCTGGAAGGTTGATACCTCCTGCTCTTTGTTCAAATGCTGAGCAAAGACTTTTTGAATAAAGACAATCTGTCTTCAACCAGATCAATGTAGCTTATTGAGATAATAAGGATGAGATAATTGTTGGTTAGGCAGCTTAAAAAATCATCTCTTAACAGGTTGGAAAAAAATATAAGATTATAATAAAATATTTCATTTTTTTATTATGATACATTATTGAAAGTTATTCATAGTGCGAAGCTTATCAATACACTGATAAAAACAAACCGTTAGATTTTAACCAATAAAATTGCAATATGTTTGCATAAATATCAACAGGGGGGATTTTGATTAATATTTCTGAGATTGAATTATGTATGTTTAACAGCTAAAAGAAAAGTACATTAGTTAAGTAACAACCAATTTTTAACATGTCCTTACTGAACTAAATTAGATAAATTGTAACTAATTAAAAATATGCTAATCTGGTTAGTCCTTCATGTTAAAAGAAACACAATATAGGTTTGTGACTACTGAACAGAATTAAAATCAAATATTTCACATTTTATTCTAACAAGACAGCCTTATAACTGTTTCCCTGACAACCACGGTCACTGGCCAAGGCTGCATCAGGGTAAGAAGCTAACAAGTTTGGCATTAGCTCTAGCGCTGTCCCACAACTTTTTCAACCAGAAGTCTTATGACAGTTCTTAACCTTTATTAAATTCATATTATTACAAACTAAATAAATGTATCCTCTGTTGGACAGTGAGAATATTAACTGATTGAACCAGCATATTAAATCAATTTTTACCAACATATTCAGGGCAGATTTGTCACCGAAACATAGTAGCTAATATTGCTAGAACTGACCAATATTTAATTGAGAATTGTATATAATTAAAGCCTAATATTAACCACCTTCCAAAATTCCTTTTTACAGTGCATGAATGCTGAGCGAGAACGATAACGTTAAGATCAATCCTCCTTGTCCAATTTGATGTTCTTTCTTGTGTTGAAGCTGTCAAACCTCTCCAACTCAGATCATTTTCTCAACAAGGCTTAATTACATCCGCATTTACCTGCTTCTTCCTCTCCTTTTTTCCTTAATAATGATTCATGTTGTTACAGAAGCAGGGTCCGGGCGTGTTGCGCTCTGTAGCGTGTAAACGGTGAAGGTATTTTCTGTGACACCGCCTGGGAGGAACCGTTTTTTTATGTTTGACAGTTCATAACAAGAGGCCTTCCCCTGGAGGGATTCCGCCCCGTCCGACCCGTTTGACTGCTTAATCACTTCAAGGAGCCGCTTAATTATAGCTTCAACTAATGGCACAAGCTGAATTCGATGGGATTTATTTCTTTCTTTCAGTTATTTTGTTAACTTTCCTTCTAAACATTTCCGCTGCATGCATTCAGAGCTAAATAATCCCAGCTACTCACTGAAGCATGCCCACTTCTTTGAGTTTGGACACAGTGCAGGACATAAGTGGGAATCGAACCCGCATTCTATTGTCAATGCGTTTGTTTTTATTATTTTGTTCAGTTAAGATGACAGCTCAGCTTTGCCGAGGCTCATATAGCTGGCTCAAATTCGTAGTGCGGCATTAATTAAAAGAAAGAAACATCGCGCATTCAAATTCTTTACTTATCTGCCAAAAACATATGGCAGAGCTGCGCCCATTCTGTGCTGTTCTGCCCGGGGTGCAATACAGTCCTGGGGAGGGAGGAGGTGGGAGTATGGTGGTGGTGGTGATGGGGGATTTTTATTTTTTTTTTATGACAGACTCAGCCCTTATCTGCAGCTGTAAATTAGGATGATACCTCATTGAACCCAAGTTTTACATCAGTCCCCTGAAGCATCCTAATTCAGCTCAGAACCGACGCTATTATAATTACTTTCAGAGCTGGAGCCGCGCAGTCGGTCATATATTTAAACGTTCATATCAAATCACTTTTGTTTTAGCTTTCAGATTCACTTGCCACACCTGTAATTATCCAACTTAGTCACGGAAATTGACTGCGGTTACAACTCCCTAGAATAAATAGCGATAAAAAGAGGATATAATGGGGAGGGAAATTATGATTTTAAATTATGGGTGGGGGGGCTTTAAATCCCCCCTTAGACATTTTTATTGCCGCACAACAGAGAGAATTCAATCCGCCTTATCTCTCCAGGACTCCTTTCCAGCAGCAGATCAGAGAGGGGAGAAAAAGGAGAGGATAATTGTTCTTTACTTTTATTTCATTTAACGCGACAGCCGCCGCTTTCAGGTCATTTATATGCTTCATTTAGCGATAAAAGTCAACGAGGAGGGGGAAACACAGGGGAAGGAAGCACGCTTTGACTTCTTCCTTTTTTGTTTTTATGTGCTCTTACACACTTAAATCGGAAAAAATTAACAAAAAGAAACAAAAATCAGATGGAATAAAACCCCGATGAGAAGGGCAGGGCGGGTTTAATTAATTTTCACTATACTGTGCTTTAATTTAATTCCTGAAATCATCATCAACAGCGAACAGAGTGTGATGAGGGATCTTATTCCCTAAATCAAAAAGTTTTCTAAACAGAGAAGAAGATGTTGGCAGTGTGTCAGCGCCAGATTAGTCCTAATATATATGAACAGGAAGGGGGGGGGGATCATTTCAGCATATTAAATATTGTCTCAGACGGACCCCCCCCCCCCCCCCCCCCCCCCCCCCCCCCCCCCCCCCTCCCCCATCCCTAAAAAAATCATCATTGGCTAAATCCTGCTCTATCTAAAATTGAATCTGGGATACCATTTTGACGGGAGGAAAAGTAGAACCGTGCAGTTCCTGTTGTTTGAAGACACGGGGGGCTTGAATTTTTCGGGGGTCCCTGAATTCTCATTTGAAAGAAATGATGCTGATAAAGAAATAAAATAAAAAAGATTGAGGGAAAAGCAGAAGGAATGATGCCGCGGTTGTTTAAAGCCCCGCATCGGTCGGAAATGTGATTTAGACAAAGTCTTTATTTCCCCCTACTGATGCATAAAAAAATAAATAATCTGTTTCCAGTTCATTTTTATTTTTGCTATTTATCGGAGGCGTGCGCTATGACGTGCACGTGGGCCTACGGAGATCATCAGATCCAGAAACGCGGCAGGCTTCAGTGGGATATGATGCTTCATTTGGAGACATGCACCTGCAGGATTCCTCTGTGCAGCAGAAGAGTTCACACTGCGCTCCAGTTTCCTGCTCCCATCATATTATTCCTGCAGCGAATCAGAGTCACCTGATTTTTTTTACAATAGTGCATTACCAAAAAGTCTCAGTGGGAAAAAAAATCCAGCGTTAGATCAACGCTGCTGACTGATTCGCTAAAATTAACGACTAAGTAAAATATATCCCTTTGTTTGTTCCATAACTTAACCTACAACATATTCGATAAAAGTGCCTTAAAAAGAGAGAGGCTATCCTCAATCGGACAGGGACCAATCGGCCAACTTTCCTTTGATCAGTGATTGGCCTGTCAAATACTGAAAAACATATTTTTTTCCCTGTTCCTCAAATACATCAAAACTACCACAATATCTAGATCAACCAACAGCATGTAGCCGTTAGGGACATATGTTTAGATGCATAAGGGAATAATTCTGGTGCCTTCATTACTGTTGATTTCAAAACTACATTTATCCCAGAGGCCACAGAATATTTTTTCTGACCAAAAAAATAAAGTCAAGTTGGTATATGTGTGTATATATATATATATATGTAAATATCTATCTATATAATATATATATATATATATATATATAATATATATATATAATAATATATATATAGTATTATATATATATATCTATATATATATAATATATATATATATATATATATATATATATAATATAGATAGATAGATATACTCACATACACACACATTTGTCCTCAGTGCCCCTGTTTAATAATTACCACTGAACTGATTTCAGTGCTTTCAATCTTTTCATCTTTTGACCTATTTCAATTCAAAGTCAGTTATGATTTTTTTATGTCACTGAATGAAAGCCACAAAGACTTAAACAATTATCTGCAAGATGAAAGATTTTTTCTTCCATATAAAATACATTTCATTTAGCCTTTTTAGAATTTCCTTCCTTCCTATCTTTGCAAACCCTTCAGATTTATTTTGTGGCCCTTGAAGTGATGACCCCAGGCAATGATCCAGATTTTGATCCGCATTTTTTCACAAGTGGCATTATGTTTTCTAACATCTTTTATGTATCTTCACGTGATTCAGATTTTCTTTGTCTATACTCTTTAAAATGTGCTTGATTCATTGACAGCATTGTAGTTTCAGCTACTGATCACACGCTTATCAGCCTTCTTAAACAACAACAAAACCAATAATGATAATAATAATTTATTGATTTTTGCAGCTGGATACACTTTGAGGTGTTATAAAATGAGTTTTTATTTGACAAACTTCACACAGGCAAGTGCCTGATGAGTCCTGCTCAGTGAGGAAAAGCAACAGTTAATGATGAACGCTCAGACAGGTTAGGACATGTTTAACATAGCTTCCTTAATATACAGCATGATCAGTATTTTGTTGTCAGTGTGCAGTGACTTGGTTACAGGGCTTCAGATATTCTAAACCAGATTTACATTTAGCATTTATTAGAATTTATTGCAATAAATAGCCTAATAAGATAGCAGGTGTTCTTTTTAAGAACACTTAACAGTCATACACATGAAAAGATGTTAAAATGTAACATTTATTGAAGGTATCTACAGTTTTATTTCCCCAACAAAAATAAATATTTTTAGGAAGAAATGGGTTATCTTC
Organism: Crenichthys baileyi; assembly: GCA_036173005.1. Lineage (NCBI taxonomy): Eukaryota > Metazoa > Chordata > Actinopteri > Cyprinodontiformes > Goodeidae > Crenichthys > Crenichthys baileyi. The sequence continues at coordinate 22,873 of JAHHUM010002909.1, forward strand.
CTCCAGTAGAATTATTTAGGGTAAATTTATTCAGTATTTCACAATAAAGTTGTCTTTTTCCTAAATGGATTTGACATTTGTATTTACCTGTTGGGCACATTCTGGATTTTGCGCTCATCATGTATAACGTTAACAGTGTATGCTCAGGAATCATCAGACTGCTTTGCTGCATCAGCTCACATGACTCTCCACTTTAATCAGGTCTTGCTTCCTTAACCAAACAATCCCTTCAAATTATCTCCACAAAATACTCTGGTGGAAAAATGCCACAACCATATGTCATGCCGCATGGAAACTACTGCTGGTGAAGACTGCTGCTGAGTGTTGAACTAGGAGATGGATGTAATCGCATTTGCAAATACTAAGTGTCTCATGCTTGGCTACAGCGATGGCTTTTTAGGGAAATTCTGAACGGGTTAAAGTTCGACCCGTCCATGGCCCCCAGTAACCAATGATTTGGGAAAATTAAGTCGTGTCAGACTCATAAACGATGTTCAAATAACAAAAGCTAAATCTAAGAGGATTGGTAAAGCTCTTAAACAATTTTTATAGCAACAAATTTTCAGAGTTTATGCTCCGAACACTTGCTGTCCATGGGCATCTTTTCTAAGGTAGGTCAGTCCTTCTTCTTTTTTTAAGAGCCTGGGCCCATTTGATCCACTCCAACCACCTTTCCACCACATTTAGACATCGACAGAGGTTTTTATCTGGGTGTCTTTCCACCATTCAATATTTAAGTGATGTTTTTATACTTAAACAGGTGGTAATGTAATCTATTCCGTGTCATATTCAACAAAATTTTGCTCAGGGGATTGGTATGTCTAAAAATCTCCTTACAGGCTTGTCTTTGCTCTAATGTCCTATTATAAAAAACATCCCTGCTCTTGTGCAGGTAAGTAAAGGAAACCTTCTATACCAGGCTGTTAACACAGTCATGAAAAGGGTGGATACTGACACACACATGACTACCTGGCTGTTGCACAGCCTACAGCAGCACAGGTTGAGGGCAGTCCGAGCCATTGGAATCCCTTGGTAAATGGGACGTTAATCAGGAGCTTCTTGTGCCTGAGCATGTCTTCCTGGGCCAAATGAGATTAGAGAGAGTGGGATACAGCAAAATGATGTGCGTGGGGTTCTGGAGGTGAAAGGTAAAGGCCCTTATCAGGAGGGTTCCCCCCGGGGTCCTTGACGGCTGACTCAATCAAAACCCTGCATGCACTTCTCACTGGATTAGACTAATCAGAAAGGAGCAGGGGATGTATGGACCACTTATCTGAAGAAAAAAAAAACAACAACATTGGGCTCTCTTTCCCTTTGAACAGACCCTACAGAAATGTTTGTTAATTTGATTTATTACAGGATTCTTGTCGATGTGGCAATCTTCCATGGAATCATTAAGAAAAGGGCTCTTCCACTCACTGAAGGCATGCACTGTTTACAAGCTGCAAAGATAGAGGAGCCTTTGATGTTCCAAATATCCCCCCTCTGCTTATTGTCTTTAATATTTATATATTTACCTCTATTATTTTTCCTAATTTATTTCCAACATTTGTGTTTCTCAAGCCACAACAGATCAGGCTGATGGAAGGTAGTCAGAATAACAAAGACCCTGAAAGGTAAATGAATATTTATCACGGGGATGACTTCAGAGCCTGACGGGCCGTTAGCATTCAAGGCAATACCAGAAAGATAACAGCAATTTTCACACTTATGATTACCTTCAAATTAATCTCTGTTTCCAGGAGGGATATTTGATGGTTGACTAGTGTTTCTGACTTCTCAAGTAAAAAAGTTAAAAAATCTTTAAAAAATCTAAAAAGCTAGAAAAATATTTTGCAGAAAAATGATTGGCATAGCAAACAAGGAAAAAAGCACCTTCCAATATAAATCCTATGATCAGGCATAACATTATGACCACTAACAGGAGAAGTGAAGAGCAATGTTCATGGTAAATTGACTGAACTTATATAGCGTATTTCTAGTCATACCACTCAATGAGCTTACACTAGAGCCATATTCACCCAGCCATTCATCCAGTGATAATTATCTTGCTTTTATGGCACCTGTTAGTTGATGAGAGGTAGCAGGTAGCAAAATATATATATATATATAAAAGTTGGTGAACAAAGTTGATGCATTAGAAGCCAAAAACATGAACAAGTGTGAGAATTTAAGTGAGTTTGACAAAAACACCCAAACTGCTATGGCAGAACTTCTGCAAACCTGTAGCTCTTGTGGGGCTGGTCCCGGTCTGCAGTGGTCAGTATCTATTAAAGGTGGGCCAAGGAAGGGACAATGGTAAATTCGTGACTGGGTCATGGGCAACCAAGACTCACTGATGTATGTGAGGGGAATAGGCTGGCACGCATGGTAAGATCCAAGAAATTGTTAAAGAGGTTAATGGTTGTTCTGAACTGAGGCAGCATAGACTGCCTATGATGTTCATCATACCCAAAAGTGGGCACATGTGCAACAGAATTCTCATCCAGGATGAGTGAATGCTGCAAATCACTGACTCAATGCAATCTGCTGGGTTTCCTTAGATAGAAAAACTTTTAAACCAATTTGAATAATAAACTGAATCCGTCTGCATTGTATGACAGTTAATTGGACTGTATTGAATGTATGTACCTGACTTAAAATCTGTATAATTCAATTGAATTGACTTTGTTAAGGGCCTTGAGAGGACATGCGTTGTGAATTGGCGCTATATAAATCAAACTGAATTGAATTGAATAGAATGTGGACCACAGAAGAAGAAGATTGCCTAGTCTGAAGATCAATGCAGTCAAATTCCGTTTATCACAATTCCTCATACTGAGCATGCATGTAGAGACAGTAGAAAGGAAAACTCCACTTTAACAGGAAGAAACCTCTGGCAGAACCAGGCTCAGTGTGAGCTCAGCTTCCATGAGTGACTGGGGTTTTGACAGAACAGAGCACACACACAAAAAGAACACAGCAGCACTGATCCAGGATTACTTACTATGTGAAAGAAAAGTAAAACGATAGAGGCAGTAGCTCCCTTATTGGCTTAAACTAAAAGAGAAACACAACTAAGCAGATAAGCTCAGAACCACTTTTCAGGCCTAGAGTATGAAAGAGAGCACATACAGTTATTCATAGTAAAAACTCTGCCTATAGCTATGTCTAGGAGAGAGCCAGGGTTAAACACTGAAAGACAGGGCCAAGTGCATCATCTGTAGGTGTTGTGCACCAGCAATGGGATGAAACATGGACTGAGCTGTACACTTAAAGAGACTGGTGATAAAAACTCCTAAACTCACCACATTAACCTATTTTAGTACAGCCCAGGAGAAATGAGTCATAGCCGGAATCCCAGTGATGTCATGGAGCCACTAACAAAACACCCCCCACCAGACTTCGTTCTCATTTACATGCGCCAGCATAGCGCATTGGGGAGACAGCGTGCAAAACAACCTAAATGTCTTTGAATCTTCCTGGCAAGTAAGATTCTACTTCGAAGAATCCTTGGATTCAAAGTTGACTACTATTTGTCGATCGAAGAACAACAACCAAAAGTGATGTTATGATCTGCTAAACCCGGTTGCCACTTTCGCTACTCAGTCCAACACCCTTTAGACCATTCCTGTTCTTTAGAGCTGTTCATGTAAGAGGTGGTGTCTAGGCAGATAAAATTAGCTTAGGGTGAAATAACCAAAGTTGTTTATTTTGTGGTGTTTTGCTCTGTTTGTGCTGGTAAAAGGCTACCCAGTAATTTGAGTTTGTTTCTTGTTTTCTGTGTTTTCCTTAATCTTATTGAACCAATCTGCTAAAATTAGGTTCAAAAAATTCTTAAAACATGCTAAATGTTTTCTCCACTAGCGACTAACAAGCTAATGGCTCTGCTATAGCCAACCAGTAGTCAGCTGTGTTTTACAATAGAGCTTTTTTCATTTGCTCCGTATTCACTAGATAATGTGCCACCAGTGCTTATACACACCTTAATTTTTGTATTAAAGGTATTTCAAGCATATGTGAAACCAAAGGGATTGCTAAGCTAGCTGCTAACTCCAGCGCCAGGAATCTCAAACATTTATATCTGGTTTGTTGCTGTCTTGTCTCGAGTCTGTAGACGTTCCTTTCCGCCATTTTAGTAGTCCATTACTCCATGTGATGGCTAGTTAACAACATAAAGGTCAACTGTCTAAAAAACTATTGATTTCTTTCTTTTTTTTTAACTGTGTCCTGTCTGGCGGAGTAGCGCTCAGAGTTGTTGTCTGAGTGCCAAGAAAAAGCGCAATTTACTTTCACAAGTGGAGCATTACAGCTAACGCTTTTAAGCTCTGCTTATTTATAAAAGAAACTTTCTTAGAAACTACTTTGGGATTATTCCAATTGTTGAAATGAAAAGGAAAAAAATTAGAAGCACGAAAGAGAGAGGTGGGGCAAAAAGGAAAATGGGAGAGAAGGAGAAAAGAATGGAGGAAAGAAAGAAGGATGAAGAGAATACAAGATAAAAACCTGCTTGCTTCTGCACCTGCGGAAACGTTCATATTAACAGCTTTTTTACCAAAAAGTGCACGATACTTATGAATGCAAGATGTATTTTGTGGTAAATGCGGCTCAATATAGAACATTTGTGTATCTGTTACACCTGAATCTAAACACCTGTGGGTCTGAGTGTGACCGCGCATGTGCATACAAGGTCTCTCCATAAAAATATGCAATAGTGAGTGTGAGGAGCCACAGACCTGCCCCCCTGGACCCGGGACAGATACGGAGGAGATCCGAGCCACAGACATCCAAAGGCCCCCCAGACCACAGGAACCCCAGGAGAACCACTGCCGGGACCCCCCCAGAAAAGAGCAGGGGAGAGTCCTAAGGGAACCACCCAGCAGCCACAGTGCAGAAGTCCCAGGGAGCTGCAGTGACGAGCCCACAGGCCCTGTCGGCAGCCGTCTACGCCAGAGCAGATCCAACCATGGACCCAGAGACCCGAGACCCCGGGAACGATCACTCCCCAAGCAGAGGACCAACAGAGCCCAGGGGTCCAAGCCCCGGCAAGCAGCCACCGGGAGTGAGCCAGCACACACCAAAGCACCCACCCCGGACACCGAGAACCACAAGTACACCAGCGGCAGGTAGTGTGGCGGGAAGGAAATAGACCCCACATTTTATGGGGGGCCTAAACTGATCCAGGAGAGGGAGCAGTCCAAGACCCAACCTGACACAAAAAACAGGCACACACAGTCACAATCACACATTCCTACCCTCATGTGTACACATAAAAACACTCACACCCATGCACCCAACGTAAAGACAAACAACAATGGCATCATACATTCACTCACAATCCCCATACATAGTCTATACTCCCAGGTCCAGGTGCCAATACCCCATAGGGGCAACTAGCCCCCGGACCCAGGAGGTGGTTCCCTTCCCTCCGGTGGTGAAGACAGGCAGACTGTCAAAGCACCTCAACCCGGGGTGGGCTATCCTGGGCTGGTGCCCGAACCTGAGCAACCCCGGCCCCGACCCCGACCCCCTGCCCTGTCCCCGGTCCCCAACGACCCCCATCCTCATCCGGACAGGGGGCCATGTACAAAAGAGGGATCTACATGGTCCAAACTATCGCGTCAACCAGAGCCGTCACGGGATGAAATAGTACCAACCCCCCAATGACTTCTGATCCTAACCCCATGAGCCCCACACCTCCAATAAAACCCAATGTGAATTTCCCCACAGGGCCACCCCCAATCAGGACACAGATATCGAACACATGCCCCGAACCCAAAAGCCATGAATCCCCTCCCCACACCACAGGGGCACACCCCCACAGGTAAGCTTCATCCCCGAAAAGCCAACAGAACCACACCCACACAGCGGAAGCTCCACACATAGCCCTGCTCCAAGCACCCCCGCCACATCCTGCCCCCACCAGACAGCGCACCGCGATGGCAAGGCAAGTGCCCCGCGCAACGCTACCCCAGCCCCCGCCCACAGGCGCAACAGGGCAGACACAACGGAACCCCCGACCCCACAACAAGATGGGACAAACTCACCGGTCAAGAGGTCCTCGGCCATCAGCGAGCACTCGTGGCCAGCCGCCCCAGTGCAGGCACAACACATGCTCCACTGCCCCACCCACCCAACCGTCAACTGAAGCCCGTCGCCTGGCCAGGGGCCAGAGCCACAGAACGAAGCAGGAGGAAGGCCACCACAGCACATCAAGGACCAGGCACCCCGCCAACCCCACACCCAGAAATCAATAGTTTTCTCCAAACCCCGGAGGTACCCCAGGATGGGGGCACCTCCAGGGTTTGGAGAAAACTATTGATTTCTAATTCGGCAAATAAAACTTCCTCACGTTATTTTACTATAATAATGATAGCTGCTTAAAACAACATCAAAGATCAATTGTCCAAAAAGGTTATTGATTTCTAATTTGGCCAATCATTCTTTAAAATATATATTTTTTTAAATAATGTTTTACTTACCCATTTAATTTGAATTGTGAATTGGTTGTTCTTAATTAGTTTAAAACTAATTTTACCTTATTTCCAAATTCCTCAAAATAACAGAAACATAAATATCCATGCTGAACTGTCATAACATTGCATAATTTTTGTTTTGGCTTTGGTTGTCAACCATTTTATTGGTCCCCTTTTCCTTCATTTGTATATAGTTTATTAGATTCCGTTATCCTTTCATGTTTGCTTGGTAGTTTTAGTTGAATAGTTCTAACCTAGTAAAGAGTTTCTTAATTGAAATACTTTAACTTGGAGATAAATTGTTCTTGTAAAGAAATTCTTTTATTTTTGGAGAAAGTTATTGTGCATTTATTCCATATGTGTGAAGAGTTTGCTGTTTTGAGAATGCCAGTGCTCGACTCACTCTTTCATCGATTGTTTTAATACCACTGCCATATTGGGCCACCACAGCATGCCAAGGACAATACTTAACAGACTAATATCAAATAACTTCAGTATATTATTGCACAACAGAGGGAAAGTGGTTATTATGTCCTCCAGCAGCCTAAACCTATAGCAGCATAACTACAGAGACAGCTCAGGATAACCTAAACCTAAGGTTTTAAGCATAGTCTAGTAGACTGTCTGTCTTGCGGACTAAAACTGTGAGCTGGTTCCACAAGAGAGGAGCCTGATCTAAACTAGCCTGAAAGATCTACTACCCATTCTACTTTTAGAATTCTCAGAGTCCTCTCGGAGAACTCTTATCTTAGCCTGGAAAATCCTGCCAAAGGAGTGTCAGCTTAAGAGTTATTCAGCTAGCTGCTGAGAACGACTCCGACCAAGGTGACAACATAAATTCCTATCTTAGTCAGAAGGTGTGGTTGACCCTATTGCTGGGTGTGACACTGTCTTCTAAGAGTTGTGATTGGTTGTTATAAAAAACAGAAAAATAAAACAAAATGCCTTCTAGTAATCAGTGGAGAGAAATGAACCGATCATACAATTTTGACTGGATTAAGAAATATGTAAATCATGATGATAAAACTTTGTAAAATTAAATTTAATTAATTTTCACATAGCATCAAAATGTTTGAAACTTATATACATGCTCATCATTATTTAGATTTTCTAATTGATATGTTCACTTGCCATGCTGGTGTTTTCCTACTTGATCTATTTGATATCAATGTGGACACTCAGCTGTCAGCATTTTACTGTGATGACCTTCTTGTATAAAGAAGTTTGGTTCGGCAAAATGACCAAAACAAAATGACGAAAAAAGGTGGAGAAAACTGAAGTGGACAGACAGAACTGTGCCAAAAGAGCCTGCAGCTGGTGAAGTAGAAAAGAAGAGTGTTGAAAGGTAGATTTGGTCCCGGGATCACAAAGAGGAAAAACAAAGAGGCAGACTTGGAGCGCATTGGCAAGCGGATCAATGCATCATTCCCTCTGCTGTCACACACCAGCCTGGAGTATGAGAAGCTCTAGTACCTGCTGCAATCAGAAGCTAGAGAGCAGATTGCAAGCTTCTCTGCAGGCAGGTGGATGTAGGCTAAGGCTACTGACATCATCATGTCCAATACAGCAAATACTTATTCATCTCATTTACATCTTATTTCAATGTATATAGTGTTTATATTATTATGCTGTATCTTCTCTAGAGTATATATTTATTTATATATAATTTCCAACTTTTTCCAATTTGTTAAAAAAAAATTATTTTTGAAAGCATTTTACTGTAAATAATAATCAAATTCTTCTGTTTGTAAAATTTTCAATCTTTAATCATGGCAATTTTTCATTGTTTTTAGTATTTATTTATCCTTCCTAGTATTACCTTAGTAGAGGTGCACCTTTACCCTGTCCTGCTGCTGAAACTATTTAATTTCACCATAGGAGGGTGATAATGATTATCTTATCTCTATATCAATAATCGTATAAATATAAATAATTGAATATCCTTTCAGAACAAATTTTATCTTATCATGGTAGAATTCTAAGAAAAACCTTACAAATTGAGAAATTGTAAGATTTTTCTAAGAATGATATCACTAGGAGCTACTTTTAGTCTCAGGATTCTTTGTGAAAATGGGCCCAGATCTCTGATGTATGATGTAGCTTGATTATTAAGGGCTTCATATATGAGAGAAAAGTTTATATTTTATTACGGATTTAACAGGGAGCCAATGAAGAGAAGCTAAAATAGGAGAAAAAATATCTCTCCTTTTAATTTTTATCAACTTGTGGATGTTACTATGACACATACAACATACTGAAGTATTGTTGCAGACCTTAATCCAGAAAAAAACATACCCAACGTACCTGTCAATTTTCTTTCAGACGCTTCTAGCGAGACTGGCAAAATTTGGACTATTAGATCATTTATCTCACCAGGCTCCAAGCCACAGTTTTGTATCAGTTGGGCCCAGCCATGGGAGGGAACAATGACTGAACTACACAGAGAGAACAAAAGAGGCTCCCAGTATGCAGTTTTAACATATTCTTGTGCACAACCCACAGGAAGGAGGAGTTTCACAGCTGGAATCTTTAGTAAGCTTTAAACTCTAGGTGCAGCAGCTCTCCTCCTTTTTGCCTGCAGTGCGCCACAGGTTGCATTTGGAAGAAGGCCCGCGTAAACGTCTTGATCTCACTGGCCCAGTACAAGACTTCATCTTCGAAAAAACCTTGGATCTGAAGTAAAGTACGGTCTGTTGGTGACCATTCCCTGGCTGAATATAAGACAAGCTGCCTGAACCTGTCTGTCTGAGCTACTGCAGAAAAAATCCGAGCCAAAGATTCCCCAAGAAGAAACTCTGTCCATAATTACATTGACGAAGCATTTGTTCAGCTGATTCCGGATGTGGCATCATCATGCCTGCCATCTGACTGCAAAGTTGTGAGACTATCGCCTCTATAAGTTGCAATTTTAGTAGTCCATCACTCCCTTTGATGGCTAATTGACATAACATTTAGCGTCAGTTGTCCAAAAGGTTATTGATCTCTAATTCAGCAAATTATTTTTAAAACAATATTTTATTAAAAGAATCTATTTTCTCTTCTAATTTGCATTGTGAATTGGTTGTTTTAACACCAAGCTACTGCTGTTCTTTGTTAGCTTTTTAAGCTAGTTTGGCCTCTTTCCAAATTCCTCACAAAGAACCTTGGTTCTTAAACATACATTTTCACACTGAACTGTGATATCCTGCATTCTATTTTTTCTTTTAGCAGATTATTGGTTTCAGTTTTATTCTTATTTGTTCTCTTTCACATTTTTTTCTGTAGTATATTACTTCCCTTATTCTTTTCATTTTTACTTTGTAATTTTGTTAAATGTTACTAGTCTCGTTAGAGCTTCTTAACTAAAGTTTTAGAACTTGAAGTTGAAGCATTTTGTTAATAAAATCTTGTATTTTGGAGAGAAGGTGTTTGTGTTTTTTCTTTATACGTATGCAGGGCATGCTGCTTGACAAAGCCATTGCACAAATTCCTTCCTTCAACTATTGTTCATCTATTGTTCTGTAATACCACACCTCACCAGGCAGATATTTATAAAACAATAAGTGACAGAGAGTGAGAACTGTTTGGCTATTCATTTCAGGCAGTGCCTCAACTTGTTTTGAACATTAGAATTTTGAATAAGATGACTAACTTTGTTAATAATTGCATTTGGCACTTATTCATAGTTATTCAAAGCCAAATCAAACCTGTTTTTGAACAACAGGACAGTGGTTTGCCACGTCAGGAAATCTCTCTAAGTATCACTACAGTGTCAGTTTAAACTTTTTTCGCAACAACATGACAGAACATGCCTATGGTCCTCCATAGATTTACTGCCAGGGACAAGATATACTACATTATCACTTGTCCTCCAAATTGATTAGCCGGTTCAGCAGACATAAAATAACATTACAACAAGGCATGTGGCCACACACAGTCTCCCTTTACCATGACCTGTATTGGAGTCTGCCTGTGTCCATGTATGTTTGGTTAAAATATTTGTTTTTCACTCAGTGAACTCACCAGAGGTTTGGAGGAATAGCCAAAACTTGTACTCGATTACATGTAATATCACTTCAGCATGAAATGTCTATCCATCCATTTTCTATAGCCACTTCTTCCACACAGGGTCGCGGGGGAGCTGGTGCCTATCTCCAGCAGTCTACAGGCGAGAGGCGGGGTACACCCTCAGCAGTCTATGTCAGGGCAACACAGAGACATACAGGACAAACAACCTTGCACACACCCATTCACACCTAGGGGCATTTTAGAGAGAGTAATTAATCTAACAGTCATGTTTTTGGACTGTGGGAGGAAGCCGGAGTACCTGGAGAGAACCCACGCATGCTCAGGGAGAACAGACAAACTCCATCCAGAAAGACCCTCGGGCCAGGAGTTGAACTTGGAACCTTCTTGCTGCAAGGAAACAGTGCTACCAACTGTGCCACAGTGCAGCCCTGAATGAATGTGTTAAGTAGAAATACACAGTATGTAGTAAAACTACTCTTAAAAGTAAATGTGAAGGAGTTGATTTAAGCCATTACCACCCATCTCTGCCTACTACAGTTAGAAAATGATATTAGGCCAAAACAAAACTTTAACATGTGACACATTTTAAAACTCTGAGTAGATTTGGTCAAACAATCCTAGGCTTGGATAGGTTACTATAAATCACATGGCACAAGTTTTTAAACAATATTTTCCCATCTACTTAAAAATGGACAAGAAGAACTCTATGTCTTGAAATCATTGTGGAGATTATGGCCTAGAGTAAATAAAAACAGTTCAGAGGTTCTCATTTAAGCTGAGAAGAGAATACACAAAAAATTGCCTTACCAAATCAAAAGTATTTCTATCAGAGAGTTCCAGACTTCTTGAACATCTACTTCACACAGATTTAGTCTCTGCACATTTAAGTAAAGAGCTGTTCTCTTTAGCAGTCACTGCAATCATGATGTGTCCCTGTCAGACCAGTTGAAAGCCACATGGAGGGCTTTCGCAATATGGTCTGACTTTTTATAATTGCTAATATTTTTGATTTTGAATGTGTTATAAATGTACTGAACTAGAATAAATTAACTTCATTTGAGATATACAATCAAGCCCAAAATTATTAAACTATTTTTTTTTTTGTTTTTCACCTGAGAAGCTCTCTTCAGGCCTAAGGTGCTTTGTGAATAACTTTTATCTTACCAAGGGAAAATGTATAAGAAAAACCTTAGAATTTGAGGAATTCTAAGATGTTTCTCACAATGACGTCACTAGGAGCTACTTTTAGTCTTACGATCCTTCGTGTATATGGGCCCTGGATTTTTTTAGTATTTAGGAGTATCAGTGTATAGGGGGCTGCAAACAATTGAAAAACATTCATCATGTACCCTACACTTAACGATAAAGCACTATATTGTGTTGGTCTTTACAAAACCCGATAAAATATATCAAAGTTTGTGGTTGTTATGTCACAAAAATGTTAAAAAGTTCATTGGGTACAAATACTTTTGCAAGCCACTGCAAGGTAATTGTAAATTTGCATTAGCACATATTAAATAGGAAATAGCGTTGGTGAAAAAATAAATGTGACCCTAAGAGAATAGGATTGTTTAGTAATCAGTCGCACCTGCAGACAGAAAGTTGCATAACTCTAGTTAAGTGCTATGTAATGAACATCAAACTTGATATTTAACAGACTTTCATGCAAAGCTCTGATAGTAACGTGTTTGGCCATAGGTTGATAAATCTCATTGAATACAATGAGTTCTATCCCCTGACAGACCCCACACAGAACAGTCAGCCCCTCATGAAACCCAAAGACTGGCCTTAAGCCCCTTACAGCAGTGTTTATTTGCAGCTTCATAATCACATTGGCTGTTTAAAAGACCCCTAATATTCTAGAACTTAATCAACACGCTTTTTATATTGTTTGCAGGATATGCAGTTGAAACAAAAATTCTTTGGTTTATTATACAAATCTACCTTGATTCAAAATCTGAGAGCCTGAATGAGAGGTGCCACCTTCACTATTAATTTGGCGATCGAAAAAGAGAACGATATGAGCTGTATGACAAGGTTATTAACAAAAAGCCGTACAGAGTTGATAATGCCAACTAATTATCCCAGCAAATGCAAAAGGAGTCAGGATCTGCCAGTTTTGGCTTGCCCTGTGCAGAGCAGCAGATGAATGATACATCAGCCTTGTAGTAAAGCTCGATTTAACATATTGTTGAATGACTCTGGTGCCTCATAGTACAGTGCATACAAGGTGCGTGGTGAAATTTACTTTGTTTCAACTTGTTATTGGAAAACTTGAACAAAAAAACAGTTGTTTCATTATAAGTGTAAAATCTAATATTTCCCACAGTATCTTATTTTTCATATGTGTAAATACAGTTAGAGAATCCGATTCTCAATTCTTCCTGAAAGTACGGTATACTTTCTGATGTAATGGAAATGAAATATTTTCCAGTTCATGCTTGTGGGAACAGTAAACAAGTCGCCTCCGTTAAATAAAGCTGAACAAATCTGGGTTGTCAGAACGAGGCAAAAGAGTGCCATGAATTCTGCAACAGATAAGTGAGACATACGTAGAGTAAAAGCGCCGGTTACCTCAGGATTAAAACCAATGTAACAAAAATCTAAATGAAAGCCGTGAACAAGTGAACATAACCAGCAAAGACACAAAGATTCAAATACAGTAAAAAAGCTTGTTAGCCGTGAAAGCTGTCCTGCTAATAAATCCACCGCTGAGTCTGAAGCGCCACATGTGACAACATTCATCCAACAGAGGGATGAAAAACAGGCATTAGACCTGCCACACTGCTGTTGAAAGCTGCTGGTTGGTCTGTTTAATGTTGTTTCCTAATGGACTGCATCAAGTTTTATTTTGCAGCCTATTGCAATAAAGTAAGAAGATAATATAACATACAAAGTACAAAATATCCTTTTTGCTTCCAACTACTTGTGCTTTGGATGAATGTATATTGTCAAGAAAAAGCTTAACTTTTTGGATAAAATCACACATTAAAATGAGTAAAGGGACAGGGAGGAAGAGTGATAGTGTCAGCATAGAACTTAAGCAAACTGTACAAAAAAACTCAGGTTTTTTAACACTTTTAATCCCTGAGCTGAAGTATCTGCTCTGGTTTTGACAAAAGTGTCACTGTCAGGGTGACACTTTTGTCAAAGGTCAGGGTTGTGAAACATGACTCTTACCAGCCACTTTATTAGGTACACATGATCAGTTACTTGTAAACACAAATAGTGACTCAGCCAATCACATTGCAGCAATCCAGTGCATTCAGGGAGTATTTCAGAAACTGGAGGTCTGCTGGGATTTTCACAAACATCCTTCCTTCTCTCTGGTTTACAGAGAGTGGTCTGGAAAGCAGGAAATATCCAGTGAGGGGGAGTTCTATTGATGAAAATACCTCGTGAATGTCAGAGACAAATGGGCAGACGTGATTTAAGATGATAGAAAGGTAAATAACCTTTTGTTACGACTAAGATGTGTAGAATATCATCTCAGATTGCACAACACAAAGAAACCTTGAAAAAGATGGCTTACAGCAGTAGAAGACCACACTGGGTGCCACTGCTGCAAGCCGAGAACAGGCTGACCAAACTGGACAATTGAAGGCTGGGAAAGCATTGCCTGGTTTCGTCAGAATTTGGCATAAACAACATAAAAGCACATACATCGTGCCATGGATCAACAGTTCAGGCTGGTGTTGCTGGTGTAATGGTGTGGGGGATATTTTCTTGATATACATTGGGACACTTAGATCCAACTGTGCATTGTTTCAATGCTGCAGCCTACCTGAATGTTGTTGCAGACCATGTCCACCCCTTTCTGACCACATTATACCTATGTTTTGATGCCTGCTTCCAGCAGGACAATGCACTATATTAATAAACAATTTCTTCAACATGACAATGAGCTCTCCAATGCCCTACACAGTCACCCGGTCAGCAAAGTACCTTTGGGATGGGGGGGGGGAACTAGAGATTTGCATCATGGATGCACACCTTACAAATATAAAGCAGCTATGTGATGCAATCATGGCAATATGGACTTCCAAGGAATATTTCTGACACTTCTTTGAATCTATGCTATGAAGAATCAAGGCAAGGTTTTGAAGGCGAAAGGGGGTGCAACATGTTATCAGTAGGGTGTAGCTAATAAAGTGGCTGGTGGTTCTGCAGTACCTCGTTTACATCTATAGTAGAAAGAATTGTATAATTCCAATAATGTTTGCTTTCTCAGTCTTATTTCAGAGTGTTTATTAATTGTTCACTTGATGACCATACCTGCTCAGAACTTTAACTTAGAGCTGAACATGGATCTTCAAAATATCTAATTCATCACAATATCTCAGGAACTATCAGTAATGCCTTTCTAATATTTCCACACAAGATTCTACTGTTTATTGGTATAGTATAAACTATTGGGCTTTTCCTGTGGCATCTCCCAGTCTGTGGAACAAACTGCCCCTTGAGATTCAGAATGCTGAGTCTGTACAGTCTTTTGAATCCCTCCTGAAAACTCACTTTTTTACATCAGCTTTTACATCGAGTTCAGTTGGAGTCCATCAAAACAGTTAGGTTGAGATTTTTCTATATTTTAGTCTTAATTTTATTTGTATATATCGGTTTTTTGGTTTTATGTCTGTCTTCTGTAGTTATGTCATTTGTATTTACTTTTATGTGAAGCACTTTGGTCAACATTAAGTGCTGTTGTTAAATGTGCTACACAAATAAAATTGACATTGACGTAAAAAGGAGAGGAGCTATTAGAAGAGGCAATGAGTTTTACTGAACAAACTCCTGGGAGCTGGGTTTATGGTTTTAGGGTTTGTAAGGAGCACTGAGAGGTGTGAAGATGCCGGTGGTTAGATTTGACAGAGTGGTTCTTGTGTTCCAGGAAAGTTTCGCGGAGCCTTTAGTTGTTGAGTTCTCTGAGTCTTTGGGAGGACTGAACAGAGAGCTGGAAAGTGAGTAGGTAGAAGTAAGTCAGAGTAGACGTTGCTGCAGTGGACGACTGTGGAGCGGAGGAGATTCCAGGAGCAGTCTTTTACAGAGGTGTCAGCAGGAAAATCTAGGACTGGTAAGGTAAGGTAACCTCAAGCTGGTGGCACATAGAGCATGAAGGTAAGCTGAGCTGTGGTAAGCAATCATGAATAATTACCAAGAACAGAGTTAAAATGAATTAAGGGGGCTTCATTATACCAACAACGTTGATCATCAGGCGAATAATGATCGTCATGCAGCTCCAGTAGTTAGATGAGTGTGTGCAGCCTGCCACCGGTCAGTCATGCCTTCCAGCAGAGCTCCTCTGTTCAGGAAGAGACTCACACATGCACAAAGAACCAGACTTACACACCAGGATGACACAGACATGAGCAGGATGACCTCCAGAAAGTATTAAACAGAAAAATGCTTTGAAACATTTAAAGCAACCATACATTATAGAAATAAATAGAGAACTGGAATTAGTTTGAATTTACAATTTACAAGTAGGCAAAACCCAACATTGGCTGCGACTCATTCTGACACAATAACAGGACAAAAATAATTTACAGGTACTGTTATAAATCATTTTAGAAATTAAAAAAACTGGATTTATTTGGACTGTGTACAGCTGAAAGTGTAGGGACTTCTGAAGAGGCTTCAGTGTCCCCAGCACCATCCTATTGCATGGTTCTATACAAGCCTCTTTTGTCTCTCTGGAAAATGTCAAGGTGTAATTGATATTTCTTTCTGGGCTCTTTATCTTTGTAGCATGTTTCACGTTCTCTGATCTGGGTTTACCCTGACCTTTACCAGTGCACTCTTTTCTTTCGCTTTTTTAGGGGGGCTCGCACTGAAAATAGCTCAATAGGATTTCAATAGAATGTCTTTCATTTGAGACAATCTTCTCAAGCAGCCTCTTTGACAGCAGCAATTTAAGCTGGGGCCCAACTTTTCAGAATGTTGTTTGATCTAAGATTTACTGCAGATGCTTTGTCTGCTGTGGTTCAAAATGTATCCTTCGACAGTAACAAAATAGGTGTGTTCCTGCTACTTTCTCTGGGTACTCATCAACATACCAGCCATTTACATTTTATTAGCACAAACAAAACAGAACACATTTTGTTTTAGCTTTCTTTGCTACTTTTATAGCATTTTTTAATTGTTAGCTGCTTTTAACATCTTTCTTCTAAATTCATATGGTAAACACTGTTGTAGTTCTTTGTTAGAGTTCCACATGTAACAGCATTTATTAAACTGAATACATGGCTGTAAAAGCAGTACATTCTTGTAGCAGAATGCTAATCTAATGAACAGGTTGAGGTATGTAATCAGCTGAGAGTCCACTGTCTTCAATGTATAGTTCATCCTGATATTAAGCAAGCTACATGCAGCCCTTAAAAAGCTTTGATCCTGACCCTATTCCTTTCAGACCTCAATCTGTAACTGTTATTGATATTCACTGTCGTGAGATCAGATTAGAGTTACGGTAGTTCATTACATGATCACTGGTGGGAGCCCGAGATAAGGGGACATATAATAGATTTCGAGTAAGATGGAGCTGGCATGTTGTTACCTGGTGCTGTGCTGAATAAAGGAGAGTTTCCCCACAGACGTTTACCTCCCGTTATCATGACATCGTGTCAGAATTAAGGACCTGAATGCCTACTTTGAGAAAACAATGGCAAAGTTTGGACCTCCGGAGCCGTTTGATTTTGCCCGGCCGGTAAAGTGGCCAACATGGCGGCAGATATTTTCCCACTTCAGGCTCGCGTCAGAACTTGACAGAGAGAGCGGCAAGGTGCAGGTAAATTCGCTCCTGTACTCTATGGGGAGGGATGCTGAACCTATTTATGGGTCTTTTGTGTTTCCTGCTATGTGTTTCCTGGATATGCCACATCCAGAGTATGACTTCACTATAGTGATACAGAAGTTTGATGAACACTTCGTTCCAAAAAGAAACGTCATCCATGACCGCGCCTGTTTTCGCAAAAGGAGCCAGAGGGCCAGTGAGACAGTTGAAGTTTTTGTGCGGAGCCTATATGAGCTCGCACAGCACTGCAAGTTCGGCGCAGGGAAGGACGAGCAGACATTGGAAAAATGGATAAAGAGGTTTCGCAAAAACTCCAACTAGAAGCGGACCTGAATCTAGAGAGAGCCATCCAGCTTGCACGTCAGAGCGAGCAAGTGAAGCAGCAAAATGCAGAGCGCGTGGGTACTACAGTGAACGAGGTGAGACAGAAACAGTTCAGCAGCACAAAGAGGAGCTATGATGAACTGCGGCAGCCACAAGCGCAGAAATTTGACGATAACAGACAGAACTGTCAGAGATGCAATAGAATGCATGGCAAGAAAGAAAACTGCCCAGCCCGAAATAAGAGATGCAGAAAGTGTAACAAAATGGGACATTTCGAGGTTGTGTGTAAAACTAAAATGCTAAAAAAAGGCAGAGCTGAAGCCATTAAAGATTCAGATGAGGATTTATTTTTTATTGGTGAACTGTTCCTGAGAGCAGCAACAAAGTCAAACTTCATTGAGGAGTCTGGTTCAGACAACAATTGGGACATTGAGCTGCTAGTAAATGGCAGTCCAGTGGATTTTAAAATTGACAAAGGTGCGGATACCACAGTTATGACGAGCACGACTTTCAATAATCTACAGCAAAAACCAAAACTGAATAAAGCCAGACCAACAGTGTACAGCCCAGGTGGGAGGGTCAGGTGTGTGGGTAAGTTCCTCGCCACTACCACATACAAAGGTCAGAGATACCAGTACTTGATTACTGTTATTAAAAGACAGTTTGTCAGTAATCTATTAGGCAGGGCTGTGGCAAAGCGTATGGGACTGGTCAAACGAGTCAAAGCTATCAGCAGTGACTATATGTTACCTAATGACGTATTTGGGGAAATAGCCTACTGAACTGTGAGCCTGTTAAAATTGAGTTGACAGAAGACGCGATTCCATACAGCGTCAGTACACCACGCCAAGTCCCTTTTCCGCTCCTTCCAAAAGTGGAGAAAGAACTAAATTATATGCTAAGTCTTGGGATCATTGAGGTGGTTACTGAACCGACAGACTGGTGTGCCCCAATGGTGCTCGCTCCAAAACGCAACAAGGATGACGTCAGGGTCTGTGTAGATATAAACAGACTGAACAAGGCGTTGAAGCGCGAACCTTACATTTTACCCACCTTAGATGATAAAACACCAAAGCTGGCTGGAGCCAAGATTTTCTCCACTCTGGATGCCTCTAGTGGGTTTTGGCAAATTCCATCGGATCCCGGTTGCCAATGACTGACCACATTCATTACCCCAATGGGTCGGTTCTGCTTCAAACGCTTGCCATTCGGAATTACATCTGCTCCTGAGATTTTCCAGCGACTGATGATTAATCTGCTCAAGGACTTGGAAGGCCTTGTTGTTGTAATGGAAGACATCCTGGTTAATGGATCTACCAAGGAGCAGCATGACCGCCGATTGGATGCAGTTTTGCAGACGGTCAAAGCGTCAGGACTTAAGCTGAACAGGGCCAAGTGTCACTTTGGGAAAACTGAACTGCAGTTCTTTGGACACATCATTAGTGCAGATGGCGTGAAGCCTGATGAGAGCAAGGTGGACGCTATTGGTAAGATGCCCCCTCACCCCCTCAAATGTGGAACAGCTGCAGCGGGTGCTTGGACTGGTAAACTATGTTGGGAAATTTCCTCCAGCTATGTCCACAGTGCTGTATCCACTGACTAATCTGCTCAAGAAAGATACTGCATGGGTTAGGGGTGAACCCCAGGAGCGAGCGTTCAACAAAGTCAAAACAATGCTCATAGCTGCATCAGCCCTTTGCTACTATGACACCAACAAACCGACAGTGGTCAGCCCTGATGCCAGCAGTTATGGCCTTGGTGCGGCTCTGTTGCAAGACCACGGAGGGGAGTTGTGCCCTGTTGCCTATTGGTCACGCACGCTTACTGATGCAGAGAAGAGGTATTCACAGATCGAAAAGGAGTGTCTGGCATCGGTCTGGGCCTGTGAACACATCGCCAGCTACATCCAAGGGATGGGCCATGTCCGGCTACAAACTGACCATAAGCCGCTGGTGCCACTGATCAACTCTTACGACCTTGATAAAACGCCACTAAGATGCCAGAGACTACTTATGCGTCTTATGAGATTCAGTGACTCTGCAGAACATGTACCCGGCAAGCAGCTTGTGGTCACCAACACACTCTCCAGACATCCATTGAAAGACAGTTACGTGCCAGAAACTGAAACACAAGTAAAGACATGTGTCAACACCATGGTGGCCAGCAAACCTATCAAGTCACCCAAACTCGAAGAAACCCGCCGGACAAAACAAAATGATCCTGAGCTTCAAAAAGTAATCACGTTCGTCAGAAAGGAGTGGCCTCGCAATATAGTGGAGAGCTCGCCTCTGTACGGATACTATGTAGCCCGAAGTCACCTATCGGAGTCGGACAGCCTGGTCCTGTCTCATGACCGCATCGTGGTCCCAACAGCACTCCAAGCTGGTGTCCTAGACCAACTGCATGAAGGCCACGAGAGCATCACCAAGTGTCGGGAGCAAGCTAAGTTGACGATGTGGTGGCCGAAGATTGGTGCACAGATCATAAGCAAAGTGAAATTGTGTGATTTTTGCAGAGAGCAGAAACCTACACAGAGACGTGAACCACTGGTGACAACTTCCCTGCCCAATGGTCCATGGCTTGCAGTCGACCTGTTTGTGTTAGAGGGTAGGACATATCTTGTTGCTGTTGATTATTTTTCCTGAGACATTGAGATCGCTTCCCTCACCACCACCTCCAGCACTCAGGTCATCAACAAGCTCAATCATATGTTTGTGAGATGGGGCATCCCGTTGCAAACTCTTCAGTGACAATGGGACACAGTTTACATCAAAAGAGTTCCAAGAGTTTAAGCAGAGGTATGGATTCACTCACATAACCTCCAGCCCCCATCATCCACAATCCAATGGAGCTGCAGAAAGGGCTGTTCAGACTGCCAAGTATGTCCTTAAACAGCCTGATCCCTGCTTAGCCCTTATGAGTTATCGCTTCACACCAATAGCAGCAACGGGTGCGAGTCCAGCACAACTTATGACTGGCCGACAGATTCGCATTACTGTTCCTGTTCTGGAAAAGACATTGACGCCAAGCCGGTCAACCCAGACTAAGTCTACTTAAAAGATGCCAAAGCAAAAGCTTCTTACAGATTCTTCTACAACCGCAGATATTCAGCTCGCCCACTTCCCGAACTTCACCCTGGTCAGAACGTCAGAGTGAAACTTGATGGAGAGAAAGGGTGGACAACACCTGCCAAAGTCATCAGCAAGTCTGAGCCGAGATCCTACCTCGTGGAAATGGCCAATGGGAATGTGACCAGCCGCAACAGACGTCACCTTCAGGAGGTTCCCGGGACCGATACTCCTGCAGCACAACATAGTGCTGAGGCCACGGTGCCACAGCAGGACTGCAGACCCCCAGCTATAAGTGTGCCTGTTTCACCTGAACCCCCATTGAACCAGCCAGCAGCAAGCCCTTCTTCAGAGTCTCCTGGGGAGAGGGGAGATGTTGTGAGATCAGAGTAGTTTCTGTTGTACCAGAGTTACGGTAGTTCATTACATGACCACTGGTGCGAGCCCGAGATAAGGGGACATATAATAGAGTTCGAGTAAGATGGAGCTGGCATGTTGTTACCTGGTGCTGTGCTGAATAAAGGAGAGTTTCCCTACAGATGTTTACCTCCCGTCTTTCCTCTTATCAATACATTCACCTTCT
Organism: Crenichthys baileyi; assembly: GCA_036173005.1. NCBI lineage: Eukaryota > Metazoa > Chordata > Actinopteri > Cyprinodontiformes > Goodeidae > Crenichthys > Crenichthys baileyi. Next base: position 44,098 of record JAHHUM010002909.1, read on the forward strand.
TCAGGATGATGCTGCATGAATGTAACAATCTGTGAAGTGTTTGGTTATCTAGGATGTTTCTAAAGACTAGAATTTTTACTATTACAGAGGACACATTTAATTATCAGGCATAACATTTTGACCACTGAAATGAATAACAGTACTGATTGTTTTTGCATCATAGCTCTTGTAAGTTGGCATTGTTCTAAAGTCCTATCACTCTGTCTTTTCTGGTTGCTAATTTCTTTCTTTTTTGCTCTAATGCCTTAATCTGATCTCAGGAGGAGTGATGGTCTTAGAAAGCTGCTGATACTCTGCAGCCATGTAATATTGGACAAAACAGCAATGCACCAGAACCAAACAGTGTATAAATGGAGGGATGGTTGACCTGGAGCTTTTTACAGCTTCTTACTTCAATTAAACACACACAAAGGTAAGAAGAAATAGCCCTTTAAATTGTTGGGAAATGGTGGTAGTCATGTGTGCCAAACAATGACATGGGATCGCAGCCCTTATCAAATACATAATTATGTTAAAACTAACAAAAGCAGATATGTGATGGTATAACAAATGAATACAGTAAGTGACAGCTACAAACATAGAATATAACTGTTGCACAGCCTTTAAAAGGAATAAGCATGAATAGCAAGTCCTGGAAAATCACAGCTCTCAGCATGTCTAAAGTCATCACCTTATGTAATATTTTAGGAGTGGAATACCAACATAGAACAACATAGATGTCATTAAGGTCTACAGTTCTAAATGTTCCAGTAGTCTCCTGCTCAAAAGCGGATGCAGGCTCAGAGGTTTACGGCAGGTGGGTAGCTGGGAAGCTCCCAGTTTTCCCAGGGCACTTCACACCTCCAGTACACTGTAATGCTTGCTCACTTCCTTTCCAGGCCTCTACAGGTTTTATCTTTGGGTTATCTGCACAGATGTCAACAGACCCTGAATTCCCTCTGCTGCATCATTTTTTGTGTTCTGGCCACTTTTAACTAGGGTCAGAATAAATCGCTTATTCAAGCTGTTGACGGGGACATTTGGGCCACTTTATTACAAGTGCACAAATTGTATTCTTTGAGTTACACATCAAAAACCTCTTACATTCACAGTTTTTCTCCAATTGTTCTGAAACAAATGGTGCAAAATTAAATTCACACACCTGAATTGACATCTTCTCACAAACAGTTTTTACATATTTTTTTTTCCTTTAACACCAACACAAATTAGTGAATACAACTGCACAGATCTGTTGCTGTGAGTCACAAATGCTGATTTACAAGTTACACATTCTTTTTGGTGTGATTTCCCTTTTGCCCCAATTGTAATGCTGATGGTGGAGCAAAACAATCTGTGACTTGTGGGTAATTCATATGGCCCTACACCAGAGGGTGTTGCCTGCTCAAGACTCAGTAGGTATGCGCCAACCTAAAATACAAACACCGCCATGTTGAGGACTAGGGAGCTGCATCCTTCGCAGGCCGCATTTGTAGGCCAATGACATGATTTGCTGTGGGTCGAAGCGGATTGTTCAAACGGGGTTCAGGGAAGATGGCAGTCTGGATAGGCAGCTTCTTCTAAGCTGTAACACGCTAATCCCAAAACAACAGTTTAGACCTCTAGTTTTGAGAATCAAGCAGGTTACTGATATTGCCTATATACTTAAGTCTTCATCTGAGATTAAAGACTGGCACAAATTGTGGGCTAAAGAGAAAAAAGGACACGGGAGAAAACAGATGCTGCATCTAAGCTAGCAACAGCCTCTAAGTGCTCCCCGGTCTCTGACCATGGATACTCAATGGAGAGCTCTACGGCATCAACCAAAAGAAAAACTCCGCCAAAACACTGGCGCCACCCAACAAGGTAATGGTGTCCTCAAATTAGGAAACCAACAATCCGATTGTAGAAGCTATTAGCAAGCTGTCTAACAAGATTGATGACTTCGGCGTGCAGCTGCGTGACAACATGATAATAGCAGCTAACATTTCTAAGTTAGCTGACATGAATGCAGCTGATATAAAGGACTGTAAAGCTAAACTGTCTGGTTTGGAAAAAAGTTGTACCTACACTTATTAAAGAAAATGTGGAGATGAATGAAAGATTGTTGGAATTAAAACACTACAAACGTTGATGGAATTTGAAAATCCAGGGCTTGAATGAAAAAGATAATTAAAATACCTGCAAAGAAGTCCTTGATTTCTTAGCCATATCTTAGCCACGAGCCTCATCAATAGGGAATGCAGTTGACACTGTACCGTCTGGGGAAAAAAGAAGAGGAGAGACATCGTCAAATAATAATCCACTTCAGCATGAGACACCACCAAGATGTCTTCTGGAAAATGACCAAGGATTCCAAAATGTGCAAGGAGCTGAGCATTCACTTCAAAGAAGATTTCTGCAAACTAGGCCGGGAGGCAAGAGCCCAAGAGGGGACGTCAAATACATCAACAAAGCTCGGGTATTCCCTGGATGACTGTAGACCCAGTTAAAGATTATCTAATTATCACACACTACTACAGGAGGAACACAATGGGTTAACGTTTAATTCCATACCAGTTATATTCCTTATTTAAAAATGCTTTATGTTTAAATATGCAAATTCAAAGTTCAATTGTTGGATTAAACCTATTTGATAAGTAACAATGATATTTTTTGTTTAGAAGTCAACTGCTCTGCTCTAAATGCAGTTTTAGGGAGTTAGTGGCTCATCTTTACTAACTAAAGCTTCAGTTAACTGGTAGTATTTTTGTTCTTTTTTTCTTCCCTTTAATGTCCTTGTTTTCTTCCAATTTCAACTGTATGTCTTTAAATACTAATGACTTGAGAGATAGTGTTGAAATAAAATTAATATGTCTGTTCTGCAAAAATGTAAAAGCATAATGTTACAAGAAACACATTCTATTGAGGCGGATGAAAATTTTTGGTCTAATCAGTGGGGGGAAAAGATAATACTTTGTCATTGCAGTAACAAATCAGCAGCTTTATTATTTAAAAACCTTAGGAATAAAAGGCAAACTCATAGGAAAGCCAACCTAGGTCACTGAATAATCTGTGTTAAAATTGAAAATTGCTTCCTAATTCTTTGTATTGTTTATGGTTACCACAGTGTTACTCAAAACCAATCCTTATTGAATGAAATAACTAGTCAGCTGAAATAACTTTTTCAAAAATACTCCACAAACAATTTTATTTTGGGAGGAGATTTCAACATAGTGTATAATGATTGGCTTGACAGTTCACCCTCTAAATTCCAATTTCATCATTTCAATCTAGTTTTACATAACTTTTGTTTAGATCTTAACCTAGTAGATCCTTGGAAAGAAGCACACCCACTTGGACAGTCCCTTTCCTGGTTTAACCTGATGGCTCAGCTAAATCCCGTATTGACTTCTGGTTAGTCTCAGACAATACAATGCAAAATAGTGTGGATGCTAGTATCTCACTGTCTGATGCAGCTTAGTATCACAACTCAATTAAAAAAAATCCTATAATAAAGGTTAACCCTGCTTACTAATGAAAAATTTTATAATGAAATTCTTGAAAATTTGAATTTAATCTTTACTGATGAAAATCTAAATCCATACACAGAAAAATGTGAATTCTTCCAATTTATGCCCGCTAAATCTCGATCAAACACAGTAAATTAACAGCTTTCCAAAATAAGCAAAGGAAATTAGAAATAATCAGAGAACTTAATCACATCTGTTCTAAACCCTTTTTTAGTGATGATGATAAACAGCGTAGAAAGATTTTACAATCTGATTTAGATGTAATTTATACTAAAAAACCTAAAGGCACATATCAATGACCTCAAGCCAAGTGGATCGAGGATGGTGAGAAAAGTACTGCATATTTCTGTAGGTTAGAAAAAAGAGGACACAAAAGAAATGCGAATAATTGCTTGCAAATTGATAACATAGCTATGTACAGAATCTACAATAATATTCAAACAAATGTTTACCTTTTATAACTATTTATATCCCTCTTCTTATGATAAACCAATGGCTGAAATATTTTACTGATCTATTCAACATTTATTCCTAAAATTGATGACAATTATAAACAAATATGTGAGGCCACATATTACCATAGAAGAATTGGAAAAAGCATTAGGTGTCTCATCCAAAGATACAACTCAAGCTGTGATGGCTTAACAAAGAACTTTTACAAACATTTTTGGATCCATATCAGAACCCTTGCATTTGGAATATTCATGGAAATATTAGAAAATGGCTACCTAACACACATTATGAAACAATTGTTCAAAATCAGGTATATCCAAAATAATTTCTGACACTCAGTCGGGATTTCTGAAAGGCCGCTCTATACATAATATTTGTCTTATCTTAGATCTAATTGACTGTAATCACTTGATTGGTAATAAAGGTTATGGTTAGACTTTTACAAAGCCTTTGATATGATAGAGAATGAGTTTATGTTCAAATACTTTAAAAAACAAGGATGTCCAGTCTCACCGCTGCTGTTTATTGCAGCTACAGAAATGCTTTCCATTTGATTTAAAACACAGATTTTGGTCAATTAAATGCTCTAGGCAAAGAGTTCTCTATACGCCAGTTAGCTGATGACATGACCATCTTCTTAAATAGCCTGAATGAAATTCCAAAAATTCTTAAATTAATTGAGAAGTTCTTAAAGGCTTCAGGACTTAAGCTAAATTTAAACAAATGTGAAATTTTACCATTAAAGACTGTTTTATTTCTACTGCTTTTAACATCCCTATTTAAAGCAATGTTAAATATTTGGGTATTTATATAAATAAAAATAAGACTGAATGTTAGGACTTGAGCAACGTAGGACCCCAGAATGCAGACGAGCAGGCAGCACGACGGTAAGTGAAAAAGATTTAATGGATAAAAAACAAAACTCACTCACGGAGGAGGCAGGAACAAAACAGAAACAGGCAGGCAAGACAGGCATGGCATGATCCAAACAAGACACGAGCATGATCTAAAAGCAAGACATGAGCATGATTTGAAAATGATTCCGCGATGAATAACTGAACAGGTGTGTATTTATGGAGCGTGACCAGGTGAAACAAGAAGACAGATTAACTAGGTGCAGGTGACCCGAATAAAGTTGATTGACAGGAGAACAAAATGTGGCTGGAGCAAAATAGAGACTCTTGAACACAAACTAACAGAAACTAGAAAAACATGAAACTAAAACAAAGTTCAGGCGGGCGACCAGGAGGTCGTCCCGAGCAGGCACAGAGTTCAGGCGGGCGACCAGGAGGTCGTCCCGAGCAGACACAGAGTTCTGGCGGGCGCCAGGACCCACAACACAGAGTCCTGGGTGGTTGGCGGCGATGGTGAAGATGGAGACTTGAAGGCCGACAGAGACGCAGAGACCGCAGCGGCCGGCGACGGCACCCGCAGGCTGACCAGGAGGCCGTCCGAGCAGAGTAGAGGAACCTTGGAGCTTAGAGGCCTGGCGAACCCTCATCTCTGGGATCAGAGGCCAGAACGAGGACAAACTGTTCCTTGGACCCTTCAGGAACAGGGTTCAACTGCGCTTCCTCCTCGAACAACTCGTCTCTGGGTTCAGAGGCCAGAATGAGGACAAACTGTTCCTTGAACCCCTAAGGAACAGGGTTCAACGGCGATTCCTCCTCGAACCCCTCGTCTCTGGGTTCAGAAGCCAGAACGAGGACAAAACTCTCAGTGGCGTGAACAGAGGCTGAGGCGACGCCGACACCCTCAGTGGCGTGAGCAGAGGCTGAGGTGTCGCCGAGACCCTCAGTGTCGTGGGCAGAGCCTGAGGCGTAGCCGGGACCCCCGATGACCTCAGCCGAGGCGCTGCTCTCACGACGTGTGAAGGAGGTTGAGGCAGACTTAGGGTCAGGCTTGGAGTCAGGCTTCATCCCAGGCTGTGGTGTGTCAGGCTGTGGAGTGTCAGGCTCCGCATAGCTAGGCTGTGGTTCAGGCTCCACATAGCCAGGCTGTGGTTCAGGCTCCACATAGCCAGGCTGTGGTTCAGGCTCCACATAGCCAGGCTGTGGTTCAGGCTCCACATAGCCAGGCTGTGGTTCAGGCTCCACATAGCCAGGCTGTGGTTCAGGCTCCACATAGCCAGGCTGTGGTTAAGGCAGGCTCCACATTGCCAGGCTGTGGTTCAGGCTCCACATAGCCAGGCTGTGGTTCAGGCTCCACATAGCCAGGCTGTGGTTCAGGCAGGCTCCACATAGCCAGGCTGTGGTTCAGGCTCCACATAGCCAGGCTGTGGTTCAGGCTCCACATAGCCAGGCTGTGGGTCGGTTCAGGCTCCACATAGCCAGGCTGTGGTTCAGGCTCCACATAGCCAGGCTGTGGGTCGGTTCAGGCTCCATATAGCCAGGCTATGGGTCGGTTCCGGCTCCACATAGCCAGGCTGTGGGTCGGTTCAGCCTGGAACACAGTCAGACAGTCCAGGAGCCAGAATCAGAGATAGTCCACCCTCAGACCCCTCTGAAACAGGTAATAGAGGCGGTCCGTCCTCAGACCCCACTGGAAAGTCTGCAGCAGGCTGTAGACCTGGCGTGGGCTGCTCTGCAGCAGCCTCTGGAGACCTGAGGTGGGCTAAGCTACAGAACCGCTCTGGAGACATGACGTGGACTGACCTACAGCATTGTCCTGCAGACATGGGTGGGCAAAGGTGGGCGGTAGTAAAACTCCCTTATTGCAGTCTCATAATCCCTCTCCATCTGCCTGATCCTCTCCATCAGCTCAGGAGAGGAAATAGATGAGGCTGGTCGTCCTGAAGATCTTGATTTGGGGTGCATAGAACCTTAAACGCTGCTCCAGCTCGTCAGGTGTTGCCTCAGAACACCGGGCTGGAGCGAGCGAAGACGGCATGGTCGGAGCTGCAGCGAGCCTGGGAAACTGTGCTGTGGCAGACGAAGATGCGGGCTTACTTGCTGCAGCGAGCCTGGGAGTTATTGCTCCAGGCATGGCAGCAGCAGCCATGGGAGACTCCCCCTTACTGGCTGAAACACAGGAAGGCGCTCCGCGCCGACGTTACTTATGGCGGGAGGAGGAGGTCGTTGTGAGCAACCAGTGAAGCAGGCGGAGAACGGCGCTGAACCACCTCAGGCTCCATCTGCTCCAGCAGTGGAGGAGACGGCAGAACCTCCAGGTCGGTGGGCAGATGACTCATTGCCTCCTCAATCTGACGTTAAAACCCACCGATCCCTGGCGGTCACCTGCCTACTGTCCGCGAGGTCCATGTTTGGCGGAATCATTCTTTTAGGACTTCAGCAACGTAGGACCCCAGAATGCAGACGAGCAGGCAGCACGAAGGTAAGTGAAAAAGATTTAATGGATAAAAAACAAAAACTCACTCACAGAGGAGGCAGGAACAAAACAGAAACACGCAGGCAAGACAGGCATGGCATGATCCAAACAAAGACATGAGCATGATCTAAAAGCAAGACATGAGCATGATTTGAAAATGATTCCGCGATGAATAACTGAACAGGTGTGTATTTATGGAGCGTAACCAGGTGAAACAAGAAGACAGATTAACTAGGTGCAGGTGACCCGAATAAAGTTGATTGACAGGAGAACAAAATGTGGCTGGAGCAAAACAGAGACTCTTGAACACAAACTAACAGAAACTAGAAAAACATTGAACTAAAACATAACCAGATCCGAAAACTACGGTGGCCGGAGGGTGCAAACCAACATTACAAAATCTAAAACACTTTTACAAACCTAAAGACAAATTTACATTCCAGAAAACAAATTAACATTTCAGAAAACAATTTAACAAGATTCTCACCGGGTACTCCGGCTTCCTCCCACAGTCCAAAGACATGCCTGTTAGGTTAATTGGTCACTCTAAATTGCCCTTAGGTGTGTGAATGAGTGTGTGCTTGGTTGTTTGTGTGTTGCCCTGCAATGGACTGGCGACCTGTCCAGGGTGTACCCCGCCTCTCGCCCATAGAGTGCTGGAGATAGGCACCAGCTCCCCCGCGACCCACTATGGAATAAGCGGTAGAAAATGACTGACTGACTGACAATTTAACAAGATGCGAAACAATTTTACAAGTACTGAAACAAATTCACATTTCAGAAAACAAATTAATATTTCAGAAAACAATTTAACAAGATGCAAAACAATTTTACAAGTACTGAAACAAATTCACATTTAGGAAAACAAATTAATATTTCAGAAAACAAATTTACATTTCAGAAAACAAATTTACATTTCCGAAAACAGTTTAACAAGATGCGACACAATTTTACAAGTACTGAAACAAATTTACATTTCCGAAAACAAATTAATATTTCCAAAACAATTTAACAAGATGCGAAACACTTTTACAAGTACTGAAACAAATTTACATTTGACAAAATCAACCGGAAAGGGAATGTACCAAAGCCGAGGCTGACCCGGAAGTCAGCAGCCTCAGGGGCTGCATCCTTCGAAGGACCCGAGCTACGTGGGCTGGATCCTTCGTCGACCGCTAAAACCAGCGCCATAGAAGGAGAAAGGGTCCTTCTATGGCGCTGGCTAAAACCACGGAGGCCGGAAGTGAGCAGCTGTCCTCACCTCAGCGTAACAGCCTAGCAACCATTGCTGCGAGGAGAAAAAAGCAGTTAAAGGAGAATGGAGCCGAACTACTGGTAGTTTTATTTTTAATTTTTGAGGAACTTCAGCAGTTTTATCGTCGCAGACATCTCCTTTATCTCCGGCTGAGAGACAATCATGTTCAGGTAAAAAAGAGGTTTGATTTAACTTCAAGCTTCTAGCCAATAGACAAATAGATAGCAACTTTATGGCTAATGTATGTCGACATATTTTTTATAGGCCTATATATATTATATAATATATATATAATATATATATATATATATATATTTTAAAATATATATATATAATATATATATATATAATAAAAAACTTTCAATTTTAAAGTAGATGGGAATTATAAAGTATTTGACCCCCTCGGCTGGTTTTTGATAATTGTAAAATAATGCAGTGTTTTTGGTGTATTAGTATCTACTTGCTTTGATCACTTACAATATCCAGAAGCATGCTTAAAAATAATGTTTTTTCCATCTCCTTTTCCCCCCTTTTTCTAGACCGGCCCCTTTACTCCAGGATACAACCTGAGTTCCCAGTCCTGAAATGCTTCTTCGACCAGGAGGACACCAGGCCTGATTTTCGGCTGAGCAAGGAGTCTCTGGCAGTGCTGCTTAATCTTTTGCACCAGGATCGGCGACATGGATGGGGTGTTACTATTTTTCTTTTCTGGCTGGCAAGTGGCACATCCTACAGAGTGGTCTGCAGAGTGTTTGGGATGCCTCGCTCTACTGTCCATCGCATTGTCCACAGAGTTACAGAGGAGATCGTGGCTATTCGTCACGAGGTCATCTACCTTCTAAAGACCCCTGAGGACTTGGAGGCAGTGTCCAGTGGGTTTGCAGGGCTGGCACGCCACAGAGCTTTTCTTAAAGCTGTGGGTGCAATTGACGGCTGCCATATCCAGTTCAGGTGTCCAAGCGGCCCTGATGGTCAGTGCTACAGGAACAGGAAACTCTTCCCTTCCATAATCCTGCAAGCAGTTTCTGACCATCGGGGCCATTTTATTGACACATATGTGGGCTGGCCTGGGTCAGTGCATGACTCTAGGGTGCTCCGCCACAGCCCACTGTACAGACAGTCAGTTTATCCCCCCTCCAGGGTTTTTATCCTTGCTGATGGAGGGTACCCATGCCCCCCAATATCCCCACTCCCCCCATCACTCCCTACAAGAGGAAAAAATACAATTTTGGGAGATCAGCGCTTAAAAAACCCCATCATTCCAAAAATACGCTCTATAATAGAGGGGTTTTTCTGGAATGATGAAAACCAGATTCAGGGCCATCTTCCTGACAGCGCTGGAGGGGCCCCAACACACCTTTGTACCTCACGTAGGTTTTGACCTAGATCCATTTTATATATACATTATACATAATATATACACATACACACATATGCACCCTTTTTAAAATTGTTTTCGGTCAAAAACAGCATGCCCCATCCTCCAGAACATCTGCCTTTGGTGGGGGGATGTCATGGCCCAGAGGATGACCAGAGGAGGCTGTAGAAGAGGATGAGGCGGGACTGAGGCAGTCAGGGGTGCTCTTGGCGAGGACTAGCTTTCAGCTGAGGGGGGTTGCCCTGGAGAGGTACCACCAGAACATGACTACTGTGTGCAGGCAAGTATAATATTATAGATGTGATTAATTTTTGTAATTTTTTGTGAGCACCATCTTCTAATTTCTGCATTTTCCGATTACATCTTAGTGATGGGGCAGCCGTCAATTTCAGCCAGCCCTTTAAACTTGATGGACGATACCGTGGACAGGGAAAAGAGGCATCACAAACATCTGCAGACCCCCTGTGATGCTTAGCTCACCATCCAGAAAAGACAAAACCACAGGTCTCCATTGCAGCACCCATCCAAGTCTCTGACCTTGCGAGAGATTTAGCCACCCCCGAGATTTGTTTCAGAAAGACATCTGCCTCTTTGTTCTTTTGAAGAGGTTTTCCCAGGAACCAGTCACTCAGGTTGATCCTGCTGTCGCCATTGTAAATATTTTGTACATAGTTTTTTTTTATGCCTTTGTTTCTTGTAATTTTGATTTTTTTGAATGTTCTTTTTTCCCACTTCTGTTTAAAAAATGCTTTTGTAATTTTAAAAAAAACTTTGTATGAAATTTATGTTTTGTTAGATCAAATGTAAATAACATTAGTGACAAAAAAAATTTTTTGAAATTTATTAGAAAAAACCCTTTAAAACTTTTAAAAAAACAATCTGAACAAAACTTAATATTATTTCTTTTATAGCACCTTTTTTGGTGCCATTCGTTCTAAGATGGAAAAAAGTCTGTCCATTCTCTGTGCCTTCTCCTGTGCTTTTCTCTGTAGCCTCATGTCCTCCCAGATCAACTTCATCATCTCCTCATATCTGTCCCTCTTTCGTTTCTGACCCTTCCTGCTGGCTCACTGTCTTCCTTCTCCATCTGGTTGCCCACCGCTCCGCTTGGCCCTGGGGTTTTCCTCAGGGATGGAGGCAATTAGAAAAAGGGGGGTTGTGGAAAAGGCCCCCGTCCAACACCTCATCCATAAGGGACAAACCAGGGCCAAGTAGCAGCAGTAGGGTTTCACTGACTCCCTCTCCTGACCCTGGATACTTACAATCCTAAAGTTAGAAGGAATAAAAAAAGAGTTGACTTAAACAGAGAAAAAACCCAAAGATTTTAGAAATATTTTTTATTTTGTGTGTGACATGAGAACTTCTGAACATACACTAAATTTTTTTTTTTTTTCAAATTGTCCCACATTGTTTTGGCCTGCAAGGGGGTGACCTTCCCCTGCTGGCCCATCTTCTCCAGAATTGTCCTATACAAACAAAAGGAAAGAGAGAAAACCAAAAGAAGTATGTCAATCCCTGGATGGATATTTATGAAAGTTAGAAAGATAGGAATTGTTGAAACTGGACAGAAACTGACTGCAAAGACTGTTATTAAACCTCCAAGCCACTGTGGCTGAGTTTTTTGCACCAGTAAAAAGGTGGTCATTCTCACCCCTGAGCTTAATAAACTGGCCCGTCTGCTCCTCTGTCCCTAAAAAAAAATGACAATACCAAAAAAAAACCATCTTGCTTAATATCAGAGCAAAAATAACATTACAAATGCATTTGTCTTAATTTGAAGAAAATATTAAAATATTTCTATGCAAATGCCTAAACCAAGCTCTTTCAAACTTTTAACTTCTTTATTAAGATTCACTTACATTTGGAAGTGTATTCCTCGTCGGGTGTACTTGGAATCAGAAATTATAATGCTGGCTGAATTATAAATAAACTTTTAAAACATATGGCACATTTCTTCATCAAAAATGAATTTTGAAAAGCTTATTTATTCTCAGTCACACTCTCCAGCGATACAGTTAGATTACATAAAGCTGTCCATTTATTCTGGTTAACCTTAATATCACCTGAAATGTCAAATCGATTTTCAGTAACAATTAAAATAATATTAACATAAACTGTTAGAAATCACTTGTGTTAAACGTTCACTGTGATGACTGCTTAGTGCCGGGAGTCCGGTCAGATATCTCCAAGTTTAGCTTGCCTCACCGCCGGGAAGGCTGGTGAGGCAAGCCAGTTACTATGGCGGGAACGGAAAACTCCGAACACGTCGGAGCACGTTTGAAATTAAGCGATGTCTAGATAAATCAAGCAGATATTTCACGTCTACGTAGTTATATTCCCGCACTAAAAAACATTGTAGAAGTTAATTTTGTGTCACAGAAAGGTAATTTTTCACAATTTACTCACAGCTTTTGCTGCTATGGTCCGCCCGGCTTCCCCCTGCTTACCCAACCCCTTTGACCTGCAATGAATGAGGGGAAATGCTGGGCTGCGAAGGATACTCACGACCCATCTTTAAATCGGGGAAAAAAAAGGACACATTTTCCGGCCGCATTTGAGGGAGTCTTGGAATGATTCATGAATTGGGATAGCCTTCGTCGCCGCGCTGAAACATAATCGGGCCTACAAATACGGCCTTTTAAGGATGCAGCCCCGGGAAAGGACACAATGAGTGCAAAACCCTTATCTTTCCCGGGTCAGCCTCGGCTCGGTACATTCCTTTTCGGTTGATTTTGTCAAAGTAAATTTGTTTCGGGCTTGTAAAAGTGTTTCGCATCTTGTTAAAATTTTTTCTGAAAGTAAAATTTTTTTCAGTACTTGTAAATTGTTTCGCATCTTTTAAATTGTTTTCTGAAATGTTAAATTTGTCTTTAGGTTTTGTAAAATGGTTTTAGATTTTGTAATGTTGGTTTGCCCCCCCCACAAAAACCAAACTTTCCACAACGAGCAAAAAAAAAAGCATGACCAGAAGCAAAAAATCTAACAAGAATAATAATAATAATAATAAAATTAAAATTAAAAATTATCAGAAGGGGTTCAAAACCTTACCTGGAAAAAAGAAAAGAAAAAAAACCTAAAAAAACCCAAACCCCAAAAAAAACCCCCAAGTAGAACATTTTAATATTTGGGAGAAACTGCAAAAATGTAAAACTCAAAAGGGCACAGAGATTTATCTATTCTGGGGAAGAATATTTCTAAAAAAATGGAAAGTATCTCCATGCCTATATTTTAAATTAAAATTACCAAAAAGCTATCAAATCTATTAATCGGGTGAACTTTGACACCTCCTTGAACAGCCACCTTAATGTGGTAGAGGGCTTTGAGTGCTCAAATGATCCAAGAGGTTATGTTGCACAGGGCTTCAATGCCCCTGGTAGGGTCGAAGATGGCAAACAGGCTCTGGGTGACAGGTTCAATTAAATTAAATTCAATTCAATTCAGTTTATTTATATAGCGCCAATTCACAACACATGTTGTCTCAAGGCACTTCACAAAGGTCAGGGACATACATTCCAATTAATCCTAACCATTGAACAGTGCAGTCAAATTCAGTTATTTATTTAAATAGGATAAAAAGTTTTTCTATCTAAGGAAACCCAGCAGATTGCATCGAGTCAGAGACCTGTAGCAGTCACTCCTCCTACATGAGCATGTAGGGACAGTGGACAGTCACTGGCGTTGACTTTGCAGCAATCCCTCATACTGAGCATGCATGTAGCGACAGTGGAGAGGAAAAACTCCCTTTTAACAGGAAGAAACCCCCCCCCACGACCGACTGGGGGTTTGAGAGAACAGAGCAGAGACACAAAAAGAACACAGAAGCACTGATCCAGGAGTACTTTCTATGGGAAGGAAAAGTAAATGTTAATGGATGTAGCTCCTTTAGTTGACCATCTAGAAAGAAAGAACAGATTAACTCTAAGCTAGTTTTCAAGGTTAGAGTCTGAAGAGAGCCCATATAATTAGTCACAGTAAAAGCTCAGTCAATTGCCATGTCTAGGAGAGAGAAAGGGTTAAACACCGAAAGACAGGGCCATGTGGATCATCGGTAGAGGGTGAGCATTAAGTTGCTGCCAGCAGAAGCTTGGACGATGCCCCTCTCCAGACAAAAGGTGGTTCAGATGCCTTTATGAGGACAACTAGAATGAGGCACGTGATGTTGCCCGGTACGGCGGAGCCAGGGTCCCACCCTGGAGCCAGGCCTGGGGTTGGAACCTGTCGGGAGCGCCTAATGGCCGGGTTACTCCGCACAGGACCCGGCCAGACCAAGCCCGAACGAGAGAAGTGAGGCCATCCCCCAGTGGGCCCACCACCTGGAGGGGGAACCATGAGGGACCGGTGCAGTGGATTGAGCAGCGGACGAAGGTGGAGACCTTGGTGACCTGATCTCCAGATGCTTAAACTGGATCTAGTGACGTGGAATGTCACCTTTCTGGTTGAAGGAGCCTAAACTTGTGCGGGAGCTTGAGAGATATCAGCTAGAAAAAGTTGGGCTCTCCTCCACGCACAGTGTGGGCTCTGGAACTCTTGACGTCTGTGTTGGGGGTTCTGGAATGTGCCCCTTTCGGGGACTTTGTCATTCTGCTGGGGGACTTCAACGCCCACGTGGAAAATGACAGTGACACCTGGAGGGGTGTGATTGCGAGGAATAGCCTACCCAATCTGAACCCAAGTGGTGTTTCATTATTGGACTTCTGTGCAAGTCACGGATTGTCCATAATGAACACCATGTTCAAGCATAAGGGTTTTCATCAGTGCACTTGGCCCCAGGACACCCTAGGCAGGAGTTTGATGATCGACTTTGTTGTCGTGTCTTTGGACCTTCGGTCGCATGTCTTGGACACTCGGTTGAAGAGAGGGGCTGAGCTGACCACTGATCACCGCCTAGTGGTGAGTTGGATCCACTGGAGGAAGAGGAAACTAGACAGACTTGGCAGGCCCAAGCATATAGTGAGGGCCTGCTGGGAACATCTGGTTGAGCCCCCGGCCAGGGATGTATTCAACTCCCACCTCCAGGAGAGGTTTGACCAGATTCCAGGGAAGGTTGGAGACAGAGTTCGAGTGGAGTATGTTCTCAGCCTCTATTGCTGATGCCGCCCCCCTAGCCGTGGCCATAACGTCTGCGGCAATCCCCGAAACCTGGTGGTGGACACAGGCAGTAAGGGATGCTGTCAAGCTGAAGAAGAAGTCCTATCAGCTGTGGTTGGCTTGTGGGACTCCCAAAGTGGGTGATGGGTACTGTGAAGCTTCTCATTGTCAAGCACAGTTAAACCACTGTCACCGATGTAATTCAGAAACAAGTAGACCCCCTTCTTTCCAAATAGCCCTATCAAGTATTCTCATTAGCCAAAATAATTTACTGTTAAGTACGCAGAGTATCATATCACTGAAGTCAACCCATTGGAGACTTACTGTTTTGATGACCAGCATGTTTTTTAAGGAACACATGCGCTTATCTTTTTTATTTGAACAATTGTGTCTTGGCATGTAGTAAATTCTAAGTCTTTACTTTCAAAATTGTGTGATTTGTAACAGTCTAAGTGAGTCTGCAGTAAGTTTATCTTTGAGTCCAGGTGGTACAGAACAGATAAGTTGTTTGTGGACAGAAATAATCATTGTTTTGCCTTGTGTTTAGATTCGCCGGCTGAGGTGAAACACAACATACAGGAAGTGGAGAAAATGGTGGGAATTTGGAATTACTTCTACTTCAGCTTTGCAAAGGCCTGTTTCGGAATCTGTTTAATAATACAACTCCTAACAGTTTTTGTGTGTGCTAGGGTTAATGCTGACTACTGTCTGATAAAAACAGGAGTTTGTGCTGCCGCTCTCATTCCTCCACCAAAGGTTGGCACCCCATCTCCAGCCTCAGCTCTCAGTATGTTGTTTTTTCTTGAATTATGTGCCTTTTTTGTGGCCTTTTCAGCTTTAAGAAATCTAAAAGTGTTTTAGTGACTGTTAATTCTTTTCAAATGGTAAAAGTGGCGTCCGGATGTCATCAACCAACCGTATCCTGGTGGACCTCTGGATGAAAAACACAAAGGTTAGCGCAGGTTTGCTATACAACCGGTCATACATAATTGTCCTTCTGCTCATCCTTCTAATTTTTTACACATGCATAACTCCAGATACAAAAATCTAATTAGAGTTAATTTGCTCTATTTTGGTTTGCTCTGGTTGTGTAGAGTTAAAGATAATTTTGTCCTTGTGCTTGTATTTTGCAGTAAAACAAAGGCTCCAGACCTCAGTCATAGTTGCCTAAATGATTTCCTTCCTGATCTTACCATAGATTAGGCGAAGTGCATCAATGTCATGTGAGCAGAACACTCACGACATGATGATGCAACCCTTGTTCTTCACAGCTGGGACAGTGGAGGCGTCCCCCTTCTAAGACCAAACGTAAAGATGGCAAGCAATGGATAATTTTTGTCTCCTTTTTTTTCTTGATTCTTTCTCTGCTTAGACATTTTTGACAAGTTCTCCACCTCTTTGGAGACATCAACTCCTAACCAAAATGATTTTGTGTTTCCTACTTTGTGAAACTGCACAGTTGATGTGATATAGAACTAAATGGTATGGCGAAAATCTGTTTTAAAAACCAGGAAGAGGGAGGGAATTGTGGAGGATTTCAATAACTTGTCATTTCCCTGGGCAGCAAACTTGTAAAAAAGAATTAAGCTTTTCAGGATTTCAGGAAATGTTACTGTCACCGTGGCTACAGCAGATGCCTCTTCATCAGTTTTTGCTAAAGATGTGGGGAGTCAGTTAGGGATTCAGTACAGCAGTTACACTGTTGTCATCTCTGATGCAAAGAATGTGATTCTAAAACTGAATAAGTGTTCTTGTTATGCTTTCATCCACTTATTACAAATGACACCATTATTTCTTTCTTTTCAATACATAAAATGCATATTTGATTGTAATGGTTTGTAAGCTGATTAAAGAGTGCTTCAAAATACTTTATGAAAATTTTACCAAAAATACACCAGATTAAAATGAACTGGAATTGTCAGATGTTCCTAGTCTGTGGGAAATCAGTGATTACCAAACCCCAACAGACATGGCTTCTCATAGTTTTGAACTGCTGCTTGTCAATCTACCAATCATTGCTAACAGCGATATTTGAGACTACATAAAATCTAAATAGTAGCAGGAATTTGCATTTATTGTAAGGTGATTGTCAGCTGGTAAGTGGAGAGATAGAGGTTACAGAACACGTCATCTCACATCTTACACACCGTGATAAACATAAATCAAGCAGTAATTTACACTTTTGTAGTATTTGGATCACTTCACGCTCCCTGACATCACAATGGAATTGACTGTCCAACAAGTTTCTGGCAAGGATAATTAATCACTGGGAGAACAAAATTGACAGGTCTATTAATCCGTTCAAATTACATAAACGGCCACCCTCTTTATGAAGGTTCTGAGACTCGTCGCTGTTCTGCTAAAAATTAGATAAACACTCATCACACAATGCTTCAATTTCTGTCTCTTAAGGAGCTATTGGAACTGTTTTGGGTTTATTTAATATGTGCTGTGTCCAAATTCAGGGGCTGGTTTACATGGGCCGGATCCTTCGATGGCCGCGAAGGCCAAAAGTAATTGGCTCTGAATTTGGACTGTCACTTCACCAGTTGTTCCCGCTCTTACCTCAGTGTACTTCTGTCATCTAGCAACCATGACAGCACAGAGCTGTGAAGCCGTAAAGATGGAGCCTGAAGGTTAATCCCGCTGTCTCCACTGTAAATAAATACACATGGTTTTTAGTTTTCCCTTTTACCTATTCCTGATGGCTTATATTCCTTTTTTTATGTTCTTATTTTATTATCTTTTCATTTAATTATGAGCTATCTACAATGTTCAAAATAATGTTTGTGGTAATAGATATAAGAATATAACACTGTACATAAAATACATTGATGGTAAATACCATATCGTCATCGTCTTCCGCTTTATCCGGGACCGGGTCGCGGGGGCAGCAGACTCAGTAGAGACACCCAGAGGTCCCTCTCCCCAGACACCTCCTCCAGCTCCTCCGGGGGGAGCCCAAGGCGTTCCCAGGCCAGCCGAGAGACATAGTTCCTCCACTGTGTCCTGGGCAATCCCCTGGGCGTCCCGGTGGGACGTGCCTGGAACACCTCCCGAGGAAGGCGTCCAGGAGGCATCCGGTATAGATGCCCGAGCCACCTCAACTGGCTCCTCTCGATGTGGAGGAGTAGCAGCTCTACTCTAAGCCCCTCCCGGATGGCCGAACTCCTCACCCTATCTCTAAGGGAGTGCCCGGCCACCCTACGGAGGAAGCTCATTTCAGCCACTTGTATCCGGGATCTCGTTCTTTCGGTCATGACCCAAAGTTCATGGCCATAGGTGAGGGTAGGAACGTAGACCGACCGGTAAATCGAGAGCTTCGCTTTTCGGCTCAGCTCTCTCTTCACCACAATGGAGCGGCACAGTGCCCTCATTACTGCGGCAGCCGCACCGATCCGTCTGTCGATCTTCCGCTCCATTCTTCCCTCACTCGTGAACAAGACCCCAAGATACTTGAACTCCTCCACTTGAGGCAGGAACTCCCCTCCAACCTGAAGAGGACAAGCCACTCTTTTCCGGTCGAGTACCATGGCCTCTGACTTGGAGGAGCTGATCTTCATCCCCGCCGCTTTACACTCGGTTGGAACCGCCTCAGCGCATGTTGTAGGTCTTGGATAGAGGGGGCCAGCAGGACCACGTCATCTGCAAAAAGAAGAGACGAAATCCACTGGTCCCCAAACCAGACCCCCTCGGCCCTTGGCTGCGTCTAGAAATCCTTTCCATAAAAGTTATGAGCAGGTCTGACTTAGTGCCAGCAATGCGGACCAAACTCCTGCTCCGCTCGTACAGGGACCGGATGGCCCCTAATAAAGGGCCCCCGATTCCATACTCCTGGAGCACCCCCCACAAGGCATCACGAGGGACACAGTCGAATGCTTTCTCCAGGTCCACAAAACACATGTGAACCGGTTGGGCAAACTCCCATGAACCCTCGAGTACCCTGTAGAGGGTATAGAGCTAGTCCAGTGTTCCACGGCCGGGACGAAAACCACACTGCTCCTCTTGAAGCCGAGGTTCGACTTTCGGCCGGACTCTCCTCTCCTAACCCTGGTGTAGGCCTTACCAGGGAGGCTGAGGAGTGTGATCCCCCTGTAGTTGGAACACACCCTCCGGTCCCCCTTCTTATGAAGGGGGACCACCACCCCAGTCTGCCAGTCCAGAGGCACTGTCCCCAAACGCCACGCAATGTTGAAGAGCCGTGTCAACCATGACAGCCCCACAACATCCATAGATTTGAGGTACTCAGGGCGGATCTCATCCACCCCCGAAGCCTTGCCACCGCGGAGCTTTTTAACCACCTCGGTCACTTCAGCCTGGGTGATGAAAGAGTCCAACCTCGAGTCCCCAGCCTCTGTTTCCACCAGGGAATGCGTGATGGCAGGATTGAGGAGATCCTCGAAGTACTCCTTCCACCGCTCGAAAATGTCCCCAGTCGAGGTCAGCAGCCTCCCACCCCCACTATAAACAGTGTTGGCGAAGCACTGCTTCTCCCTCCTGCAGCGCCGGATGGTTTGCCACCGAATTCCTCCCAGGCCCGAGTTTTTGTCTCTGCCACAGCCCGGGCCGCAGCCTGCTTGGCCTCATGGTACCCGTCAGCCGCCTCAGGAGTCCCGCAAGCCAACCACAGCCGATAGGACTCCTTCTTCAGCTTGACAGCATCTCTTACTGCCGGTGTCCACCACCGGGTTCTGGGATTGCAGAACCCGGTGGTGGACAGGCACCGCAGACCTTCCCTTCCTTGAACTGCCACCTTAACGTGGTGGAGGGGTTTGAGTGCTCAAATGATCCTAGAGGCTATGTTGTCTGGTGCTTAAATGCCCCTGGTAGGGTCTCCCATGGCAAACAGGCTCTAGGTGATGGGTCAGACAAAGAGCAGTTCAAGAATCCTTTATGAGGACCAGAATATCGAGGCACGTGACGTCGCCCGGTACAGCGGAGCCGGGGTCACACCCTGGAGCCAGGCCTGGGGTCAGGACTCGCCGGAGAGTGCCTGGTGGCCGGGTTGCTCCTCTCGGGACCCTGCCGGGCCAAGCCCGAACAAGAGACACGAGGCCATCCCCCAGTGGGCCCACCACCTGCAGGGGGAACCGTGAGGGACCGGTGCAAAGAGGATTGGGTGGCGGACGAAGGTGGAGACCTCGGCGGCCCGATCCCCGGATGCTTAGGCTGGCTCTAGGGACGTGGAATGTTACCTCGCTGGGGGGGGGGGGGGGGTGGGAGCCTGAGCTTGTGTGGGAGGTCGAGAGATATCGACTAGAACTAGTCGGGCTCACCTCCACGCACAGCGTGGGCTCTGGAACCCATCTCCTGGAGAGGGGCTGGACTCTCTTCTACTCTGGAGTGGCCCACGGGGAGGGGGCGGCGGGCTGGTGTGGGTTTGCTTGTTGCCCCCCAGCTCAGCCGTCTCGTGTTGGGGTTTACCCCAGTGGAAGAGAGGGTCGCATCCCTGCGCCTTCGGGTTGGGGATAGGTCTCTGACTGTCGTTTCGGCCTACGGGCGGAGCGGTAGTGCGGAGTACCCGCCCTTCTTGGTTACCCTGTTGGAGGTGCTGGATAGTGCCCCTCCCTGGGACTCCATTATTCTGCTGGGGGACTTCAATGCCTACGTGGGAAACGACAGTGACACCTGGAGAGGCGTGATCGGGAGGAATGGCCTCCCTGATCTGAATCCGAGTGGTGTTTTGTTATTGGACTTCTGTGCTAGTCATGGATTGTCCATAATGAACACCATGTTCAAGCATAAGGGTTTTCATCAGTGCACTTGGCACCAGGACACCCTAGGCAGGAGGTCAATGATCGACTTTGTTGTCGTATCATCAGACCTTCGGCCGCATGTTTTGGACACTCGGGTGAAGAGAGGGGCTGAGCTGTCCACTGATCACCACCTGGTGGTGAGTTGGATCCCCTGGAGGAGGAGAAAGCCAGACAGACTTGGCAGGTCCAAGCGCAAAGTGAGGGTCTGCTGGGAACACCTGGTGGAGCCCTCGGCCAGGGATGTATTCAACTCCCACCTCCGGGAGAGATTCGCCCAGATTCCGGGGGATGTTGGAGACATAGAGTCCAAGTGGACCATGTTCTCCACATCTGTTGTCGATGCTGCCAGTAGCTGCGGCCGTAAGGTCTGTGGTGCCTGCTGCGGCGCAATCCCCGAACCCGGTGGTGGACACCGGCAGTAAGGGACGCTGTCAAGCTGAAGAAGGAGTCCTATCGGCTGTGGTTGGCTTGTGTGACTCCTGAGGTGGCTTACGCGTACCGTGAGGCCAAGCGTGCCACGACCCAGGCTATGGCAGAGGCAAAAACACGGGCCTGGGAGGAGTTTGGTGAGGCCATGGAGAAGGACTACCGGTTGGCCTTGAAGCAATTCTGGCAAACCGTCCGGCGCCTCAAGAGAGGGAAGCAGTGCTTCGCCCAACACTGTTTACAGTGGGGGTGGAAGGCTGCTGACCTCGATTAGGAACATTATCGGACCTGCCATCACACATTCCCTGGTGGAAGCAGAGGCTGGGGATTCGGGGTTAGACTCTTTCATCACCCAGGCTGAAGTCACCGAGGTGGTTAAAAACCTCCGCGGTGGAAGGGCTTCGAGGGTGGATGAGATCCGCCATGAGTACCTCAAGTCTCTGGATCTTGTGGGGCTGTCATGGTTGACACACCTCTTCAACATTGTGTGGCGGTCGGGGACAGTGCCTCTGGAGCTCTATACCCTCTACAGGGTACTCTAGGGTTCATGGGAGTTTGCCCAACCGGTCCACATGTGTTTTGTGGACCTAGAGAAGGCATTCGACTGTGTCCCTCGTTATGCCCTGTGGGGGGTGCTCCAGGAGTATGGAATTGGGGGCCCTTTATTAGGGGCCATCTGGTCTCTGTAGAAGCGGAGCAGGAGTTTGCCGGCACTAAGTTGGACCTGTTCCAGGTGTATGTTGGACTCTGTCAAGGCTGCTCTTTGTCACCGGTCCTATTCATAACTTTTATGGACAGGATTTCTAGGCGCAGCCAACGGCCGGAGGGGGTCTGGTTTGGCGGCCAGTGGATTTTGTCTCTTCTTGTTGCAGATGACGTGGTCCTGCTGGCCCCTTCTGGCCAAGACCTACAGCATCCACTGGGGCGGTTCTTAGCTGAGTGTGAAGTGGCTGGGATGAAGATCAGCTCCTCCAAGTCCGAGTCCATGGTTCTCAACCGGAAAAAGGGTGGCTTGTCCTCTTCAGCTTGGAGGGGAGTTCCTGCCTCAAGTGGAGGAGTTTAAGTATCTCGGGGTCTTGTTCACGACTGAGGGAACAATGCCACAGTAATGGGGGCGCTTTGCTGGTCCGTTGTGGAGAAGAGAGAGCTGAGACAAAAAGCGAAGCTCTCGATTTACCGGTCGGTCTACGTTCCTACCCTCACCTATGGCCATGAACTTTGGGTCATGACCGAAAGAATGAGATCCCGGATACCAGCGGCTGAAATGAGCTTCCTCTGTAGGGTGGCCGGGCACTCCCTTAGTGATAGGGTGAGGAGCTTGGCCATCCGGGAGTGGCTCAGGGTAGAGCCGCTGCTCCTCCACATCGAGAGGAGCCATTTGAGATGGGTCGGGCATCAATACCGGATGTCTCCTGGACGCCTTCCCCGGGAGGTGTTCCAGGCACATCCCACCGGGAGGAGGCCCAGGGGACGGCCCAGGACATGCTGTCTTAACGCTTTGGGCTCCCCCTGGAGGAGCTGGAGGAGATGTCTGGGGAGAGGGACGTCTGGGTGCCGAGTCTGCTGAGTCTGGTGCCCCTGCGACCTGGTCCTGGATAAAGCGGAAGAAGACGAGTACGAGTAATTACAAACTTTACTCCTTCAGTGAAGTTAATTGTAAGTTGGATGGTAGCTTTTAGTTGGATATTTAACAGGCATTTCCTCTCTGTGGTTCATTGCAGACATTGATGGATATTAATGTCATGTGCTTTTTAAATGAAAGCTTTGTGTTATACTCTGTTCCTATTTAGTTTGGGTACTAATCTGAGGTTTTCCAATTGACTCTTATGAAATATGAATGTGATTATGATCCTCTGAGTGACCTTCCTTTGAAAAAAAAAATCTCAAGTATAGAAAGTATAATGTATGTTTAGTAAAAATGTTGAAATTGGGTCCCTATACCTGTCATATTATTCTTTTGGCTGAAAGTCCTTTCACCTGGGAAACACACACATGTTTTTTTTTTATATTTTCACCACTTTTTGACACCTTTATGAGAAAATTATGTGTTGATATATGTCGCCTGCTGTGACATGGGTGACATAAGTACTTCCATAACTGGCCTGGCATGGAAAGATCTGGCCCACACCAAGCTAAGCCATCTCTGGTCAATGTGTGGCATGCCTCGTGAACTGTGCCATCATTGCCAGACCTGGCCCACGTCTGGTTGATGTCCCATTTGCCATGCCAGACGTTTGCCGGATGTGCCAGCTTGACTCCAGATCTGGGCAAGATCGGTCTGCTATGTGGGAAACTGATGAAAACATTGTACATACCATTGTTCTTGCACGGAGTCGCCGTCTCCTTTTCCATATTAAATAGTTTATGGATGCTCTCTTTTTGAGTTAAAAGGAACATTGCACACAGCTCAGCAAGCTCCACTGTCTTACTACCAAGCAGTGAAACGTCCACTGTTGATGCCTCATGTTTGGTTCCCAAAACTGGTGGAGGCACGTGTCAGTGCTGAACAAAACACTAAAATTTGAAGGCACAAGAACGGTTCAAGAATGAGATTTCTTCTGGTGGAAAAGTGCTTTAAGTGTGAACCTGTTGTTCTCAATCAAAAAAGGTGGAGACTTCTGTCCAGGTGAGTTGAAGTGTATTGCTTCCTTGTACGTTCAGTGATTGTAGGATTGAACTCTTCAAGAATGAGATTTCTTCTGGTGGAAAAGTGCTTTAAGTGTGAACTTGTTGTTCTCAATCAAAAAAAGGTGGAGTCTTCTGTCCAGGTTAGTTGAAGTGTATTGCTTCCTTGTACATTCAGTGATTGGGTATACATCTGCAGTAAAGTGGGCTGTTTCAGTGTGCAATAGTAAAGGCAAAAAGGAAACGCGCTCGATTCACCGGTCTTTATACATTCTGACCTTCATTTGGTCATCAGCATGGAAGGAATGAGATTCTGGATCCACTAAAATTAGCTTCCTCCAAATGGGGACTTCACTCACATTTGAGTTGAGCTGCTGCTTCTCCACATCAAGTAAGGAAATCAATTGAGTTGGTTCGAGATCAGATCAGGATGCCTCCTCAGCACGTCCCACTGGGAGAAGACCTTGGCACAGAATCAAATTTGTTGGAGGGACATTATTTCCCTTCTGGCTTGAAAATGTGTTGGGAATTTGATAAATGTAAAATAACAGAATAATGGATGGATATATTTATTAGCTGTTTCCCAACAACTTTAAGAATTATAGCATCATCAACTTAAAAGACCTCAATAATATGTTGATATGCCTTCTCTAGGTTTTCTGGTAGCTTCTACTCTTTCAGGTATTAACTTCACACATGAAAAACAATTTCCTTTTCAATCAGGTTCCAAAATTCTAGTAGATTAGTTGACAGATTAAAAAGATTTGTCATACACCTTTTATGAAATTTCCACCATATATTTTAGAATAAATGATGATGATAGTTTGGCTTTTCTGTATGTAAATCCCTTTTCCTGTAGCTGATTCCTTACAGTCAAAGACACCGACTCCTGTTTTTACCCATTTGTCTTTCATTTGTTTTGTTTTGCATGTTTTATTTTCAAGTCGCTTTTGAGTTTTCTGTCTTGAGACTTTGATATCTTCCTTGGCCACCTGGATGCTTCCTTTTTATAGTCTCCCCATTTTGTTTGTACATGTTTCAGGTTTTAGACACAGTAACTGGAAACAACCACCAGTTTTTATAATACTCTGTGTTTTAAAATACTGCTTCACCTGACGTCTCTCTTGTTGGTCCATTTTTTCTGTCAATTAGCCAGCAGCTCTTTCTGTTCTGCAAGAACTCTTTTTTAATTGTATGACTCACTTGCATCATTAAATTTGCAAGTGTTTTCAATAATGCAAAATACATTAAGGGTGATTCCATAGTTGTTGTTTTTTTCTTTAAAAATGTGCCATTAATTACAAAAATGCAATTGAATCTTTCATGCATGTTTTTTTCAGTATCTTCAGCTGCTAAAAAAGGAAAGAAAATCTTATTTTTTCAGTTTTTATTTTTTGATACAAAGTAAAATAAATTAATAAATGTTTTTCCCTGAGGTTTTATTACATGCATTTAATTTTACCTTCCGTGAATGATGTAAATGGAATTAAGAATAATATGTAAAAATAACATATGTAATATTTTTTTCAAGTTTAAGTTAGCTCTGAAGTCTCTAATGGTTGAAATAATCAGTTTCTCATTAAATCCATGACATCTAGGTCACCTCTAACCTTGCATCGCTGTAAGTAAGGATTCCAAAACATGAACATTTGATCATTATATTTCAGTATTTTAATATTTAACAGTTATCTTTTAATTATTTAAATTTAATTTACTCCGCAAAAATCTGCTAAAGGCTAATATTAACCTTATGAAATATAAACTATCAACATGCTTTGAGAAAAATAATGGAAAGAGATTAAAACTTGTTAATGCTGAATTTCTGAACGAATAAAAAAGGTTTTTTTCTCTGTAATGACTAAATTAGCCCCTTTTAAAAAAAATATATATAATATAAAATTATATATATTCTATATATATATATTATATATAGTATTTTAAAGCACTACATGAGTTTGGGGGGTTATCTTTCCTCCTCTGAGCTGGGGGAAGTTTTAAATTTGAAAAACATTTTCTAAAACCCCCAAATTTAAAACGGTTTGTTTTCAAATGTTTTAATTTTAAGGTTAATTTAATTCAATATAAAAAAAATTGGGGGCAAAGTGTTTAGTAAGTAGTAAAAAAATTAAGTTTCCTACTGAACGTAACAGGAAGATATTTTAAGCTGGATGTGTGCTTGTAATGTTGAAGCTAGTTTAGCAGCAAGAGCATGTCTGAGGTAAGCCACGTTTATTTTGTTTCCTAAATGATCCAAAGTCATTAATAAAGCAGCCATTAAAGACATTCATGGGCTCATTATTATGAAGCTACAGCTAACATGAACAGATTGTAATCAGACGTTATCCAACATATCTGGCAAATAATCAAGCACATCCTTTTACAGTAAAATATGCGCAGTAGCTGCAGTCTGTAGCTCACATACCGGCTCTCTTCCACTCTTCACTAGATGACACAAAAAACTATTAATAAGAATCAAGTCTCAGACCAGGAGTCCAAGTCAAGTCTCAAGTCTTTAGACCACAAGTCCAAGTTGAGTCTGAAGTCTTTTATTTTTACGAATTAATGTTACACTTTAATGTTTACACTTCAATGTGACTTTAGCTGGCATCCCTATTATGCTGACACGGTCATCTACACAAGAGGAAAAGACCCTAAAGAGGTGAAAGCTTTGTTATTAGTATTGATGGATAAAATTGCTTACTGGTTCAGTGATTCTAGTTTGATTTTAAATGCGGGAAAAACAACTTCTTTCTCAAACAAACAAAAACACAACATTTGTGCCAGTGTAACTAATATTCGGAAGTTCAAATATCTGGAAAATTAAGTCTACACTTAGCTTAAAAAACACTGATAATTTTTGCAGTTTTAAAATACATTTGTACAACTTCAGATGTATAAGAAAGTCACTGGGAAGAGAAAGAGCCAAAACCTACATGAATCCAATGATTCCTATCTCACTATTTAAAAATATCATGCAAATAAATGTTACTTTATAAACAAACAGTTAGGATCCTGTGTGGAAAAACCCAAAAGTATTGTCATTTTTAAATTCTAACTAAATATGTTAAGGTAAATTTTAGTGTTTGTTTTACTATTCAAAGCAGTCAACAATATGTCACATCCACCACTGCTGAAAAGAAGAGCAAATAAGCACATTCAACCATAGCCTAAAGAAAAACAACGTTAGGACCATCAGCCTTCTCATTTCAAACATTAACAGAATTAAAGAGACTTCGAACAGAATTAAAAATAAGCCAGCATTTGAAAACATATTGCTAGAAACAAAAATGTTTCTTAAACAAATGGATATGCTCACCATTTATCAGAAAAAAATCTCATGTTTTGTGAAAGCAGGCATATATTCTGAGGGAAGTGTGGTGTGGTGGGGCAGTATACGTAAGGGAGGTTATAGTCCATTTTATGATCTTTAATGTTATTATAATTTCTTTTTCATTAGAACTTTTATTACATTATGTTCTTCATGTAATGGATGTTTTTTTGTGTCAGGGACTACAGACGGAAATAAGCTTTCAGAGCTATTATCTGTTATGAAGCATATTTTTGTTATGATTCTGGCCCGTCTGCCTGCTCTGCTCTCACTCATGCAATCAACTCATCTGCTTCACCTGTCTGCTGCTGCGCAATCACCGTCATGCCACACACCTGTGGAGCTGCAGTTATATACAGCCCTCTGACAGGCAGACGGTGCCAGATTTTCAAAAACATTTGTGAGTAGTTATCCAGCGGTCCTTCCTGACTGATCTCGTTCCATGACCTTGCCTTGCCTTACGGATTATTCCCTCTTGCTTGCTCCTTGTCTGACGGATTGGATTTTGGATTTCGACTCTGTTTTCTGCCTCTGCTTTATGTCTCTGCCTGCCCCTTGTCTGACTCCTCTAGCCCTGGAATTCGACCCTGTTTCTGTCCCTGGATTTACGTCTCAGCCTAGCCACTGGTTTATTCAGCCTGAGTCCGCCTGGCTCTCTAGTCTGCCTGGATTTATTGTCAAGAGGACAATCACAGCTCTCTGTGTTCCTGTCACAGCGTCAGCTGGTTCCCCGGAGGATTTGGATCAGTCGGCAATCCGACTTCAGTCTGTTGGACGCTTCCTCATTAACTGTCTGGATCTCTTCCTCCTCTGGATTCTGTGCCTCATCACCAGACTGAGAAGGTTAGTGGCTTTATCTAACTCCTTGCAGTTTCCTGAGTTTTTATTCAGCCACTAACTAGTCTCTCTGTTCTCAGTGGTTCCTGGAAACTGACTGCTGTTTCTTCTGCTCTCTGATCTGAGTTTCTGAATAAACCTTTTTACTTATCACTTTGTGTTTGGCTGAATTTGGGTTCTCTGTCTCTGGTCGTGATAGTAAAATCTGGCCAAAAGATGGACCCATCGCCAGCACAGCAGTGGCGCACTAATGTTGATCACTCTATTGTCCGTCTTAATTCCGGCTTGGGGGAAGGGATTTCTATGCTGCGATCCATGACTCCTGCTTCCAAGCCAGCGTCCTCACAGCCTGTTTCCCCCAGAGTTCCTGATCTTTCCGCTGTGGTAAGAGAACCTAGACTCACGCCTCCTGAGCTGCTTAGGGGAGATCCTGACCAGTGCCGTGCTTTTCTTACTCAATGTGAGATTTATTTTGAGCTTCAGCCTTCTTCGTTCCCTTCTGAGCGCTCTAAGGTGGCGTTTGTTATTTCCCTGCTCTCTGGAAAGGCTAAGCAATGGGGCACTGCTGAGTGGCAAAATGGTTCGATCACATGTGCTTCTTATTCTGCATTCTCCAAAGAGCTCCTCAGGGTTTTTGATCCAGTTCTTCCTAGTCGTGAAGCTGCCAGAGGTTTACTCTCCATTAAACAGGGAGAGAGAAGTGTTACATCTTATATCATTGACTTTCATTTACTGGGAGCAGACAGTCTTTGGAATGAGCATGCTAAAATGGATGCTTTCATGCAAGGTCTGAATGAGAACATCAAGGATGAACTGGCTACCCGGGACTACCCTGCCTCCCTTCACCAACTTGAGGACCTGGCAACCCGCATCGATTTGCGGCTCACAGAAAGGAGGAGGGAAAGGCTTCATAGGGGGGTTAAATCCTCTTCAGCTCACAGTCCTGTTCCCCACCTAGAAACCAAGGGTCTTCCACCCCCTTCTAATCACCGTTGTGACCCGGAGACCATGCAGTTGGGTCGTTCAAAGATTTCTACGGGGGAGCGAGATCGACGAAGGAAGAATAACTTGTGTTGTTATTGTGGTGGACAGGGCCATGTTGCATTCAAGTGTCCGTTAAAAGCCCAGGCTCAGTAGAGGTGAGGAGAACTCTACTGAGCCGAAGTCAACTGTCTGTCTCCTCATGCTCATTTCCTGCAACCATTCAAGTGTCTTCTACTTCTCATCAGGTGTCAGTGTTCATTGACTCAGGGGGAAAAACTGAGTCTATGGATGAGTCGTTCGCCAGGGACCATGACATCAAGCTCCTTCCCACGTCTGACACCCGTAATGTCCTGGCATTGGATGGTCATAGTATCAACAGTTCATACTACAAGATGGAGGTAATAAAACTCACACTGGGGGGCAATCATCAGGACGAGGTCACATTCAGGATCATCAACTCTCCTAAACTACCCATTGTTTTAGGGGCCTCCTGGTTACAAAAGCACAACCCCCATATTGATTGGCAAGCCAAAGAGATTTTGGGCTGGGCTAAGTCCTGCTCGGCCACTTGTCTGTCTTCTGCCTCTACAGATATTTTTCCGGAGAATGACATTGAGGAGACATATCCTGATCTGTGTAAGGTACCACCCGAATATCATGCACTTAAGGAGGTTTTCAACAAGTCCAGGGCTACGGCACTTCCACCTCATAGACCCTATGACTGTGGCATTGAGCTCCTACCAGGCACTTCTCCCCCTAGGGGTCAATTGTATTCATTGTCAGGACCAGAGAACCAAGCCATGAGGAAGTATGTTGATGAGTCACTAAAAGCTGGTGTTATCAGACCTTCTTCTTCTCCAGCAGGGGCAGGTTTCTTCTTTGTGGGAAAGAAGGATGGTTCCTTGAGACCATGTATCGACTACAGGGGTTTAAACGACATCACCGTCAAGAACCGATACCCTCTACCACTTATGAACACTGCTTTCGACCAGATTCAGGGCGCCAAGTTCTTCTCTAAGTTGGATTTGAGAAAAGCTTACCACCTTGTTCGTATCAAGGAGGGGGATGAATGGAAGACGGCATTTATCACTCCCACTGGTCACTACGAGTACTGTGTAATGCCTTTTGGTTTAACCAATGTCCCTGCAGTTTTTCAGGCATTGGTGAATGATGTCCTGAGGGACATGGTGGGACAGTTCGTTTTGTGTACCTTGATGACATTCTGATTTATTCCCAGGATCTGGAAACCCACAGAAATCATGTCCGGGCTGTCCTCCTCCGTCTTCTTCAAAATCATCTGTTTGTCAAAGCTGAAAAGTGTGAGTTTCATACCACAACCACCTCATTCCTTGGATTCATAATTTCTCCAGACCAAGTCATAGTGGACCCATCCAAAGTCAAGGCGGTCTTGGAATGGCCTTCTCCTACCGACCGCAAACAGCTTCAAAGGTTTCTGGGGTTTGCTAATTTTTACAGACGGTTCATCAGGAATTATAGCCTCGTAGCAGCCCCTCTTAATGCTCTCCACATCATCTAAACAAGGTTTGTTTGGAATGAGACAGCAGAAAGAGCTTTTGTCAAGCTCAAAGGATTATTTACGTCTGCTCCTGTTCTACGGTCCCCTAACCCCGATAAACAGTTCATTGTGGAGGTTGACGCCTCAAACACAGGGGTTGGAGCTGTCCTAAGCCAAAGTAATTCTGATGACCGTATTCACCCATGTGCTTTTTTTTTCTAGGACTTTGTCCCAAGCAGAGCGCAATTATGATGTGGGGGACCGAGAACTGTTGGCAGTGAAGTTGGCTCTCGAGGAGTGGAGGCATTGGCTAGAGGGGGCTAAGGGACCGTTTCTTGTATGGACAGATCATAAGAACCTGGAGTACCTGAGATCAGCGAAGCGCCTTAATCCCAGGCAGGCAAGGTGGGCTTTATTTTTTGGAAGATTCAACTTCTCTTTGTCTTTCAGACCTGGAGTCAAAAATGGCAAACCAGACGCCCTATCCAGAATACAGGAACCCTCCGAGTCACAGACCTCTGGGGAGGATGAGTTTATTCTTCCGGAATCAGTGAGACTCTCTGTCACCATGTTGGAGTTGGAGGGAGAGGTTAGAGATGCCACCAAAGACCTCCCTATTCCAACTTCATGCCCACCTGACCGGTGTTTTGTTCTGGAGCGCCTTGTACCCAAGGTACTGAATTCATGCCATAATTCACGTCTGTTCTGTCATCCTGGTATCAGCAGGACGTTGCAGATGGTCCGAACTCAGTTTTGGTGGCCATCTCTTGTCAAAGATGTCACAGATTACGTCACGGCCTGTACTCAATGTTCCCAAGCCAAGTCTTCTCATCGCCCTCCTGCTGGACTCTTACATCCCCTGCCCATTCCTCCTCATCCCTGGTCACACATAGCCATGGACTTCGTCACAGGTTTGCCAGTTTCTAATGGCTTCACAGTTCTGTTAACTATCATGGACAGATTTTCTAAGATGGTTCACCTTGTCCCTCTCAAGAAGTTGCCCTCAGCCAAGGAAATGGGGGACATTCTGGCACGTGAGGTTTTTTTGCCTTCACTGCATACCCACAGACATTGTCTCAGACAGAGGGCCCCAATTTTGTGTCACGTTTTTGGAAAGAGTTTTGTTCCTTGCTGGGATTACTGTTAGTTTTGTCCTCAGGATTTCACCCACAGTCGAATGGACAGACTGAGGGCCAACCAGGAGGTGGAGACCAAACTTCGCGCACTATGTGAGTCAGACGCAACCAAATGGTCTCAAAATTTACCCTGGGTTGAATATGCTGGTCAACACCCCTCCTGGCTAGTGCCACGGGGTTATCCCCTTTCCAAGTTGTGTTTGGTTTTCAGCCACCCTTGTTCACAGTCCAGGAGAAAGAGGCTGAGGTTCTTTCTGCTCAGGCCGCGGCCCTAAGGTTCAGCGCATCTGGAGGAAGGCAAGAAGGTCCTATGATCAGAATGTCGGAGGTGCAGGCACGCACAGCAAATCGTCGGAGAATCCCTGCTCCAAGCTACCAGGTGGACAGAAGGTTTGGCTATCCACCAAGGACCTCCCACTTCTGGTTGACTCCCGTAAGCTGGCACCTCGTTTTTGTGGGACCCTTTTCCCATATCCAAGATCATCAATCCTGTGGCTGTTCGTTTACATCTGCCTCGTGCCATGAGAGTTCACCCTACCTTCCACGTGTCCCGGATCAAGCCCTATGTGGTGTCCCGTCTCGGGCCCACCTCCGGGCCCCCTCCACCCCCCGGCTTCTTGCTGATGGCGCAGTCTACACTGTCCGGCGCATCATCCGGTCCAGATGGCAGGGACGTGGCATACGTTACCTGGTGGACTGGGAGGGCTATGGTCCTGAGGAGAGGTCCTGGATTCCTGCACGATTTATAGTGGACAAATCCCTCATCCGGGAGTTCCATCGCCTCCATCCTGATCAGCCTCGGGGTCCGTCCGGAGCCGGACCTTGAGGAGGGGGTACTGTTATGATTCTGGCCCGTCTGCCTGCTCTGCTCTCACTCATGAAATCAACTCATCTGCTTCACCTGTCTGCTGCTGCGCTGCTGCGCAATCACCGTCATGCCACACACCTGTGGAGCTGCAGTTATAAACAGCCCTCTGACCGGCAGACGGTGCCAGATTTTCGAAAACATTTGTGAGTAGTTATCCAGCGTTCCTTCCTGACTGATCTCGTTCCATGACCTTGCCTTGCCTTGCCTTACGGATTATTCCCTCTTGCTTGCTCCTTGTCTGACGGATTGGATTTTGGATTTCGACTCTGTTTTCTGCCTCTGGTTTATGTCTCTGCCTGCCCCTTGTCTGACGCCTCTAGCCCTGGAATTCGACCCTGTTTCTGTCCCTGGTTTTACGTCTCAGCCTAGCCACCGGTTTATTCAGCCTGAGTTCGCCTGGCTCTCTAGTCTGCCTGGATTTATTGTCAAGAGGACAATCACAGCTCTCTGTGTTCCTGTCACAGCGTCAGCTGGTTCCCCGGAGGATTTGGATCAGTCGGCAATCCGACTTCAGTCTGTTGGATGCTTCCTCATTAACTGTCTGGATCTCTTCCTCCTCTGGATTCTGTGCCTCATCACCAGACTGAGAAGGTTAGTGGCTTTATCTAACTCCTTGCAGATCCTGAGTTTTATTCAGCCACTAACTAGTCTCTCTGTTCTCAGTGGTTCCTGGAAGCTGACTGCTGTTCTTCTGCTCTCTGATCCTGAGTTTCTGAATAAACCTTTTTACTTATCACTTTGTGTTTGGCTGAATTTGGGTTCTCTGTCTCTGGTCGTGATAATTTTACTTGAATATTAGTGCTGCTATGTATCATCCCGTTGAAAAAACTAAAACAGACATGCTTATATTATCTATAACAGTATTTTCAACCTATATTTTAGGTTTTAATTCAATATACTTGAGACTTATTTGAGTTCCCTGCAACCATTTAGTACAGTCAGTGCTGTTAGTTATACTATAAATATCTTTTAGTAGACATGTGTGTCTTTGTTGTGTGTTAGTATCTGACTTCTTGCAGAAAACATTCAAAAACAGCTCAACAAAATGATGGAAATGAGGAACAAAGACAGAGGCTTGTTCCAAGGCATATGCAACTGTTGTCATTTCCACAAGCAGTCTTTGTGTAGATGATTGTGTAATCCCTTTTGAAATGCAAAAATGCGCTTTATATATGATATGCTTGATTGCTTGCAATTATGGCCTATATTTTAAAGCAATTTGCTGTTGAAACGTATTGGAGGCAAGTGTTACTGACTAAATTTTCTTGTTCTCTGTAATCTCATACACAGGAGCCAATGGAAAGGTAGACTGACAAAAACGAGCTTTCATAACTTAAGTGAAAGTCATCCAACCTCACACAAGTGTTAGCTGATGGCCTTGCAGTGGTGTGTCATTAGCATTCATTATAGTCCTATAAGCGAGAGTAATTACAGGCCCAAGTGCAGGGAGGAATAGCAGTTTACACTGCTAGTAATTTGATTTGCATCTACGCTAATAACTTCCTTTGTGTGTGTTTATGTGCCGTGTCAGAACACAAGTGCCATTTGGCTGCAGGCTGTATGAAGAAAAAAAAAACCTTTTAAATTCTAAGCTTGAGTTGCCACTGCTTTCAAAGCTTTCCGTCTGCTAAAGCAGCCAGATTAGCATGATCAGAGAACAAGTGATACTGCATTTCTGAGATTCATTTTGGGCGGGCTTTGAAGGCAATTTGAGTCAGTAAAGGAAAAAAAAAAGGGTGCAGCTCAAATTACTTGTAAAAGTTTGTCTTAAAGTGTGGATTGAAATCAAAGATATAGGACAAAGAAAGCTAACCTAAAATAGACACATTTTCTTCCCAAGATGTTCTTTTATTAATCCATTAAATGAAATGCTCATGTTCTCACAGGTTGCAGTGCTTGTAACCTGTTCTGTAAGTGCAACAGGCCTGAGGGAACTAATACCTGTGGTGTCTAGGCAGTGTTGTGAAAATAGCAAGGCTCCCTCTTCTGATGACTGCCTGTGAATAGAGAAGCATTCCCCAAAGCTGATGAGGTCACAGGGTTAAGACTATGCTTTTGTTATAGCACAATGACATCCTATTTACCTGGCGGGGTCCAGCTTTCTTCTCCATGCAACTGTGACCTCAGTGTAAAATTCAGGCCTTTGTCTTCCTGACAAATAAAGGATAACGTTCTGATTCACTTGGTTACACCTCAGTGGCCCCTGCAGCTCCTTATGTGGTGACAATGTGGCAGCCTCTGTGACAACATTTGAGTGACAGCTTTGCTTTTGAACCCCTATTTTAACTTACAGCAAACAGTTGTATTACCAGATCATTTCTGCTAAGTGAAAAAACGTAATTATTGCAATAAAAAATTTGTTAAAAAGTTCAAAAGCCAAGTGAATTCAAGACAGCTTGACTTGTTTGAACATGACACTATATTTCATCCATATTTGCTTGCAAACTCATAGAGGTTGGTTTAAAAAATGTCCCTCATGGTCAAGCTAGAGCCTCTCATTAAAATATGTGTAAAAATAAAATGGTATTTACAACAAATTTTAAAACAATAATACTTGATATAACTGCTTTTATTTCTTTCTACTATTGCTAATAATATTACAGTAATAATGTTATCTACAGATCTTTATTGTTTTTATTTTGAAGATAGTAAAACAGAAGAATATCCTTTTATCATCATTGTCAAAAGTACGATAAAATCGAAAAAAGCTATTTGGTCAGTGCATAGAAAAAAAAGTAAAATAGAAAACCAGAAGAAGTTTGTTTAAAGATAAAATAAAAACATGTTGACACAATACTGATTGCACAATTCTCATTATTGCATCTCCCTTTACATTCTAGCTGTATCGACTAAAGCTATAGCTGTTGCAAATAAACTGTTTTTGAATCTGCATATCCTTGCTTTAACTGATCCTTAACATCTGCCTGACTGTAACAGTTCAAACAGAATGTGACCCGGATGAGAAGTGTTAAGCAAAAATACCTTTTTGCATTTTTTTACTTCACAGAATAACAGTATCAGCTGAGATGAGCTGTTTAGCTAGTTGGGCTTTCTGGTCTGGGAAAGCCTGCAGTAAGCTGCTTGTCAACAGCAAAATTGTCTTTCTTGTAAGTGAGGGGAAAGTGTACTGGCTTTCTTTCAGCCAGCTAACTGGCAATGCACAGTAACGGATGAAAAAAGGCAGTGCTGTGATGTGCTACACCATGCTCTGTAGAGCTGGAGAAAACTCAGGGCATTTCATTAAAAGGACATAAAGCCATAGCTTTGAGATGATGGTTAGTCTTAGTTGTACAGACATCGTTATGAACTTCATAATAATAATAGTCGTAATGAAATTACAGTCCCATGAAAAAGGATTTGCCCTCTTAGAGAGTTTTCCTTTTTGCTTCTTAACACATAAATGTTTTAGATCATCAAACAAAGTGTAATCAGAGAAAAATAACCAGGCTGAATAAATTAAGACTTTATTAATTAAGGAAAAAAAATCAAAACCATCTTGGCACCATATGAAAAAGTGTTTGCCCCTTTAACCTAAAAACTGTTTGTGTCACCTTTGGCATCAACTGCTCTCAGGTACGTGCAATAACTGGCATTGAGTCAACAGGTTAACAAATCCTCCTATGTATGTAACATCTGAACCTTTATAATATGAGCTACAACAACAATTAATTTCCCTTTGGGCTGAATAAAGTATTTTTTAATTGAATTGAATTAAACTCTACCGGGGCTGCAATCAATTAGTTAACTTCTTTACTGAGAATATTCAGAAGATTAGGACGGCAGTCTGTACCTCAATATAAAGTCCAGTACCAATATTGTCTCCAATCAAAACAAATCTGGACAAAGTGGCACAATTCTATCAAATCAACTACAAAAGCGTAGAAGAACTTATATATGAACTAAGCTCCGTCTCCTGCTGTCTTGATATTTTACCCACAGCCTCCTTTACGATCCTCTAAGTTTTGCCTGTTATAGTGTCTGATTTGATTCACATAATAAAATCATCCCTTTTGTCAGGTGTTCTCCCCCCAAGCCTTAAAAACAGTAATTATCAAACCAATTATCTGTATGTTGCTACTGAAAAATTATAGGCCCATCTCAGATTCCCCATTTATCAGTAACGTTATTGAAAAAGCTGTGTTTCAACAGTTAAACAATGACTAGTCTGGTGACATTTCCAGTTTCCACGCTCACCACAGTATTGTCAAGACTGCCCTTTTTCAAGATGTTCAATGACATCTGTATAAATGCAGACTGTGGAAGAACCACAGTGCTGGTATAATTGAACCTCAGCACAGCATTTGACACTGTTGTTCACGGTACTAGAGAGACTGGAAAACTGGATCGGTCTTTCTGGTACAGCACTTGGCTGGTTTGAGTCTTACCAGAAGGACAGGGACTTCCTTGCTTCAATAGGTGACTTTTGTCACATGTGGGGTTCCCCAAGGCTCCATCTTGGGGCTCCTCCTATTTAATATGTACTTGCTTCCTCTAGCACAGATTATATTTTAACAAACAACAAGATAAGTTACCATAACTCTTAGCTCTTAATTCCAATGTCCCCAGGTGACTATGAAGCCATTCCAGAGTTGGGTAGATGCACAGAACAAATCAGTGTGTCAACATTTTCTTCAGCTGAGTAAAAACAAAACTGAAGTAATTAGTTTTGGACCAAAGGAGAAGCATTTAAGAGTCAGCACTCAGTTATTTTAGCTAGAAACCACTGATCAAGGCTGAAATCTTAGTGTAGTGATGGACTCAGACCTGAACCTTTAGAGGCAAATAAAGAAAAACATTAGGTTGGCCTTCTGTCACCTGAAAAGCATTTTCAGGATTATAGTGAGCCAAGCTCTGACATTACTGAGTAGCAAAACTCTGCACACACAGTGAATAAATTCACACAATTTCTTAAAATACAAGAATTTATTAACAAAAATAAGTCAACTTAAAGTTAAACACATTTCAATCAACAAACTCTTTACTATGCTAGAGCAATCCAACTAAACTACCTAGCAGAATGAAAGAATAAAGAAGGCCAACTATGAACAATATGAACAAGTGAATTAAAGATGGT
This sequence comes from Crenichthys baileyi, assembly GCA_036173005.1. Classification (NCBI taxonomy): domain Eukaryota; kingdom Metazoa; phylum Chordata; class Actinopteri; order Cyprinodontiformes; family Goodeidae; genus Crenichthys; species Crenichthys baileyi. The sequence goes on from JAHHUM010002909.1 coordinate 81,637, forward strand.
TAAAAACCATGACCAATAAAGTGATGCAGCATTACCATTCAATGTTATTTATGTTTGAGAACCAGGGATTATCTTGAGGAATCTGGAAATGAAGTTACATTAGTCTTGGAACTAACTTAAGCAATAACTGGTGTACCTTCAAACAACCATTCATATTGCAAGATCAGATAAAACATAAAATAATATTTTAAAGAAGGATTTGCAGTATAAAAACCAACCTTCTGGATGACTAATTCTCAATGGTATTTAATTAGCTTCCTTTATTTATTGAAATATTATATTGAAGGAAATATTATTTTGAATAAGAACCAAACCTTTCTGGATAAATGAGTCTTAATGGACTCCTAAGTCACATGTTACCTTAGCCGCTAGTGTCTTGAGATCCAACTCTTATTGTTGAATCATTGTTTTTTGAATTTATTTACAGGGGCATGATTCTTTTAGCCTATTTCATGTTGTCAGACAGGTACTGTTTAATTGATTTCCTGATATTCAAGGCTTGGCAGCAATCAGGCCTGCGTGTGGGTGGTAAGAATCAACATTGAACAAAAATGAATGAACAAAAGAATTTTCAAACAAAATGAAATCACCATTTGCAAACTACTTTTTTGTGTTTAATCAGGTTATCTTTGTCGTGTATTGTTTTATGATCTGAAACACTGAAAAAAGCAAAAAAAAAAGAAATCCATAAGGGGACAAATACATTTACATGGTACTGTATCTCATTGTGCTTGTTACTTCGACATTACAACTAAGCCTTTACTAAAAAAAAAAAATTTGCCTCCTGTATAAGTTGTTTTTCTTACAGGTAATGAGACAGATACCTCTCAGAATACGGTAAAACTATGTAAATAATTATTAATTAATTCATTCATTCATTCATTCATTTTTTTTAAAGTGCTGGCCAAAAATTATTTATACTCTTTTCAATAACCAATGTGAAATGTTTAATGGCATTAGATGACTCAGATCCTTCTTATGATTGCTTACCATCTTTTTGTGTGTTTTTTAACCTTTTTTATACAATTAATCTAATGAACTTGAAGTTTCTAAGTTTGGAAGGCTAATCTTTTGTTCCAACCACAGATTCTCCATTTGATTCAAGATAGGACTCTGGCTGGGATGCTCCAAAACATTTATATTACCTTCAGTCAAAAGACACATGCTGGTTATATTAAATGATTACTTTGAACCTAAGTCTATCAGAAGAGAGTTGAATTCATTAGCTCTTTACAAAGAAGACTGGGTTCAGAAAAACCTTTAAAGTATTTACTTGTTAAATAAAAACTGGCTGGCTACTTTTAGTTCTCCCACAAATTAGAGGAGATCTGGCCTTTTTAGTCATGGCTCCCAATCCTTGGAATATGTCGCCTTTAAAAATTAGACAGGCATTTTTACTTTCTTTTTTTAAGTCTCTTTTAAAAACACATTTTCCCAGTAGCCTTTGGCCCAGTGAAAATTGATATGTTCCTTTTAATGGCTGCATTCTAATGAATGTTTTAATATATGTTTTATGTCTTGGTTTTGTCTCTTCTATATATCTTGCTTTTGTACAGCATTTTGGGTAAACTTGTTGTTTTTCAAATGTGCTTTTTCAAATGTGCAGTTTCTGGACTGCATCCAAGTCCAGAAACTGGACTTGGATGCAGTAACATAATCAACTGCCACCGGCTTTATCTTGTCACCTTGCAAATGTCTTAACACTGTCAAGAATGGAAGATATCGTGGAAAGAGTACAAGCCCAATCACTTTCTGAAAAAGTAAACCTGTTCACTCTCACCCTGCTAGAAAACATGAAAGCCCCAATCTATTCTTTGTTGTGTTTCAGCACACATTTTGTTGAAATGGAGACAGATATATGAGCAAGTTTAAATCCCCAACTTATCTAGTTTCCAACCCTGGATGGTCATGTGAGGAAATCAGTTATTAGAGCCACCTGATAGCTGGGCCCCGGGGCTGTTCCTCTTCCGTTTACCAGCTCTCCTAATCCACCACTAATGGTTAGCAATGGGGGCCAAAAGGGAGACTCGAGTGTTGGTGTGTGGAAATCCCTGCTAGAGTGGGAGTTTCGCGCTTGAGGAAGTACTCAGCGAAGCGCGCCAGATACAGCGACGGGACCCTCATGCCATGTGTGCTGCAACGCTCAAGGTGACCCAGCAAGACAAATTTAGCAGTCGCACACTTGCGCACACATTCAAACACAACAGACACGCAAAACTCCTGATTGTGATCACGGGGGAAAGCTGTGCTGTGAAGATGGGATCTTCCCTTTGGAAAATCTTCCAAATCTGTCACATCGTTGAGGTTAATTTGCTGGGTGCCCTCAGTTGTTGCAGTTGTTATGAATTCTGTTGTATTCTGAAATAAGGATATCTGACACGGGAACTTTTGGTAAGAGTTGACAATGAGACAGAGGCAGACAGCAGATATCAACAGAAACAAAAGAGCTGAGAGACGGGCTCAGAAACAACAAATTTTTGCAGGCATTGAGAGCGTATGTGGAAAAGTAGTGGAAGAAATGCAGAACAGCATGATTGTACATAAATTGCTAATTAAATGATTCAGGGTTGCAGCCGTGTAATTTCCTTTATTAGCTGATAAGAGACTTAAAGGTTTGTTCTCACAGATTCCATGGAAGGCTTTGGCCTTGGCTTTGTTAATCTTTGATTGATGACTTCATGTCATTATTTCCCCGGTCCAACTTTTTAATGCAGAATTATCACCACACTCAGGCACAGTGGGTGGAGGGAACACCGTTGTGTCACCTCTTTATTTAAGCCTCGAGGCCCAGGGTCATGTTTAGATGTGATTTGTTAGTGCCTGTGTGAATGTTAGAAGTTTGAACTTTAACCTTGTTCATGTCTGAGGGGCTGCCAGTGTCAGCACAGAACAATGGAGGGGTGACACTGTAGACCGATATGTTGTGGTCAAAGCTTTTGCCCCAGAGCCTACAGACCAATCTCTGGTCAGTGGTGCTATTAGGAAATAAAACATTAGCTAAAAGCTGCTTTTTATGCTGCATCCATTTTCATTCAGCATTTCTTAATTCTGACTTGCATGCATGCACATTAGTGGATTGACAAGTTGATGGAGACCAATTACAACCACAAACTTTTATGTTTTTATTGGGAATTTTTTTTTAGCTGATCAACCGAAAGTAGTATGCAATTGTGGAGTGAAAAAAACATGATCCGAGTTTTTTAAATTTTTTATGAATAAAAATCTGAAAGAGTAACATGCATTTGGATTCATTAGAGAGAACAAAAATCATGACAACCAAGAACACAGCAGACAGGTCACTGATTAAGCTGTTTAAGTTTAAAGCAGGGTTAGGTTATAATTAATTTCCTAGACTCTGATAATCTCACAAAGTAATGTTCAATCTATCATCTGAAAATGGTAAAAGTATGAAATAACCACAAACCCAGCATTACATGACCATCTACCTAAACCGACCAGACAAGGTCAGCAATATTTGGAAAAGATGCTTAAGAGGTCCATTGCAGCTAGAGTAGCTGCAGATATCCACAACTTAGGTTGGATAACCTGGCCTAATGTAAGAGTGAACTAGAGTACCAGAGGTCTACAACTCCAGTCCTTGAGTGCCCCTGTCCTGCAATGTTTGGATACATCCCTGCTTAAACACACCTGTATCAAAAAGCTGAATTACCTCCTTGGCATGTCAGCAAGTTTTGCAAAGGGATGGTCCTAAACCATTCATTTGATTCAGGTGTGTTGCAGCAGAGATGGATCCAAAAGTTGCATGACAATGGTACTCGAGGACTGGAGTTGCACAGCCTTGCAGTAAGCCTTAAGATGTTTGCCATGTACACAGCAAACACGTGGAAGAAGGTGATCTGGTTTTGAGACCAAAACTTTTTGGCCTACCTTCAACACTTTATGAAAAATAAAAACATAACCTTACACATGTAAGGATTATGATTATTGATCAATGAATATTTATCAGAAATTATAAATAAAAATCATAATTTAGGAAAATAGCTTTCTTAACCAAAAATCATTGCTTACGAATAGAAATCAGAGATGTCCTCTGGTGTTGTGATTATGGGCTCAAAACACTTAAAAATTACAATTTGTTAATTTTCATTAATAATTGATAATTATTAACCAAAACCACGCTAAATGTCACTGTTTAATCAGCTGCTTCACCGATTAGTGGGGGAACTTTGACCTTATTTTGACAGATAAATCACTCTTGCACGAAATAAACACAAACGCTTCTCTTTATATAAGTGAACATTTATTGACCATAGAGCAATTCAATTACTATTCTGGTCCAAAAATCTTCACTTAACTAAACCTGCACTATTCTACAAAAAGGAAGTAAAATGACTACCTAAAAATAATACTAAAATAAAATATATGCGCATTGAGTGTCTATGAAGGTCAAACCAGCAGTTTTATAGACAAAATGTGCAGTTTGCGTTAACTTGGAAAGTGGAGCAGAACCACTGTACAGAGCTGCCTTCTTGGTGCGCTGATGCATCTGGATAGTAGAATGGGTGCGGCCACGTCCCTTTAGCCACTTACAGCTAACTGCCCCAAATCTCCATAAAACTCTGAGGCGGGAACTCTATGGAAAAACTCCAGTAATAAAACCGAGACAAAGGAGTGGTCAGGCGAGGCCCAGACCACAGTTACTTTGAATAGAAAACTTTTAAAAGTCCAACTTCTAACTCCTGGCAGATTTGGGATCAACCAGACAAAAACATACATACGCACCTTGCTGATCATGATCACATCTGCGCTCCGCGATCCAGTAACAGCAAATCAAACAGCTCAGCATAAAACATTTCAATCAGTATTGAATGCTAATTGATACCTTAGGTTAACTAGTGGTGATCCTAATTCACCATAACTATGCCTCACCCTGCCCAGACTTCTAAATACACCTGTCTGATTTAATTTAAAAAGATATAAGCAAGTTTAGTCACATGGGACCCTTCTTATACAAGGTATTTCAAAGGGTTTTACAGCAAAAAAGAAAAAGGGAAGCTGATCAGGGCCGATAGCAAGATAAATTGAGATATTTGCAGGACTATTCTGGGAGAGGAAAAATGAGGCTGGGAACGATTTGAGACTGTGGTGGAGGTTCAACTTTCAGCAGAAAGCAGGAACCTTAAACATACAGCCAGAGATGCAATGGAGAGGTTTAGATCAAAGCATATTCATGTGTTAGAATGGCCTAATCAAAGCTCAGACATAAATCCAATTCCTAATCTGTGGTCAATTCCTGAGCTTAGGCTGTTTGGAAAAGAAGAATGAGCAACATTTATTTCTATTTTTAGATGTAACAAAACCCCTCAAACAAGCTTGTAGCCATAATTTCAGTAAATTGAGGTTCTAGGAAGTATTGACCTTGAGGGACTAAATACAAATGACTTCTTGCACTTCGCAATTATGCATTCCTTGTGTTAGCTGATCAAAAATTATACACATCGAGGTTTGTGGTTTTCACTGGAAAAAATGTGAAAAAGTTTGAGAGGTATAAATAATTTTTCAAAGCACTGTATGTGACATGACCCTTCTTGTCACAAAAGCATCTTGGCTTTTATTATTTGAGATAATATATGCCTGTTTTAGACCCAAATGGTTGTCTGAGAAGGTGTAGAAAAAAAGGTACTAATCTCAATAAAAAGAGGGGTAAAAAAAAGATTGATAACATCAAATCAGCTCAGTGTGAGCAGAGGCAGTGTAGCGCGAAATGCTCAATCTAAACCGTAGGGAACGTCGGTTGAGGAAGCACTAAACCTGGACTGACCTCCTTAACCCGTCCACCAGGATCCTTTTTGCTGTAATAAATAATAGAAGACTGGTTGGGTCAAGCAGAGCACCAGTAGGTGCCCTCTCCTCCCACTTGAGGTGTCCATATCCTGATCACCACCAAGCGACACAATACACAATGTGTCCCAGAGGCCTTAATCAATTATTGATGCTTGATGAGAGTGGGGCCAAGACAATCTCCTAACTTCTAAGTTGTTGGCGATATGAAAGTGAGATTGAATGGTGTTGGTGCACATGGTAGACCCTCCAGGTTAATTGTGGTTAAGCATCATTTGTGTGCACACAGTGCAATTGCTGCCGAGCACAGCTGAGATGAGGCTGACCTCCGAAATGGGCGCTTTGAAATTGGTTCTGCATGCAGATATTGTCCCATTAAATAGTAAATTTATTAAAACCCAATCTAGCAACCGTGCAAGCTCGCTCCAAAAATCACTCACTTCTGGTTGCTCCAACATTCCAGTTTTCTTATGTCTCCCTCCCTCCCTCCGCAGGGACCGGCCGCCGCTTGAACTAACATCTGCAGATCAAGAAACAACTCCCATGTAGTCTCACGTTTCAGCCCGAATGCATGTAGTGTCCTAAACAGAGATTATCTGGCCAGCTGATCTTGATTGTCTTCCTCTTTTTGCGCTCCCAGGTGGCAGGGCAAGGTCCACATGTTCGCACAGGCACAGCAGCAGTCCCTTGGGGGCCGTGCTGCTTGCAGCTAAGCCCTCTGATGCTTCTGATGGCACATCAGTCCATGCATCTGCTTGTGTGTTTATCTGTCTATGCATAAATGCATTCATTCTGTAGATGCACATTTAAGGTACAGTTGATACCTGAACAGTAGGCATAAAAACAAAACAGACTGAGATAGAAGCAGGGTTGGAAAAAGATGGTAATCGGCTTCACAGAAACACAGTTTTACCTGAGATACTCTATCATGAAGCATTCTATTCTGATACTTACATATAATATAATGATAAAGAAGTGAACAAAAGAAATGCATTAATTGTTTGTGCTGGGAATGTTGACTGATTTGCCATCACTTGGATCCATGACAGTTGTTTATTGATGCTTTGGGACCAGGCGACAAAAATGATGAATAGGGAGGAAGTAATCACAAGCGCTCTTAAAACGCACAAAAAATATGCTGTCTCGCCACAGGGTCAACCACAGTTCTGTTTAACACTTAGTTTATTAGTTACGATTTTCTCATTAAAATGCAACATGTCAATGAAAAGAAGCTCACATGGATCTGTATTCTTTGTTTCAGCTCATCACATTTAAAATCAGCAATCATTAGAGATGCAAAATATACGTAAGAACAACATTCAATTTTTTTTACTCTTCATAACAGTCGTGAATTCTTTAAATTAGAGGTAGTGGACGTCAGGACATCTATGAATGTGAGCAGTAAAAGATGGTTTTTAGTATTATTCTAAGACAAGAGACAAAATGATTTTACCAGCTTATGTTTGTTGTTTTTGCAGCTAGTGTGGTTAGACCAGCTAGCATTACTAAAACAGCATTCTCTGTGTGTTACCCTAACAAATATGGACCGATTTCCAAAAGGCTGCCAACATTCAATGTCAGATGGAGGTCCAGACAGAGGCTGATAGTTCAAAGGAAAAAACAAACTGCAAAACTTTGCTGTACTTTGTTCAGACTTCCTATTATATGCTTTTAGTCTTGCTCTCTTGAAGCCTAAATGAGCAAACATGTCTTGAAATCGAATAAAAGGTACACTTCACTTTTAAAATTCCTCTTACACCTTCTGTGCTTTCTCTGACTTAATTTTAAATACAACACTAATACTAAAAACAAGCTAACGTTTTATTCTTCTTGCCTTAAAAAGTGTTGCACCACAAGCTGGTGGGACTTACATACGGTGTTTTCACCGAGCAGAAGAATATCAGATTTTTGAGTTTCTGCCAGTCATTCTGAAAATCAGGCCATTTGTTTTTCTTGCGTCTTTGTTTGCAATGTCCCAAAACATTGTTCATCACCTTTAATCTCAAGGTGTTGAGCAGTTGTGGCTTGTGAGGTTGGACAAGTATGTCATCCAGCTTTTTTTTTGTGCCAGCCTTATACAATTAAAGCGAATTATAGTCTGTTTTCTGCCTAGCATAATTACAGAGTACGAGATGAGTCACAGTGGAGCTTTTAAGATTCAACGACAAAAGGAGAAAACTTGTTCACCCGATTGTGACTTGCAGAACATCGCCCTGTAGAGACAGGAAGGGAAACAGATGCATGAAGGAAAAATAAATCCAAACTAAACTCTTTATTGCTTCCATTCCTTTATTTGCAGGCACATGCTTTCAGGCTGTCTTTTCAACACATGCTCTTCTGAACTTTAAGGAGGGAAGCTGTCCTTCCTGTTGAAGGTGCTGGATGCCAAAGATCTCAGTTTTACTGTGACAGATGCCTTTAATTAGACACAGTGATAGACCAAACTTTTATTTCTGCAACTGCTCCCTCAGGTATATTGAAGGTCACAAAGGGTTTAGGGGCTCATTTTTGTTTTTTTTGTTTTTTTTTTTTGCTTTTCCCTCCCTTTCCTTCAAGGCGAGAGCAGCTAGAGATTGCTCGCCTGCCCTGTGGGAGGATTTTAAATATTTTGTAATCAGGAATGAATCAACCACTCCACCCCCCATTTTATCTCATGCAAAAATCAGTTGCCTTGTCTTTGTTTTTTATACAGTTTGGTATGCCACACAGCGAGAATTGCTAAATAAAATGCTTGACTGCAGTGCCCTCTTGTGGTGGCTTCTGAGTTCAAACCAGGACCAAGTCCTGTGAGAGCTTCTGTAAGGAGAGTCCATGTTCATGTGTTGAACCAATAAAAAAACTAAGAAAAAAAGTTGTGTTGAACTATTGAAAACTATAGATAGTAAAACCCATAATTAAAGAGTAGAAAATATTCCTTTGGAGTAATAATAATAATAATGATAATATTAATAAAAACAAACAGCAGAAGTACCAAGAATAAACTGTTTGGCTTAGGTTTAGACGAGTTCAAAGCCGAATGCTTGTTTGGATCCTGTTCTTCACCGTCGGTCCAGAGTGAGCCTCTCTCCCTGCTGTGGGGATGAGAAGACAGGAGATAGGATTATGCGATGACTTGTGTTCGCCTGATGATGAACAAGCCCTCGTTAGCGAGCACTTTAATGTGTGGACAGATAGCAGTGCTCATTAGCTCTAGTAATGACCACTTCACAGTGTGCCGCAGCTCTAATTGCATGTTTTGTTCTTTAGGAGGCTCTGCCGCCTTGGAGTGGAACCCATCTCTCCCTTTTTTCCCCATCCAAGAAGCTCACTCTTCTTCTCTTCCTCCTCCTCATCCATCCATCACAGCTTGCACCATGCTGCAGACTTGTGGCCATCCTTCTGTCTGAAAGAGGCATTGCAGATTAGCAGCTCCAAAAAAAACCCATAAATGGAACAGATGAGTCTGGATGAAACCCCCTGCTATTGTCCCAGGGCAACAGATGTTCCAACTCAATTGTACTTCCATCGATTAATTCAGTTATGCTGCAGTAATATTTTTTGAAGATATGAGGACGAACTAGAAATGTGGAAAACTTAAGATCTCACCTTTTGATGCTGGGACGGAAAATAGGATATGGAACATAAAAGGTTCCCTTCTGTCCCTGTTTTTTACTTTCTCTGCTGTACTGATATGTTATGTCAATCGGTATATTATGCACAAGTGCTGTCTTTTTTATTGTGAATTCCACATCGGGTTGGACATTTGATATGGAGCCTCAGAGGATTCTGATGCCCTTCTATTTTCCTTGATTTCGTTACCAGTGGGACATTTTTGCCTCCATATTCTTTCATGTCCCTCCCTTCTCTGAAAGTAAGTTGTTTATTCTCCATGATGACTATCTCTAGCTTAAAAAAAATCTTCTGAAAAGGCTTCTGAGCAAATCTGTCTAGGCCTGGTCCCTTTTTAAATCTAAGGATTGGGTAGAAGCCTACAATGGCTTAGACTCCTTGGAGAAGGCTGATTTCTTTTACTTTTCCCCCCCTTCCCAGTCATCTCTGTGATACTTGTGAGCACACAGCTTTATGACAAGGAGCTAACTTAAATCAATTTGAACAGCTTTTGAAAAGCCTTTCGATATACCATTGTGTTTATTTGCAAAAGAGTGAAAAGAAAATCTGAATTGTAACATCTGTCACATTGGGTGCCCCCCTCCTGCGCTGCTTTCGTCACACGCACAATGAGGTATTGATCGATTCGAGTCCATTTAGAGTTTGAAATAAATATATAGAAATATATAGAAACCCATAATCTATCCGGGCTGGAAAGCAAAGAGAGCGGGGAGAAAGAATCAGAGGGCCGCAGGCAAACAAACACATTAAAGGCATCCAGAGCACAAAGGCAGCCAAGCTATGCTAAGCCAACAGGATGATTCATTTAAGCTTGTCTCTGTAAGCAACGCAGTCATTGTTGCTCCAGCCGTGCACGCTGCACCAAACAGCAGCTCTATGTGAAGGAGAACTTCTGTGGTCATCCTTTGGAACGAGCAGAAACTCTTAAAGTTGAGCAAACCTACTACCTACTACCTACTTGGTTATACTGACAGACCTATTTTAGACCTGTGCTCAAGAGCTGCGGCTCCCGAAAGCGGATCGAAGGGCTCTTGAAATCATAGCGGATAGTAACTGTGAACGAGACCCCTGTATCAAGTTCCACGTTATATCTTGCAGGCCATCGGCCTGGCTCACAATGCAACCCCAGACCCTTCAAGTGACATATTAGTGTGAACAGAATAGCAGAACTGTGCAGGAATACCTCTTTTCAGGCGCAGACCTGAGGTACAAGCACATCCTTTTAATCCAGTACAGTGTACTTAAGAACTGACCACTGGTAAACCCTCAGAGAAGAGAGGAGTATTAATAGGCTGTCACAAGGCTTACTCATTCTATGATTTCCACAGACACTTAACTGCCATGGTAAGAGGCAGGGGAGGGCTCGGGGATGAGTGCTAACCCCTGATCTTTACCCCTCTTAAAGGAGTAGGGAAAATGGAGGCAGGCAGGGGATTATGGAGTGCAGTAATTGTGGAGAGGTGTTGGAGTCAGGATGCAGCGTTTCTGCTGGATTAAGACAAGAAGACAGGCTAATCTTGGATTGGGAAAGGAGACACAAGGGTCGGAGTTGTTCTGGAGCCCTGAGGCCGGTTGGAAAGCTTAAGTGGCAAAAAAAACTGCTTATCCGTACTTCTCTTGTGCTGTGAGACGGCCTTCTTCTAAATCATGCTATACATCTTTTAGCATTTGAAACTGTCCTGCATGCTGACATTCAGCTGCACAAAAGTAGCTGCAATGAAGTCTAATGTTTGTACATGGAACTCTCATGCATGAATGAGCCTTGCAGAGAATGGTTACTGTCCTCTGTTGACATTCAGCAGCCCTTGACGCTTATTAGCAATAATAATCATGATGGAAAACGGAGGCAAATTGCGTTTTCCTTTCTGTCTCCACCCCCCAACACCCCACTTCTTCTCCTTTCTTCTGGATGCCTTTGTGCCGCCGCAGTCCCTGGTGCTTCCTCACTCCGGTTTGTTGTTGTGCCTCCATTGTCTCCCTGAGGGGAGGTGACCCCGTGTCTGTTGGTTGTATCAGCAGCCCTGCATTGTACTCCAGGGGGGATTTAGGCTCTCAAAGCATCTTCTCGCTGCAGCTTTCCCAGCAAACACCCAAAGTGGTATCTTGCCTTTTCTCTCACTCAGACATTAATCTTGCTCTACCGTTCTACATCAAAAATGCTTGTATTGTCATGGAGCGCTAATGTTTTGCCTCCTATTCACTATATATACACATATATGTATTTTCGTGTCTGAGGGAATCAGTGGAACGCATTGTTCCCAAATCATTGTAATATCTATTTAGAGTGGCAACAGCACTGGCTGCTGATGCTCAGTATTCATGGAGCATAAACCAGCCTTAAGACTTAGAAAAGCTGAAAGGGCTTATCCCTATATTCTTAAACTCCCCTCTTTTATGTTGGTCTTAGGCATTAAGGATAGGATTGTGAATAGCAATTGTTCAAGTGCAGCACTCAGAGTGAGTGTGTATACGTGGGTGGGGGTGTTTTATTCCCCGGCAAAATCCGTTCCTTTTCTTCATTTTTTTTTCAACTCTAAATATTAACTGTGTTCTTAACTCTTAACGGTGTATGGGCCACAGTAATGTGCTTTTAAGGATATATTATGTGAAAGATTTTCCACTGCATACACTGCTGCTTGAAATAAGAAAAGGCTGTTTTATGGAGCCTGAAAACAAATTTGCCACGGCAGAAGAAAAAAAGAAGGGAAATATATATATATAGATAGAACTTTGCAGCATCAAGTCGTCAGCAAACAATAGAAAGGAGATCTGAAAGGGCCGGGCGGATCTTTGAAAAGCGATTGCATTCCCGGTTTTATTTATTTATCATTTTCTTGCTCATTCTTTGTTCCATCGCTATGTTTCAAATCCGTGCTCGCTCTTTCTTCAGAAAGTGTGTAGTGCTAATGCATTTCAAAAGCCCTTTTTCAAAGCACAATGGGAATATCGCCACAGAAGTTTAGCCGTTCCTGTTGGAGAACGTGGCTCTGTCCTGAAAGCTGTAGCGCATTATGCCGGAGCCAGAGACATCCTCGCTGAAAACTCGCCATCATTTCTCACTTTTCTAAGCTGGAGTTAAAGGGCTTGTTGGAAGAGCTTACATTAGGATCTTTTAAACTCTTATAATAATTACTTTTGTGAATCTAACAGCAGAGCATTAAGAATAAATCTGTGTCCTGGAGGCCAAGTCATGGTATGATCTCTATATGCATGGAGTCTTTAAACAAGATTCCAACCTAACCAATCTAATTAAGGTGCCGGAACAGGACTGAGCAAATGATCACATGTTACAGTAAAGTGATGTCAGTTATGCATAATCAAAACAGAAAGCAGCACTTAGTGGATTGTGACAGCTGCAGCCAGTCCTGTTGATATCAAATAAGACCTTCTGAAACCTAGCATGGGTTGGCATGAAACAAATTGCTCCTAATTGTCAGGAGGATAAATTGTGACTGTGAGCGTTTGTAATTCTGTCAGCCACCATTCACCCCCTCATCGCCATTCATCCGGGCCCAAGCTCTTTAATTGAGAGGGTCTAGGCTGCCTCAGTGAATCGGTAATAGAAAATAAGGACCCAGTGTGGATATTTTAATCAGCACTGACTTCTGTAGTGGGGCAGAGATGAGGCAGTGCACCACAGAGTGGCTGCCCATCCATCTTCATAGCCTCAGGTGGGAATGGAGGAGAGCCTTCACCATCGGATGTGACATTCACTCAAGGGGGCTAATGGCTCAGTAGTCCTTACTGGTGGTTATTAGGATTTATGTTCTCTATCAGAAACAGTAAGGTTACCTACCTATAACACCTAGAGTAAAGAGATGAAGTTTTTATGTTAAAACACATATGCAAAATAAAGTAATACAGTTTTATTAGAGAACCACTGAAGGGTGTAAAGATACATGCAGCTCACAAGACCTGATGATAAACAACACTGGGTTCACAAGGATGAGACAACATTTTATCAACATTTCAAAGAATCCGCATATTCTGTTTTCACAAATGGAGTTTGCATGGAGTTAGTTTGACCAGTCTATGTATTTTGTTTTTCATGCTTCTGCAATTCTAAGGTGGTTTTAATGCCAAAAAAAATTTCAAAATCCTCCTTTTCTGTTTTAAAATGTAGAGTTACAGATTCATAAATCTCCAACTGTGATCCTCTCAGGGTTTAATTATTTAGTTCAGGTTTGATCCGTCAAAGTAATCCAAATTTTGAATGAGAGTGTAATAGAAAGAATGAAATATTCCTTTAATCAGAGAGGTTAGGAATAGCAGATGCCAACATTAGTGTCATTAGCAGCTAGCGGTTAGCTCATCACAGCATTATCACAGCCCATACAAACTGTCCATATCTTGTTTGTCCGAGTGCTGCCTTTTAGTTTTTGCTACCATTACAAAAATGCTGACATAAAATGAGGGGGGTTCTTTAATCCTTCTGTAACTAAGTCTTTGTATCTATTTATAGATGATTAGGAACATTTTTTGTCCCTCAGTGGAAATTCAGGTGTATCAGCAGCAAATTGACAGGTAAGTCGAAGCAAGCAGATTCTCACAAAGGTAGAAATACTGTATAAAAACAGAAAGCAATAGTAAGAGGATGTACAGTAAGGACAAATTCACAGCAAAAGAAAAAAAAAAAAATACTGTACAGCTTTCGAAAACAGAAGATACACATCTGTTGTTCAGCTGGGAAAGTGACCCTGGCACTGGCTTTGAATGTCTTGGTGATCCCTTTATTGTGGATTCACAACCTAAACAGTACCTAAATACAGATGAGGCCAATCTGATTAATCATCGGTATCAGGCCTGGTACTGGCGTCATTCTGGGATATCAGACTGAGACCACTGTTCGGTCCATCGTTGTTGTATTTCCTTGCACAGAAAGCTATATAACCATGAAGCAAGTTTATATGACAGAATAAATGGCTCCTTTGGGGCTCAAATAAACTTCTAAGCTTCACACATATATAAAAACTACCAATAAACAATTAGGCCTCAAACTATTCATACGAAAAAGTTGTTTCTGATTGTATATGAGACAGTTATGACTGAAATAGATAACAAAACAATGTGAAAGGGGTATCTATTTTTTTAAAAGAAGCCATAAAAGCACCATGATGTATGAATGTATTGAATGTTCCCACATTCAATTATCATGCTGTTATCCCAAGCATGTGATCATTTTGGAGAATAAAACAGAACATTGTCATTCAAAGTTTTACCTAATAACAAATCAATATTTGAACTTACTGTTAATTAGAAATTATTGCAAAGCTTTCTGGATTTCTAAATAATAAACATAAAAGTAAAAAGGATAATTAACCTTAATACCTGTAAAACGTTCCCATGTACTGCCAGGCATTCAAAAAACAGATGATCTAACAAGGCTGTAAAGCTCATGTTTTGATAGGTTGCCACTAGCATGGATAAGAGTTTGCACTGACTAAGCCCATGGTTCTGGAAGGTCATTTCAAGAGACCTGCAGATGTAGTTTATAGTATACATTCAGTATGTCTAGGATTTGCTGATGTAGGCCACAACATCAATCTCTGATAAAGCCTATTTTCCAAAGGTGTAGACTCAAAGACACACCAAAACTTTTGCTCTCTGATCAATCTCTCATCAGCTTGGTGATAGAAATGTTAATTCTTGACGTGGATATTTTGAATATCCATGACAATGCCAGACAGGGCTTGAATGTGTTTTAGGGTCCAGCTATGTGTGCACTGTTATTACATTTAACAGCTAATGCCATTGTCTAAAATGGCGACACATATTATGGTAGTTAATGAATACGTCAAAAGAAATTTCCCTAAAATTAGAGAATAGGGAAACGATCAAAATGGGAGTGCATTTATTTAGCTCTGGGATATTTGGTGTGGCAGGCACATGCTCACTTCTGAATATTCTAATTTGTCCTTGTCATGTTTATCATTAATCTTTGCCCTGGTTAGGTGGAGACACAGTGAAATTGTGCTCATATCCCCTGAGAGAAGCCAAAACATTCTCCAATATGATAATGACATTATGCTCACCTCAGTATAAATGTGTCATATAAATCATACGCTGTCAGTGGCTACATGCGTCAGGGGTTGATGGGACAGTCTTCAGGCAAAAGAAAAGTACTTGATTGTCTCGCTTAAAATTCATTTTTCTCATTCACTACGCCTTTAGTTGGATTAACTCTTAAAGCTTAAGCTTGATCTTTAATTATATAGTTACTAAAAATTAAAATGATATACTTCAAATTCAATTCAATTCAAAAATACTTTATTAATCCCAAAGGGAAATTAAATGTTGTTGTAGCTCATTATGTAGGTTTCTTCAAAGAGCCGTTGTAGATGCTGATGGCTGTGGGCAGGAAGGATCTCCTGTAGCGCTTTGTGTTAAAGCAGATCTGAAGAAGCCTCTGACTGAAGACACTCTGTTGTTGTAGGACAGTCTCATGAAGACGAGGATTTACTGCAGCAATAAGATTCACCATAGCCAAATGACACCTAAATAAAATAGCTGTACTTTATCTAGGTCAATATAGAATTTATTTAGTTTTAGAACATCATTATTTTTGCTATTATGTGGTAGACATGTTGATAGCATCATGGAAATTAACATTAGAGCAGATCTTGTCGAAGGTAAAATAGACTTCCTTTTCATCAATCATATATACTGATTTAGGCTGTTGCTTGCTAAAACTCATCAATCACACAATGCATTGAAGCACATTTAATGCCACCAAGCATTTGTTGGCTGGTGATTGTTTCAGCCAAGCGAATGCAGAGATTAACAGAAAATAATTAATTGTGGATGTGTTCCAAAGGAGTTTTTCAGATTTTCTTGTTTTGTTCAGTATTACATTTATTTAAACAAAATGCTGCAGACTTGTTAAATCTGAGTCTTTTGAGTGCAGTTTGGGAAAAAAGCAAAGCAGAGATGTGCTGCAGGCAATGATGAATTAGAGCTGAGGAAAAGCACTCAGGTGACATTTTTGCCTTGCCCTGCCTCTCTATACCCACTCTCCCCATTTTCTGTCCACTGTAAAAAGGGAACAAAGGGTAAAAAGGTCTGCATTGTCCAAAATGGGACAAACCATGAAACATATTCAAAGAAAGTATGAAATTTTCAACTTCGGAAAGCCATTTAGATCATCCGTCTGAGTGAGGGAAAATAATATACTTGACCCTTTTGTCTGTATACTTTGAGAAGTTTGTTATAGTGGCAAGCCCTGTAATAATTCACTGTACCTCATGTATATTAAGTAGAAATTCACAAGCTTTTATGATAAATTGCTAGGGTAAGGCCAGGACACCTCTTTTGCATTTCAATGCTAGAGAGTGTCAGATTCTTATTTCATTACTAGACGACACATTAGCTGATGGATTTTAATTTTCTTTTCCCCCACCTCCTTTCCTGCAAGCGTGGATCCATAGAGACCAAGTCGGCGCAGAAAACGAGGGTGTAGCTGGAAGAATGAAATAAATAAATACAAATCAGTGTCAGGAACCTTTTTTGCAATTTTGAGTCCATCTCTGGTAAGAAGAAGAAAGTCGGTTTGTGTTCGTCTGCACACCTTTGCGGATTGCCTGTCCAGAGTGTGAAATGATGTCGAGTTCGCTTTGCTGACTGGACAGAAAATCAAGGTTTAATTCGGAAAGTGATAAAAATCTGGATGTGCTTGAATTTGAGACATGCTGAGCAGGGGTAAATGTGGAGCTGACGGCAGAGCGTGGCCTTTGTCACAGCGGGGTGCCAAGACGCTGTACGACCCTTTCTGCCTTTGCTTTAAATGTAAAAACTCTCCTGAGGGATTCTTTCTGCTCAGGTATAAAGGAGGAGAGAACAAAAGTGCCAAAAGCAATTTCCTAAGCCTTCTGATAAAACTGTTTTTGGCAGAGGTAACATTGCATTCAGGTATTAAATAGGCAATTTGTAGATGTGAAAATTACTACTCCTTCAGTTATTTTTTATTTGGGAAAAGAATTGACAAAATAAGCTTTGTCTGACAACTCAGTTGCAGTTTTGATTGTTGGTCAATCAAGTGGATTAACAATGCAACTTAAAACTGGCGTGTACCTATTACTGATGGTCTTGGAATCTGCTTTGGTTTAGAAATGGCTCTAAACAGTTTGAACATGGGTGTGTGGATATTTACAGTGGCTCCTTACCCTTTCCTGCTTATGCTTGACCAATCCCCAGCCTTTGATAAAGCTGAGGTCAGCCTGATGTATTGGTTCAGGGTACAACGATTTTCTGTCAGTTGATCGGCTTCATTTCTATGGGAAGGATCTTTATCTGTAGCTTTTTTAAGTTACTGTTTCCTCAAGTCCACTTTATTATAGTATACCCCAAGGTTCTGTTTTGGGATCCTTGTTATTTTTTTTTTGTTCTTGTTTCCTCTTTAGCACCTTTTGAGCTCTTTTCAAGAGGATTCTTATCACAGCTCTGTACCTGCTAACAAAAATGTCTATATGAAGAGATTTTTTCCTACTTTGCTCAGAAAAGAAATGGATCAATTTGGTTTTTGGCTCCATGCACTTTGATGGAGTGTTGCTTTCAGTTTTCGATAGAGATAAAGATGGCCTTTGATGAAGACTGTAGGACAGTGGACTGCTTGTTGTGGAAGAAGGGCTGAATATTAAGTGAAGAAAAACAGAATCCACTGTACCTGTAGAGTGTGGGCATATTGACCACAGCTCAGAGGTAACTGCACCACTGATTCTTTTACACTAATGTTAGTCCCTGTCACAACAGGATGGACTATTCTACAGCCGCAGGTAAGCAATGGACACAGCAGGTGCAACAGCAGGTACGAGGCTGCTGTGTTTTTGTTTGTGATCATGCCCATGACAAAACATCTAAATCAAGCAAGATGTACTTGTTAACTAACATTCTTCCTTCCACATTTCAAAACAATCAATTTACTTTGAGATATCCTGATTTTTTTAGGGAATGTGGGATTTAAAACCCAATACAGTAATGAAAATAGTGGAGACTACCAACCAGCAGCAATTACAATAGCTGGGTACCATGGGGAGCAAATGCAGACAGGGGGATGGACATTATTGCTGACCAAGGAGTTACACAGATTTCTTAGGCAGCTCCTCATGCAGATTGGGTGTTAAGACATGGCAGGTGCTGTTTCCCTCCTAATGCTGTTTTATCTCCTACATCTGAAAGAAAATGGTACTTCATCTCTATCCTCCTGATACAATGAATATTTTCATTTTAATTTCATGTTATTTTGTCAAGTTAAAGTTAAATTGCTCATTAAATAAATAAATAAATTTAATTGCTCATTCCTTGGACTTTTCCTTTGTTCTGAGTATTGGTCGGTCCAATGGGTGAGATAAAAAAAAACTTCTTTGGATGCAAAAAAGAAACTGCAAGCGGCAGCCAATCATAATCCCCAACAAGATATTGTTAAGCAAGTTATCAAGTTAGAGTCTAGCAAGTTAGATCATATCCTAGATATTTCAGCACCACTTATAAAAGACTTAAGTGAATGTATGTATACAAGTAAAGTTAAACCAAAAATTATTAATATCCTGTGCAGAAGGTTTAAAGTAATCTTTAAAATTTACTAACATGTGTCTTTTCATTTGAAGTAAAATAATTTTTTTGGTAGTGGGTCAGCTTAAATCTGATAGAGAATCTGTGGAGGGAGCTAAAGATTAGGGTAATGACACAGAGCCTTCTAATTTCCAAGACTTGGAGCTCATTAAAGTACCAGTAAAGGCATGCAAACAGCTTGTGGACAATTAAACAAAGGGACTTATCACAGTAAAGCCAATAAACATTTTATCACTGAATATAGAAGATAGGTAAAAATTATTATTAATCAATTACATGCCATTTTTTTATCAAATGAAAATAAAAACAGATAGTACCTGATAGCGCTTACCTCATTCCAATCAGAAACAACTTCTTGGTAGAATGAAAATCATTATAAGTCTAAATCTGGGGGGGTTATAAATGAATTGGGCATAAACTCTTTTAAAGGGGCCTGTAGGCATTCATACTAAAAAAATGGTGGGTTTTAAAAAGAAAAAACAAAAATTTCTTTTAAAAAAAATAATTTCATTTTAAACGGGGGCATCATCATTCCCCCCGGAAAAAAAACTAAAAAAACTAAATCATTATTTAGTTTACTCTGACATTCACAGTCCATTTTTTTTTAAATTTCCTAAAGATACCGGAAAAAAAAACCAGAAAACCTAAAAAGGGGTTAAAAGGAGAAAAAAAAAAAATAGTTTTTTGGGCGAAAATTTCGAGAAACCGCAATCCCAAATTACGCGCAAAAGCCAGAGAAGGACCCCAAATTTTTTCCCGGAGAACCCCCGGGAAAAAGATTTCACTCCAGGGGGACCTGCCTCCTTCATTCCCCCTAAAATTTTACACTGAGCCCCCCTCGAACAGGGCTCTTTTCAGATCAACCGCAGACCCAAAACCGGGGACACTGGGGGGCCTGGTGGGTGTGTGTTCGGGAAACAGGGGGAAAAGCAGAGCGATAAAAACCCAAAACAAAGATAGGGGTAAAACCCTTTAATGCTAAATTGGAAGGGGCCCAATTGTAAGTTACAGCAAATCACTTATTAAACCAAAAAGACATAGGGGGGTTCACCCCAAATTTGAGCATCCCGGGGTCTTTTGGGAGGAACTTTACCTAAAACTAAAAGGTAAAGAAAAAAATATCGGCTGGGGATAGAAAAAAAGTAGAAAACCTTCTCTGTGAGTTTTCTGGGGGTTTTTTGCATCTAATTAAAAAATTTTGGGCCCCTTAACCAGTCAAAAAAAAAGGGCATTTAATCCTAACGTAGTGAACAAAAATTAAAAGGCCCTTTTTAAGATATCTTTTCCATTCATTGCTGCACCCCCAGTTTTTACAGTCTAGTTCTAATGTGGGAAAAGAAACCAGGAAACTCCCAGGAAACTCTTTAAATTCTTCTGTGTTTTTTCTAAACAAAAAGCTCCTGCTTTACCGATGCATTTAAAATTTAAGAAATAAACCCTACCCAATTAATCAAAAGGTGTCCCAAAGGATTAGTTAACATTTTTTTTTTTCTAAAAAAAAACATAAAATATTATGTAAACAAAAATAATTAAAAAAGGCGCATTTTTAGGGAAGGTGAGACAAAAAAAAACCCAAAATGTATACATTTTATTAGAAACTGAATATTAGTACTGATAAGGCCCCAGGAGGGAGGCTCAAATGCAAATATTTTAAACCCCACGTTTAAAACCCCTTTTCCACTAAAAGTGTTTAATAGTAAAAACTACACTAAGGTCTAACATCCTCAGTGAAAGAAAAAAAGGACTTTTTTAAAAAAAGTTTTTAAATTTATTTTTTTTTGGCAGGGCAATTTTTCAAAAAAGTGGAATGAAGGGCTGAAAAGATGGGGGGAAAAAGAAAAAACAGGTTCATAAAAGAAGGAACAATTTTTAATGAAAGGTATGAAAGTTTTTGGGCATAATTAAAATAAAAAATTTTTGTTTTAGGTTTTTTAACCATTTGACTAAGTTTTGGGAAAAATAAAACAAACTTAAAACCAGTTTCCTTTTTTAAAAGGTAAGAAAAAAGCAATGAGCCTTAGGGGGGGAAACACTAGGGAAGAGAGGGGTAAAGTTTAAAAAAGGAAATTTATGAAAGCTGAAAAAAGAAGCACATTTATCGGGCCCCAAAGTAAACATCTCTGATTTTAAAGAAAAACTTTTGTCAAAAAAAATTCAGTTTAAAGGGTTTTTTTTCTAAATACCTCAAGATGTGAAATTTAAAATGTTTTCCGGGAAAATTTTTTTTCCATCAGGCCAAAAACTCTTTTCCCTCCTTGTCCTTTTTCCCACCCTTCTAACAAAAAAAAAAAAGAAAAATTATTGCAAATTTTTTGGGGGGGGTTTGATTCACAAAAATTTTAAATTTCAGTCAAAAAAACCGGGCCAGACAGATAAGGTACCAAAATTTTCCATATTATTTTAAATTTTTAAAATTTCCTATAAATTGTCTTATTGAAATCCCAAAAAATTTTGGGGTTTGGGCTAAAGCCCCCCCAAAGTTTTTAGACCCTAAAAACGCCCCTGTTGAAAAGATTTAGTAGAAAGTTTGGCCCCAAAACCCCAAAAATTGTGTCAACTGAAGATAAACATACCTTCTATTAAGCTGTGTATAATATAATATTTAGAAGTTAAATTGTAATATGATCCTAGTTCAGAATGTTAGAATGTTTTTGAGAAGTTTAAAAGTTTATAAACCACTATCCAAGCTTTGAACATCTCACAGGGCTCTGTTCAATCCATCAGCCAAACAATAGTTTTTTTTTTGACACAAATGAAAAGTTATCAAGACATAGCCAGTAACCTAAACAGATGGGTTGGGGACAGGGAACTTTAATCAGAACGGAGGCCAGTAGGTCTATAAAATTCTGATGGAGCTACAGAGATCCACAAAAACATGTGGGGAAAACCCCTTTTACAAAAAAACCCATTTGTTGTGAACCCCAACAACATTGGGGCCCTGTTTTAAGGGGTTTTAAAAAAAAATGCCAAATTTTTGAAAGTCATTTTTCAGTTTTCCCGAATTTAAAATGGGACGGACAAAACAAAACCCTTTTGGGAAAAAGTGGTCTGGTGATGAACCATTTTTGAACTTTTTGCAAGCCCTGGGAAAGTGGTTTTAAAAAAAACTTGCATGTCTCAACACAGCAGATCACCAAAAACACACCATCCTAATAGTGAAACGAGGTGGTAGCAGTATAATGCTGTGGGGATGCTTCTCTTAACAGCAACAACAAAGTTGGTTAGAGTTGATTGTAAGATGCAAGGAGGTAATTACTGAGAAATCAAACCATATTCATGTGCTAGAATGCTTTAATTTACGAACAGACATACATTGAGTTGCTGCATCTCCAGTGAAAGGAGGTTCTACAAAGTACTGACCCAGGGGGGCTAAATACAAATGTGCACCAAAAGTTTTTTTATTTTATTTAGATTTTTAAATTTTTTAAATATATAGTTTTTTTTCCCGTTCACAGTTTTGGGACAACTTTTTTGTGGTCTAAACCTACAAAAAAGCCGTAAAAACACATTTTGGTTTTTGCAAATAGGGGGCTTTGTAAAAATTTTCATTTTTTGGGGGTGTAATGAAAACAAAATGTGTATAGATAGTGTATGTTTTGGGGGGGTGTGAGGAGTGTTTCGCCCTCCATTGTTGTTTGTCTTTACGTTGGGGGGTGTGGTTACAGTGTTTTTTATGTGCAGGATGTAATGAAGAGGTCTTCATTACTTGGACTATCCCTATTTAAGTAATTATGCCTTAAAAGCACCTTTCCGCTTTATTTTAAAAAAACTTTATTTTAGCATTTAACACTTTAAATTTTGCATGCCCCCTTTAAAGGGTGGATTTGCACATAATCATTTTGCACACAAGTTTTAAAATTTTTATTTTTAAAATTTAAATTTATAATTTTTGTGTGGCTGTAAACCTTTTTTTTCCAAAGGGTTTTGCACGGCTGCTCCTCATTAAAAGTGGGGTGGGGATCTGTGAAAGGAGAAATTTTTAGTCAGGGGCAAAATAAGGTTTTATCTGTTTTGGAAAATTGAGCAAATTTTGTGTATAAAACTGTTTAAAAAATGGTGGGAAGGGAAATTTTGTAAGGAAGGGACTCACCCGTCTTTTCTGTGTCCTCTCCCAATTTTTGGAAAATACTTCCCCCGGGGGTTTCCCGCCATTTATAGGTTTTTCCCGGGGGAGACCATGGAAAAAAGTGGGGGGGTTTGGGGCACTTAGTATTTTTTAAATTTTCAAATTTTTATTTTTTATAGTGCCAAATTTACAAACCCTGTTTAAGGCACTTCACAAAAAATCAGTACATACATTCCAAAATTAAAAATAATCATTGAACGTGAGTCAGATTTTTGTTATTTATTCAAATTGGAAAAAATTTTTTTATCTAAGGAAACCCAGGGATTGAAACCCGTCAAAGCTTTTCGCATTCCCCCTCCCCCCCATGAAACATGTAGAGGGCGGGGGGCAGTCACTGGGGTTGAAATTTGCAGCAATTTCCCCCCCTACTGAGCAAGGGGATGTAGCGACAGTGGAGAGGAAAAACTCCCCTTTTTGCAAAGGGAAAAAACCTCCAGCAGAACCAGGCAAATGTGAGGGAGCCATCTGCCACGACCGACTGGGGGTTAGAGAGAACAGAGCCCGAGGGCACAAAGGAAACCCAAAAAAGCATTATCCAGGAGTACTTTCTATGGGAAAAAGGGAAAAGGGGAAAAAGTTAAAGGATGTAGCTCCCTTTTGTCGTTTCACCCAGGGAAAAAAGGAAAAAGATAAACTCTGGGGGGCCCGTTTTTAAGTTTTGAAGGGCCCGAAGGAGCACAGGAGTTAGTTACCGTAAAACCCCGTCCCGAGCTATGCTAGGGGGGAAGAAGGGTTAAACATTTAAAAACAGGGCCATGTGGAAACCGGTAGAGGGTGAGCATTAAGTTGTTGCCTCCCGAAGCTTGGGAGGATTCCCCCCTCCAGAAAGGTGTTTTCAGGTAGACCAGAGTCAGGGCCCGGTGTGCTTCTAGGAAAAAAAAGAGAGAGAAAAAAGTTAAAAATAAAAAAAACGCAAATTTAAAAACAAAATTTAAAAAGTATGTGAGAAAGTAGGAAAGGGGGGGAAAGTGGTAAATTTTTCCCCCCAGCAGTTAAGCCTACAGCAGCATAACTACAGGGGTTTGCTCGGATAACTAAAAACCACTCTAACTATAAGCCTTTTTCAAAAAAGGGAAAGGGGTTTTTTAAAACCAGCCTTAAAATAGACCCGTTTTTCCTCTAGAAACCCACTGGGCCATTGGTTTTTAAACCAAAAAAACCCCCCCCGATTGGGATAAAATCTCCTGTCAGATGACCTAACCAATTTTAAAAAAAAGAGGGGGTCATCCCGGGGCAGAAATGGAGGGTGTGTTTGCACCCCCAAACATAAATGGCCGGTTTAGGGTAAAACCCGGGCTCCCCCTTACCCCTCCATCCAACAAGGGGGGGAAGAAAACGGAGGTAAAAAAAGGAAAAGACTCAGGATAACCTAAGGGCCCCTCTAACTATAAGCTTTATCAAAAAAAAAGGGTTTTTAAACCTAGCCTTAAAAGTAAACAGGGTGTCCGCCCACGGAAATAAAACTGGGAGGGTGGTTTTCCCCAAAAGGGGGAAAGGGGCCTGGGTAAATAAAGGTCTGCCTCCCATTCTCTTTTAGAGACTTAGGGGAAAAAAACCGTAAAAACGGAAATCCCCGGAACGAAAGTGCTCTGTTTGGAACGTCATGGAACAAACAGATCTCTGATGTATGATGGAGTTAGTCCCTTTTGGGGCTTTATATTTTGAGGGGGAGAATTTTAAAATTTTTTCTGGGGTTTTTAAAAGGGAAAAAAATGAAGGGAAGGGTAAAATATGAGAAATTGATCTCTCTTTTTAAATTTTATCAGAACTCCCTTTCTGCAGCATTTTTTAATTTGCTTAAGGCTTTTAAAATGCATTTTTTGGACATCCCTGATTTTGTTTAAAGAAATTTCAATTTGTCCAGCCCTTTGAAGTAACAAATGCATGGACTAGTTTTTCAGCATCACTCCTGGACAGGATATTTCTAATTTTGGCAAGTTCCGGAGATAAAAAAAGGAAATCCTAGAAACCTGTTTAATTATGGGATTTAAATTGGAAATGTCGGGGTCAAAAATAACCCAAGGTTTTTACTCTATTATCGGAGGTCAATTTTAAATTGCCATCCAGGTTAGGTGATTGACTAAGCAGTTTCTTTTTTAAGACTCTGGCCCAAAGACGACAACTTCTGTCTTGTCTGAATTTACAAGCAGAGAATTTAAAGTCATCCAAGTTTTTATGTCTTCAAGACCTGTTTGTAGTCTATCTAAATGGTTGGGCTCATCGGGATTTATGGATAAGTAAAGTGAGTGCCCATCAGCGTAAAGTGAAAATTTATTCTATGCTGCCTGATAATTACCTTTTGGAAGCATATATATAGTAAGAGAATTGGCCCAAGTACTAAAACCCTGTGGTACTCCACAGTTAACCCAGGAGTTTAAAGATGATTTATCATTTACATGAACAAACGGGAATCTTTTCAGACAAAAGATTTAAACCAGCCTAGCGCTGTTCCCCTGACCCCTACAGCATATTCCAGCCTTTCTAAGAGAATATTATGATCGACTGTAAAATGAAGGGACTGAGACAAAACAGAACCAGTAGAGACACAAGTCCATTATCTGAGGCAATAAAAAATATCATTAGTGACTTTCCAGCAGAGCTGTTTCAGTGCTATGATGAGCTCGAAACCGGGACTGAAACTCTTCAGACAGGTCATTGCGTGTAAATGCTCACACATTTGATTAGCACCATTTTTCAAGAATTTTAGAAAAAGAATGGAAGTTTGGATATCGGTCTGAAATTTTATTAAGTCATCTCGATCAAGCCCAAAAGGTTTCTTAAGCAAAGGTAATTACAGCTACCTTAAAAGCTTGTGGTACATACCCATTTACTAAAGATAAATTAATCATATCTAAAATGGGGTGGTAATCAGAGGGAACACTTCCTTAAAAATTTGGTTTGGATTGGGTCCAACATTTCAAGTTGAAGGTTAGATGAAGCTAAAATTTTTGATAACTCAGGAAGCTCCACAGGATCAAAACAGTCCCAAAACAGATAAGGTTTTACAGTTACTTCCAATGTTGTCTCACTTGTTTGAGGATGAAGTAATCATCTTCGGGAGTATGTCAAAGATTTCTTCTTAATAGAATCAAATTTTTTTTTGGAAGAATCCCATAAAGTCATGATGTGAGAGCTAAGGGAATAGATGGCTCAACAGAGCTATGACTCTGTGTAAGTTTAGCAACTGTAAATAAAGAGAAACCTAGGATTATTCTTGTTCTCTTCTATTAAGGATGAGAAATAAGCTGTTCTAGCTTGGTGAAGTGTTTTTTATACAACAGTAGGGGCTTTTTTTCCAGATTAAGTAGGAATCCTCTAGGTGTGTAGAGCGCCATTTTCACTCCAATTTTCTAACATTGTGCTTTAAAGTACGAGCTCTGAATTAAACCGGGGAGCTAGCCCACCTATGAATAATTACCTTCTTTTTCAAGGGGGCTGCATTGTCTAATGCACCACGCAATGATGAAGCAACCACTCTGACAAGAGAATAAATTTGTGAAGGGAAGAAACAAAATTATTGGCCCCACTGTGTTTTTTGTGATAATGGGGAAAATTTAAAAAAGGGGAAAACAGTTTTTTAAAAGGGTTGTTACAGCATTGGTCTGATAATGATCTACTAAAAAAATTTTTTCTTTCAGGTGTGGAGTATTTTTGTTAAATTTAAAAACTCAAAGGTTTTTAAAAAAAATGGTCAGACAGCACAGGGTTGTGAGAAAATATTTTTTATGTCTTTACACTCAATGCCATATGTCAGCACAAGGTCCAGAGAATGAAGACAAACGGGGTAGGTTTGTTAATGTTTTGAGTAAAGCCAATTGAGTCAAGATACCATTAAAGGCTATATTTAGGCTATCACTTTCAGTGTCAACATGAATTTAAAATCCCCCTCTATAATAACCTTTTCTGTATTTAACACTAAATCAGATTAAAGGTCTGAAAACTGATCTAAAAAATTTAGAGTAAGGGGCCTGGTGGACGGTACAAACAACAACAGAAGTGGTTTAAGTGCTTTGCAATTTGGATGAGGAAAAAAAGGAAATTTAAAAATTCAAAAGAGTTGTAGCTATTGATTGGTCTGGGATAGTCAGTAAATCGGACTGAAAGATGGTTGTACTCCTCATCCTCGACCAGTATTTCGAGGAATGTGAAATTTAAATAATTAGCAGGAGTTGTCTCATTTATAGTAACATAATCCTCTTGACTGCAGCCAGGTTTCTGTGAGGCAAAATAAATCAATCTGATTGTCACAAATTTAAGTCACTAACTAGCAAAGTCTTTGAAGAGGAAATCTTATGTCAGTAAGCCACATTTAATTCTTTTATTTTTAGTTTTTGTCTGAGTTGTGTTTATTTTCATTAGATTTTCCTGATTTTCCCCTTTTTATATTTAAATTTTTTTTTCTATTCATTTTGGCCGTGGCGAGACACTATCTTAATAGGGTTTAAAGGCTGGGTAGCAGTAAAGAAGCTGCAGAGAGGAGTGTTAAACTATGACCCTGCTTCCTGGTCTGAACCCTGGGTTGTCAGAGGTTTAGAGAAATAATAAATTTTAGCCGATTTAGAAAAGGGGAAATGCTCCCTCCCAAAGGGATGGATGCCGTTTCCCCCGGATCAGCCCCGGTTTCCCCCCAAAATTTTTTTATTTAAAAGTGCCCACGTTTTTTTTGGAAACCCCCTAACGCCAGCGGTTGAATGACAGATGCGGCTAAACATGTCATCACTGGTCGCGGGGGGGAGGGGCAGAAAGTATTAGACAGTATGGTGAAGTGGATTGGTATGACACTGCCCATATCACAAAGATTATCTTTATTAGGGGATCAATCTGTAATACGGGGGGGGGGCAATAAAAGACAAATTTGTGGTTATAAAGGTAGAGGTAATAACAGCTGCTCGAGTGATTCTCGGTGTGTGGAAAGATCCATCCCATCCAGAGTTTATCTAAAAATTGTGTCATATGAAAAATTATTGTCCAGGATTAATGATGATATGGAGAATTTTGACAAGGCTTGGGGACATGTTTGTTGAGTGAGATTTATAATTAGAAATCTTGAGCTGAGGTATTAAGTAATATGCAAATTATCATGCAATCTCCTTGTTGTTCTTTTTTGGGTGTAAGTGTATATAAACATGTAATTAATCTGTTTATTTTATTTGTTTCACTGCCCAAGTGATTATTACGCATTGTCAGAAAAGTGTTTTTCACCCACCTCTTCAGTCACCCGCCGGGGATCAGCTTATAGCTCTTTGGTTTGTGGTGGGCTGTTGTCCTTCATGGAGAGATCTCCTTTCTTTCCATCCTGTAATCGTTGCAGCAGTAGCAGAGCAGTAGCCCATTGGCTTGGGTCCCTCAGGAGTGGAGTCATCTAATGAATTAGGAACCTGTCTGCAGTTAGTGGCCACTATTCATTTCAAATGGTCTAATCTGTGGAGGTGTATAATTTGTCAAAGGAATTAACACTATACATTCAGGCAGGTTTTCAGAATGTGGCCTGGGGGGGTGGGGAAAGAGGTCAGGGTCTGGGCGAGGGCTGTTCGGGTTTGGGCAGTGCTGGCCCTAGTCTGGACTGGTGGCTTGGGCGGTCTGCCTGTCTCCACCATGGAATAAAGGGGACCACCTCCTGGGTCAGGGGGCTTGGTGTCCCTCTGGGGTATCGTTACCTGGGCCTGGGAGCATAGAGTGTGTATGCTTTTGGATGTCTGTGGCTCCGATCTCCTTCGTGTCTGTCTGAGGTCCTAGGGGAAATGTCTGTGGTTCCTCACAACCACCATTGCAAGCATGCTCACACATACACCCACCGGTGTTCGGATTCAAAGGCCGTATTCTCAAACATTCTCAGAGTCCTCTCAGAGAGCTCCTAACTTACAATTTGTTTTCCTTTTTTGTGATTTTTTTCGGGGTTTTTTTTGTATGATTGTCGCGTAAACATTTCAGTTCATCAAACACATAATATTGGGAAAAAATAACACAACTAAACAAGAAATCCAGTGTTTAAATTAATGTGTTTTTATTATAAGGGGGAAAAAATCAAAAACTACTTGGCCCATGTGTGAAAAAAATGATTCTCCATAAACTGGCTGTTCCACCCTTAGCTGGAACAACTGCAATTAACCATTTGTAATTACTGGCAATGAGTCTTTTACAGCACTTTTGAGGAGTTTAGGCTCAATCATATTTGCTGATTTGTGCTAATTTAGCCACATTAGAGGGTTTTCAAGCATAAACCACCTTTTTAAGGTTATACCACAGCTTCTTAATTGGATTCAATGCAGGAATTTGGCTAGTCTACTTTCTTAAGCCATTCATTACTTCTCACACAGACTTCTCAAACACTACTTTTTGTCTTTTCATGTTTTATCTTTATTAAATTAGTTTAATTTGAAGCAGTTTCTTGTGTCAAACATACACAAAATAGAAAACAGCGAAGGGGACTATAACATTTTCTCACCTCTGTGTATCTAAGCATGTTTTTCATTGAGCTCATACTGTAATCTTGAAGTCCAATGGCTCAGTACATCTTCATCATCTTAGTGACTGGCAAACAACCATTGGTGGCATTACCGCCACCCACCCGGCTGGAGTGTACATCAGTATTACGGATAAGCCAGTAGTGAAGGAGCTGAGAAATATCTGATTAAATCTTTTTTTAGAGTGAGCTCTATGGGATTTATTTAAGAATTTAGAGATTTCTATATTTTTTTCAGGATAAAAGGATTTAGGATCAACAATAAAACTAAGACCTCAATTACAGATTGTAATCCAAATCAAGAGCTGAACACCAATAGAACCAAGAAGGGTATTTATTTGTAGCATTCACTAATAAACTGAGCAAAGAAATTCATAAAACAAACATCTGACAAATTCTACTGAAGAAATTACTACTAAAAATGGGTAATTTTTACGATTAGGGAATTGAACATTGAAAAAGATTAAAATCCAAGATATATCAGAACTAAAAAAAATAACACTCTATTTAGTTCCCTATCTGTAGGCAATTTTATTTTGGCAGAAAGGGACATTTTATTCTCACAATGATGCTCTGAATCATAAGTTGTTCTTGGAAACTATAACTTTCATCTCAGTTGTTTTGTTATTACAATGTCTTACAGTGCTTTAAGTTAGTTTTTTTGTTTTTAATTTATTCTTCTGAGTAAAGAAAGACTCTAGTAAGACTTTAGTAAGAAAGACTTTAGTAATTTGGGAAGTTTATATAAAAATAGATACATTTCTTTGCCTGTATGTTGTAAACACATTTTGGTAAAAAAGATGTACTCATCACGAGTTGTTCTGGAGCTATGACTTCTGAAGTCTGAAAACCCTGGCTTTATAGTTTTTTTTCAATTATTTAGTATCATTTATTGTACAGATTTATGTAATAATTGATGTTTTTTAAAGATGATGAGTTCAAAGCCAAGTGAGCTGGAACAGATGGTCTTTCCACTCCTCCTCTTTTTGGGACATTTTTCTATCGTCTCAGCCAAGAGTAAATATCTGCAGTGAGGTTATGGCTTGCCAATATTCAACACTTTCAAATTCAGCCAGAGTAACTAACCTTATTTATTAGTTGTTGCAGTGGATTGGAGCTAAAATGTACAGATCAGTTAAGAGGCAGAGTTTTTTTTTTCTGCTCCTGAGCTTTTATTTAAAAGCCTTGTAAACCTTGCTTTTAGAAGAAAAAAGGTTAGCAAATAGGCGGACTTAAACTTCTAAATCAGTAAAGCTTCATTATTATTTCAGTTTTCATGTATTGATCAGGAATGACTTCAGGCCATATCGCAATATCTTCAGCAAACTTTTGACTATTTGACTTCCTCTCATGTAAAATGCAGCTTACCAGAATCAGATGACAGTGATGTTTTTTTCTCCCTTAACTTAAAACAAAGTGACACAGAAAACTAACTGGGGCACAATGGCCCTCATCAAAAAAGTAAAATTTTCCTGAATGATTCTTGTTTAAACTTGCATCATAATCCTCGAACTACAATGTTGAAAGTGATTAAATTTGACAAGGAATAAATCGCTTCTGGGACCAATGTTGCTAAGCAACCACTTAATTTGTGTTTTTGTAGATAGATTTAATTTCAGGCCATGAAGTTGCTCTAGAGTCATTTGCCTAGAAAGCACAATTGCCTCCTTTAGGGATGAAGAAGTAACATTTTTATGTCATAACTAATACATGTGATGTAGCTTTGTAAGGAAACTCAATTCAGGTTGTGCTTTATTTGTTCATTTGTTTATTTGTTAATGACAATTAATATCATATATAATGCTTAAGCCATTATTAGCATTATTCCCTTTTATGATAAACTATATAAATCTATATATATATCAGCAACAATGACAAAACAAAAAAAAAACTAAATTTCTGCTGCATCCAGAGCTACTGAAGTAAGATATGAAAGTAACATTTTTTCATCTGCTGCCTGCTTTTTTTGTGTGAGCATGTTATTGTGTCATTGTACCTATGTTGCGTGTGGATCTGAGTGGACAATTTCCCTGTTCACCAATTTGTACCTCAATTTTGTACAGGGCTGGTTCTGTCTGGGCAAAAATATATGAGGGGGCAGGCAGAAATGTGAAGGGGGCATCATCATACGTACACATTATGCTCCGGCATGTTTATTATTGTTGTTGATTAGTGTTTTCTTTATGGGATTTGGGTAAACTCTGTGGTGCTTTTCAATTTGCCAGACAGCTCTGGTTTCCCCCAGCTGTGCTTTTTTTGAATATGTTAGATTGGGAAAAAAAATGCTTTGGTTGGTAAAATTTGGGCTGCTTTCAACAACATTTGGAGGGTTTTTAGAAATTATTTATGTGAAAATTCAATCTCAATATTTGTCATTGTGTGGCAGAAAAGTAAAAACCTCAAACTCTTATAATATTGTCATTTTACTCATATCAATAGTCCATTTATTTTGAAAAAGAAAATCTGTCGAACTTTACATCATCAGTCAGTGATGGTCATTGGTTAATAAACTCTCACTGTGAAATTATACTGGTCAATTGCGAACGCCAAAATGCTGTTAAGAGCTTATCCAATATACACTGAGGTGAAGCCTTTACTTTGTTAAGAGACAGCATTATGCTGAAGAGGGGAAATGCAAAAAATATCCGAATAGCTAAAACCAGACAAGCACCACATCCCAATTGGATCTGGTGCTGGTCAGAACATGCATAAAAATTTTTGGAGGCAAGTGCTCAAGCCAAAAAAGGGCATCCACTGCCAAATTTATTTATAAAATTAGAATAGAAAAACAGGATATTTATGCTTTTATAGCCTCACATTCCTTTGCGTTATGCTGCAAAATTTGTAAATTAAATAAGTCAAAGTTCTGCTGTGACTAAAGTGACTTTTACCTACACAGAACAGAGTTTTGGCCAGCATGGTGTAATTAAAAAAAATACTATGTTTGTTTCGCCACCCCTCCTTGAACCACCACCCTAACATGGTGGAGGGGTTTGAGTGTTCAAATGATCCTAGAGGCTATGTTGTCTGGGGCTTAAATGCCCCTGGTAGGGTCTCCCATGGCAAACAGGCTCTAGGTGATGGGTCAGACAAAGAGCGGTTCAAGAATCCTTCATGAGGACCACTAAATTGAGGCACGTGACGTCGCCCGGTACGGCGGAGCCGGGGTCCCACCCTGGAGCCAGGCCTGGGGTCGGGACTCGTCGGAGAGCGCCTGGTGGCCGGGTTGCTCCTCGCGGGACCCGGCCGGGCCAAGCCCGAACGAGAGACGCGAGGCCATCCCCCAGTGGGCCCACCATCTGCAGGTGGAACCGTGAGGGACCGGTGCAAAGACAATTGGGTGGCGGACGAAGGTGGAGACCTCAGGGGCCCGATCCCCGGATGCTTAGGCTGTCTCTAGGGACGTGGAATGTTACCTCACTGGGGGGAAGGAGCCTGAGCTTGTGCGGGAGGTCGAGAGATATCAACTAGAAATAGTCGGGCTCGCCTCCACGCACAGCGTGGGCTCTGGAACCCATCTCCTTGAGAGGGGCTGGACTCTCTTCTACTCTGGAGTGGCCCACGGGGAGAGGCGGCGGGCTGGGGTGGGTTTGCTTGTTGCCCCCCAGCTCAGCCGTCTAATGTTGGGGTTTACCCCGGTGGATGAGAGGGTCGCATCCCTGCGCCTTCGGGTCGGGGATAGGTCTCTGACTGTCGTTTCGGCCTACGGGCCGAGCGGAAGTGCGGAGTACCCGGCCTTCGAGGTGTCCCTGTCAGGGGTGCTGGATGGTGCCCCTCCCGGGGACTCCATTATTCTGCTGGGGGACTTCAACGCCCACGTGGGAAACGACAGTGACACCTGGAGAGGCGTGATCGGGAGGAATGGCCTCCCCGATCTGAATCCAAGTGGTGCTTTGTTATTGGACTTCTGTGCTAGTCACGGATTGTCCATAATGAACACCATGTTCAAGCATAAGGGTGTTCATCAGTGCACTTGGCACCAGGACACCCTAGGCGGGAGGTCAATGATCGACTTTGTTGTCGTATCATCAGACCTTCGGCCGCATGTTTTGCACACTCGGGTGAAGAGAGGGGCTGAGCTGTCCACTGATCACCACCTGGTGGTGAGTTGGATCCGCTGGAGGAGGAGAAAGCCGGACAGACTTGGCAGGCCCAAGCGCATAGTGAGGGTCTGCTGGGAACGCCTGGCGGAGCCCTCGGCCAGGGATGTATTCAACTCCCACCTCCAGGAGAGCTTTGACCAGATTCCGGGGAATGTTGGAGACATAGAGTCCAAGTGGACCATGTTCTCCGCATCTATTGTCGATGCTGCTGCCCGTAGCTGTGGCCGTGAGGTCTGCTGTGCCTGTCGCGGCGGCAATCCCAGAACCCGGTGGTGGACACCGGCAGTAAGGGATGCTGTCAAGCTGAAGAAGGAGTCCTATCGGCTGTGGTTGGCTTGTGGGACTCCTGAGGCAGCTGACGTGTAACGTGAGGCCACGCGTGCTGCGGCCTGGGCTGTGGCAGAGGCAAAAACTCGGGCCTGGGAGGAGTTCGTTGAGGCCATGGAGAAGGACTACCGGTCGGCCTCGAAGCGATTCTGGCAAACCGTCCGGCGCCTCAGGAGGGGGAAGCAGTGCTTCGCCAACACTGTTTATAGTGGGGGTGGGAGGCTGCTGACCTCGACTGGGGACATTATCGGGCGGTGGAAGGAGTACTTCGAGGATCTCCTCAATCCTGCCATCACGCATTCCCTGGTGGAAACAGAGGCTGGGGACTCGGGGTTGGACTCTTTCATCACCCAGGCTGAAGTCACCGAGGTGGTTAAAAAGCTCCGCGGTGGCAAGGCTTCGGGGGTGGATGAGATCCGCCCTGAGTACCTCAAATCTCTGGATGTTGTGGGGCTGTCATGGTTGACACGCCTCTTCAACATTGCATGGCGGTCGGGGACAGTACCTCTGGACTGGCAGACCGGGGTGGGTGGTCCCCCTTCATAAGAAGGGGGACCGGAGGGTGTGTTCCAACTACAGGGGGATCACACTCCTCAGCCTCCCTGGTAAGGCCTACGCCAGGGTATTGGAGAGGAGAGTCCGGCCGATAGTTGAACCTCGGCTTCAGGAGGAGCAGTGTGGTTTTCTTCCCGGCCGTGGAACACTGGACCAGCTCTATACCCTCTACAGGGTACTCGAGGGCTCATGGGAGTTTGCCCAACCGGTTCACATGTGTTTTGTGGACCTGGAGAAGGCATTCAACTGTGTCCCTCGTGATGCCTTGTGGAGGGTGCTCCAGGAGTATGGAATCGGGGGCCCTTTATTAGGGGCCATCCGGTCCCTGTACGAGCGGAGCAGGAGTTTGGTCCGCATTGCCGGCACTAAGTCAGACCTGTTCCCGGTGCATGTTGGACTCCGGCAGTGCTGCCCTTTGTCACCGGTCCTGTTCATAACTTTTATGGACAGAATTTCTAGACACAGCCAAGGGCTGGAGGGGGTTTGGTTTGGGGACCAGTGGATTTCGTCTCTTCTTGTTGCAGATGACGTGGTCCTGCTGGCCCCCTCTAGCCAAGACCTACAGGGTGCGCTGGGGCGGTTCGCAGCCGAGTGTGAAGCGGCTGGGATGAAGATCAGCTCCTCCAAGTCAGAGGCCATGGTACTCGACCGGAAAAGGGTGGCTTGTCCTCTTCAGGTTGGACGGGAGTTCCTGCCTCAAGTGGAGGAGTTCAAGTATCTCGGGGTCTTGTTCACGGGTGAGGGAAGAATGGAGCGGGAGATCGACAGACGGATCGGTGCGGCTGCCGCAGTAATGGGGGCGCTGTGCTTGTCCGTTGTGGTGAAGAGAGAGCTGAGCCGAAAAGCGAAGCTCTCGATTTACCGGTCGGTCTACGTTCCTACCCTCACCTATGGCCATGAACTTTGGGTCATGACCGAAAGAACGAGATCCCGGATACAAGCGGCTGAAATGAGCTTCCTCCGTAGGGTGGACGGGCACTCCCTTAGAGATAGGTTGAGGAGCTCGGCCATTCGGGAGGGGCTCGGAGTAGAGCCGCTGCTCCTCCACATCGAGAGGAGCCAGTTGAGGTGGCTCGGGCATCTATACTGGATGCCTCATGGACGCATTCCTCGGGAGGTGTTCCAGGCACGTCCCACCGGGAGGAGGCCCAGGGGATGGCCCAGGACACGCTGGAGGGACTATGTCTCTCGGCTGGCCTGGGAACGCCTTGGGCTCCCCCCGGAGGAGCTGGAGGAGGTGTCTGGGGAGAGGGACGTCTGGGTGTCTCTGCTGAGTCTGCTGCCCCTGCGACCCGGTTCCGGATAAGCGGAAGACGACGAGTACGAGTACTATGTTTGTTTCTTTTTTCAGCACTTCATTGTGAGAGTTACTAGACATTCAGAAAAATAGCCATGGTTTTTCTTTTCTTCTTCAGACTTTAACATCAAAATAATTAAGTGAAATTAGTGAAATGGTCTAATTTGTATGCTTGAATATATATCTCTCTTTCTCTCTTCATTAAATCTAACAAACATCAGTAACAGCTGGCCATACTTTGAAATCACCAATTTTATGAGTACAAAACATGTGCAGTCATGCATGGATGCTGATTGAAGAAAATCCAAGCGTTCTTCAGCAGGTGTCTCGCCGAACTGCCCCCCTCAATTTTCTTTATAGTTCAGTTTCTTCATGAATAAATGATCATGTACATATTCAGATCTCTCAGATAAACTTATTTAGCTGTACATTTTCTTTCTGGAAACTTTGTTTTACACCCTGTTTCTGTAAATTTTTGGTTCAATAATTCTAACGGACCACCTGCTACAGGTTTTATTTTTTTGAGGGGGATAATAAAATTACAGTTCCTTACAGTAGAAACTGTAATTGTTGGTAATCAAAGCGAGTAGTAAATGTACCCCTTGCAGGTGATGAATTCAAATTTAAAAATATTGTAGTGGTAGGACAAAATACGGTTTTCTTTTATGTCTATTTAGCTATTTACATATGGTAATGGTAAAGTGGTCTGCACTTGTATAGCACTTTATCAAGTCCGAGGACCTCAAAGCGCTTTACACTACAATCAGTCATTCACCCATTCACACACTGACAGTGGTAGACTACATTGTAGCCACAGCTGCCCTAGGACACGATGACTGAGACGGACAGAGCAGGGGTTCGAACCGGCAACCTTACAGGACATACTCCTACCACTGTCACCACAATTGCCATGTCAGCAAATCAAAAAATTTAATAGTTTGTATGGCCCCCAGGTGCATGTATGCATGCCTGACAACGTATCTTCTTCTCCTAGATCCTGACCAGGGCATCACTAAACTCCTGGACAGTGTGAGGTGCAGCCTGGTGATGTCATATTGACATAAACATGTTGTGCCAGATATGTTCTATTTGATATAGGTCAGGGGAGCATGGAGGCCAGTGATTGTATCAATTCCTCCATCCTCCAGGAACTGCCTGTGTACTCTTGCCACATGCAAGGCACTGGGCACAGGGTCTACCAGAGGACATTGGGCCAGAGGACACACTAGGGTGTGGTGTCACCTGGACCTGTTTATGTGTTAGAAGTGGGATTTGTAAACTTAGAGAAGACAAACTAAACTTGAAAAAAGCTGTGAGAGAGAAGGAGAAATACTGAATATGGAAGGAGCACAAGACACACAGGTAGCCCCTCTACTGAATGCGCAACTATCAGCGACAGGCAAGTTCAACTGCACTGATGCTAATGAATAGCCGAGATGGATGAAACGCCTCCTTCTGTGGCCCCTCCCAGCACCATTCATTACTTTCACTCAGCAAGTCTTTGATCACCCTAACGAAGTCTGTTTCTAATGGTTTGGTCAAAGGCATTCACACCAGTGGCCCGCTGAAGGTCACTTTGCAGGGCTCTGGCAGTACTCATCCTGTTCCTCCTTGAACAAAGGAGCAGATACTGGTCCTGCTGATGTGTTAAGGACCTCCGACGGCCCTGTCCAGCTCCCCTAGAATAAATACCTGTCTCCTGGAATCTCCTCCATGCTCTTTTGACAGTGCTAGGAGACATAGCAAACCTTTGGGAAATGGCACGTATTGATGTGCCATCCTGGTGGAGCTGAATTGCCTGTGCAACCTCTGTAGGGTCCAGGTATTGCCTCATGTTACCAGCAGTTACAATTACCATGGTCAAATGCAAAAAAAACTACTTAAAGGCAGTCAAACAAATAAAGAGAAAAAACTCATAATGCCCCTTCCACTTTGCAATGATGACCAGTTTATGTTGGCATATCACATAAAATCCCAAGAAATACATTAAGGGTGCTTGTACATGACAAAATGTGAAAAAGTGAAAGGGGTTGCATATGCAGACTTTTTTTTTTTCAATATTTTTTATTTGTCTGGTAAATAAAGTAAATTTTGGCTAATATTTTGAAACAAATACAGAAAACCTACTACAAAAGCTAAAGCCAGACCATTAGTCCTGGTTAGGAGCTGTATGAGCTGTATGTTCCAAGTGTTCTGTCAAGGGCGTTACTATTTGTGATAAAAAAAATGTTGGAGTTATTTTATTAATCCAGATGTAGATGACAAATAGAGGCCTGCATTTAGCTGAGATGGGCAAAAACAATTATTCACTGTCAACACAAGAAAGTGAGTTGCTGTGTTCTAGGCTCTTATTGCATCCTAATAAGCAATGAAATCCAGACTGGAGTGTCGGTCAAACTGCAAAGCATGTTTTTTTAGAGCTAGCTGTAATTTTGATCAACTATCTCTGGCTTTTTTGTTTTTCACATGACTGAAGACTGAAATTGTGCCTTGGACATGTTTTTAAAATTAATGTTGTTGAAATAAAGACTATGAACTATTTGTTGTAAAATCTTTGGGTTTTAGGTTGAAAGCAGGGCAATAACCAGACTCAGTGTTTAAATCACATCCATTGCCATGTTGGATTTTATTACTTGGAATTTTCATGACTTATTTACTCACTTCAACATTTCAACATCCTGACAGGTTTAGTAAATTATGTATTTTATACTTGGAAAATAGTAAAATAGGATTCCACTTTAATGATGTCATGAGTGCTTAAATGACACTGACTTTAATCAAATCACTTAGTAATCCATTATCCTGTGTTTTGATTTCAGTTCATTTTCTGTTTCTTTTTAATTTTCATGAACTTTTAAAAATTTCACCCTCTTTAGATGGCTCAATATTATGACTGTAGTAAAGTTCAAACGCCACCTTAGACCAGGGATTGGTGGTTTATCCCCAAACCTTTGACCCGTTTTTGAATAAAATGTTTCAACTAATTTTAACTAATATCAAACTTTATCGAAATTAGGACTTCAGTCATAAATGCTCATGCTCATTGCTCAATGCTCATTGCACTAAATGCATGCTTTTAGTGGGAAATGTGTTTAATGGGCAATTACATAACATATTTATAATTGTTTTTGTTAATAAAATTGAGGGTAAAAAGCAGAAAATCCCAACACTACTCTGGCAGATTTGTTTTCATTCTCTAGAGCTGGAAATATGCAATTAGATTGGATTCTTTGAGGGAAAAGTTCTTTACTCTAGCTCAGAGTTTAATTATCAGTGCTTCTCAGCCTATCAGGGAAACAGGGGAAAACGTAACATTCTCTTGTGAAAGTATAGATGTTTAATATCCACTTACAGTATCTCACAAGAGCATGTACACATTCACATTTTTGTAAATATTTTATTATAAACTTTCATGGGACAACACTTACATACAATGTAAAGTAGCATACAGCTTGTATAACACTGCAAATTTGCTGTTCTTTCAAAGTCACTCAACACGCAGACATTAATATCTAAATAACAAAGGTTAGTACAGCCCTAAGTGAAAATATGCAATTTATGCCTAATGATCCATTATTCCTCCCTGGTGTCATGTGACTTGTGTGTTACAGGGTCTCAGGTTTGAATGGGGAGCAGGTATGTTACATTTGGTATAATCGCTCTCACTCTCTCATACTAGCCAAAGAAGTTAAGTGCAGTTCTCAGCCTCATATCCAGAGGTTGTCTTTTTGAAAAGAGACATATGAGTGCTGCCAGCATTGCTGCACAAGTTAAAGGGGTGGTGGGTGAGGCTGTCAGTGCTCAGACCATACACCGCACACTGCATCAAACTGGTCCGCATGGCTTTCCTTGCAGAAGGAAGTCTCTTTTAAAGACGATGCACAAGAAAGCATGCGAACAGTTTGCTGATGTCAAGCAGAACGATGGAACGTTGTCCTGTGATCTGATGAGCCCAAGATAAACTTATTTGGTCCAGATAGTGTCAAGCATGTGTGGCAGCCACCAAGTGAGGAGTACAAGGACAATTGTGTCTTGCCTACAGTCGAGCATGATGGTGGGAGGGTCATGGTTAGGGACTGCATGAGTGTTTCCGGCTCTACGAAGCTACAGTTCATTGAGGGAACCATGAATGCCAACATGTACTTTGACATACTGAAGCAGAGCATGATCCCCTCCCTTCGTAAACCGGACTACAGGGCAATATTCCAACATAACGAGCCCAAACACACCTTTAAGACGACCACTGCCTTGCTAAAGAAACTGAGGGGGAAGGTGCTGTGTGCTGAGTTATTTTGAGAGGATAGCAAATTTATGCTATTATGCAAGCTGCACACTGATTACTTTACATTGTATCAAAGTGTGATATCTTCAGTGTTGTCCCTTGAAAAACAATAAAATATTTACAAAAATGTGAGGGATGTCCCACCTTTGTGAGATCCTGTACATAGTGATGCGTTCCACGTTTAAAACTTTCAGTTTAAGTCATTTTAAATAGCTAAAATAAGCTAAAACCGGAGTCTGTTTGACTAGCTATTAGCCTTCCTCCAATTTCAGGACTTTCTAAAAACTCACTTCACTATGAAATCAGTTTACAACAGGTATGGGAGCTATTGCTGCTAACTTCACAGAACCACATGTCACAAAATCTGATAGCTGATTGTATAACCACAGCTCTTGAAGTTGGTAGATAATAATTATAGGGAGATGGAAGAGAGTGCTGGGTGGGGTCAAAC
The DNA here is from genome assembly GCA_036173005.1 of Crenichthys baileyi. Classification (NCBI taxonomy): domain Eukaryota; kingdom Metazoa; phylum Chordata; class Actinopteri; order Cyprinodontiformes; family Goodeidae; genus Crenichthys; species Crenichthys baileyi. The sequence goes on from JAHHUM010002909.1 coordinate 122,216, forward strand.
AAGACAAAAAAATCCAAAAATATTTAAAATACACAACTTATAAGCTGAACTTTGTTTCTTTGTCACAGTTAAATGTTTCAGATCAAACCACTTTTAATATCAGAGATAATCCAAGTAAATACTAAATATTTTATATTTTTATAATATTTTTATTTTTAAATGATTAAATTTATTAAGGAAAAATGCTATCGAAAAAGTAAGCTCTCTAAACCTCTAAACTGCTAGTAGTCCTACTGTTAGCAGCAATAACTGCAATCTAGTATTGGTAATAACTGGCAATGAGTCTTTCACTCAGGAGGAATTTTGACCTGTAATTCTGCCACTGTGGAGGGTTTTTCAAGCATGAATGGACTGTTTAAGGTCTTGACTGAGTCAAGTGAGGCCTTCGGGAATTTTGATATTGTGGTCTCCTGGATAAGTCATTGATGCACTTTTTATTTATTTTGGTAGAGTAGCCTTATTGGCTGGTGTTAAACACTTTGTCATCTGTTCTTGGATTTCTTTGCATCAGAACATGTTGTTTTGAGTTTTGAGATCTTGCAGCCTTCTTCATGATTTATACAGACCTAACAGTAATTATGTGCTGTTGGTAAAATTGAAACCTGTTAATAAAAATGTGGTTGATCAAATTTACCTCATGATTTAGCATGCAGGGTCATTTTTTGCATAGGCTCAGGTTAGATTTGACAGCTATTGTCCTTAAATGAAATTATCGTAAAAAAAACATATTTAATCAGCATGACAAAAGCACAAACCAGAGAACTGTTTCTCCATTGTATATCTTAAAAATTCATTGGATTTCATGGCATGAGAGGCTAACAAATTTTGACCCAAACATGGTCATTTTTGATGTGGTTGTACATGTGTGTCCCTCTTTGCGGCCATCCAACAGTGATATCGGACTTGTTGTTTGCACAGCTTGAGTGATGTGGCACCAAAGTGACCTACAAAACAACTGTGGTGGGCCCATAAATCAAATTGGGTCTGGAATTAATCACTGTGCAGAGGACATCTTGTGCCACCGCTGTCCTCTCGCAATCACTCCTAGCAAAATGCTTGCTCTCTCCCACCTCTTCCCATCCATCCTTCTTTTGTTGTGTCGCATGATCAGCCCACAAAGTGACTACTGAAGGACCTAAAGTGGAAGAGAGAAAGATGTCCTTTCCACCACTCATTTAAAATGCAGGTTAAAGTTTATGGAGTTGCCTTTATGCCAGACACCTGAAAACCTTTTCAGCGAGAGAACCAGAAGACAATAAAGTCTTTATTTTTCAGATTAACCTCAGGACTACATTTTATTTCACAGTCTTCACTCCAAAGTACCCTCAAAGTTACTGCCAATATTTCAGGTTGGGGAAAAATAGCAGTCGATGTGAGACTGAGAACTGTGAGAAAAAAGGAGGAGGATTGCAAAAAAGAATTGAGGGCGGACATGTGTTTGATTTATTTGATGACATGCGCAGTGGGGAACAATTAGTGTTACACTGGATGCCAACACCAAGTCGGCATGAGACTTAAAGCACTTCAAGGGCATCTGCCATTATTTCAAAGACTCACACACTGTGGCCATTTTGTTTGCTTGAAAGCCCAGCTCTGCCATTCTCCAGTGCTGTTCCAACAAAGCAACAAAGCCTCAGAGGGTTTCATAGCGTAGAACAATTTTATTTCAGCTGCCTTCTAGAACGGGTTCATGAACAATGTCTAAAACTTTAAAATGCAAACATCCCAAGTTTTGGCACAGAGCAACACATCAAAACCATACAAAAAAGGTGACCTTCATATATAACAGTATTTTTCCTCAAATATTTATTGTTTCTGTGTTTAAAACTTGTTTCCAAGAATTTAGACTTTTTTTATTATTATTAAACTACCCTCTTTTGCACACAAACACAATAATATACATTACTGGTCAGATTTCCTCTAAGATTTATAGCAAGCTATTTCAAATTGTTAGAGCAATTGTCTTTACAATTTCAAATGTTATTGTCAACTAACACTCAAATATTATCATTGGAATTAAATTTCAATAATATAGAACCTGAATATTGTATGGTGTGTTGGTTGAAGAAATTGCTGCTTCTCCACACCTCCACTAAGGTGATTCGTGTATCCGATCAGAAGATTTCCAGGGACATCCCACGGGGAGGAGAGCCCAGGGCAGAGACAAAACTTTCTGGGAGTACCCAATTTTCCTTCTGGCCTGGAAACACATTTGGAATCACCAGAATGAGCTGGAGAATGCTAGTTGAGGAATGTCTGAGTTTCCTCTTTATTTTCATTTTATTTGGCTATACAATCATGGATCTACTTGTTGTAAAGCAGGGGGCTATTCACTCATCCCTGAGGGTTATTGGTGCTCGGTTGGAGTGTGGACAAATTTCTAATCTGTATTGCCTGTGGTCTTGCTGTCAAGAAGACGGGGACCAAGTTGCACAAAGGGCAACTGAGGTGGAGAGCCAGGAGGTTTTTAGTGAGTGTGGACAGAATCATGGTATAAAAAGCAGAGCTGTAGTCAATAAAAAGCATCTGCATGTATGTTTCTGTGGTCCAGGTAGGGTAGTGCAGTGTACAGTCCAAATGCTATTGTTGATGTGGATAAATATACAAGATTAATAGCAAAGATTCTGACCTAAAAGCCATTAACTTGAAACACCCAATTTAAGCTACTCACAATTATATCATGAAGTAAAAAAAAAAAAGATCAAATGTATGAGAAACTCAGTGAAGAAAGTTTTTAAAGGATTGTTTGTACTGTGGAAAAAAATTCTAAAGATGACTGAATGGGGTCAGCACCTGGTGTAGAAGTAGAACATGCACACCATGTACAGAGGAAAGTGCCCTCGACGCAGCCATCCAGAGTTCGATTCCCAACCTTGGGACCTTTGCTAAATGTCCGCCACCCTCCTCTCTCTGCCCATTTCCTGTCTGTATTCTGTGAAATAAAGGCCGCAAGTGTGCCACAAAAAAGGAGGATTGGGTGCACAGAGCACAGACGTTTCAGGATGACCTGGAACAATAAAGAGATGGTTAGAACTTGTGCCAAATTCAAACCAAGTATGGCCTCAGCTGTGAAAGCAGAAAACTGTACTATATTTGTGAGAGGCTTAAAGTTCCACTGGTTTCTAAGGCGAAAGAATGGCCTAACTTTTATTATTTACATCTATATTTTATTATTTATCCTGTACAACTGAACTAAAAAACAGAAAATATGGTGTTGGTATTTTGTGTGTAGGTTCAAGACCTGTAGAAGTTTTGAATATGTTATTCTAAAAAATATTTCCATTGATTTCTGCAGATATTGCAAAATCTTTACTTGCAGCCTAATTGTTATTTGAAAACCACTCAAATTACCACCACTGCATTTTCAGCTTTGGGTCTTCATAAATAAGTCTGGTAATTACACTTTAGTCATGTATTAAAGATAAAGTCTGGACGGCTTAGAATTTTCTGCTTTGAAACACAAACATTAGAGAGCCTATTTTCTTTGAACCTGACAACCTCAAAGAATAAACTGTCAACATTCATGCACTGTGCTTGGCATTGACTTTGTCTCCTGTGCTAAAGTATGAAACCCTGAAGTTATTTTTGAAAAGCACAGGCATTTAAAATCCTATACTTAACAGATTTCTTGGACCTCTGTATTCATACTTTGCAAATCTAGTTGGAAGTGATGCTTTTTATCATTCTTGAAATGCCTTTGTGTTTACTTTCCCATTGAAAGTATACTGGGTTCAACGCTTTGACCTTTTCCGTCACTCTTTCCTGTCTCTCAGATTCTATGAAGGTAAATGGGCACTGTTATGGATTTTCTTATCAAGGTGGGAGAGAAGTTAACTCAACAAGAGAAAATCCGGAGTTTGTCTTTATAAGTTTTATTCAAAGGCATTCAGCGTTTGAAGACCATGTCACTGAGGTTAGTCAGTGAAGCAGAGCCCTGAACAAGAGTTTACAGACAGTATTTAAACAGTATGTGGGTGTTACCTCAACTTAAAAGAGTTTGTGCTTTATGGCCCTAGACCCTCCTCGGGTCAGAGGTAATAAAGTCATTTATGAGCGGACCATCTGCTCTTCCTGAGACACAACCCTCCAGGATGTGTTTAACCATAAACTCCTGATAATGAATTTACAGACCAACTCCTCTAGGGTAACAAAACACAGAGGTCAGAGGAGAAAGGTAAATGAAAGTTCAGAGCATTAAGTAAATAATTTTCCCATAACACTCCTTTCTTCTGATTACAAGATAATCACAACTAAAAGGAAAATTCTTCAAAACCATCACCCAGGATAAGTAAAACCAAAAAAAACCCCAAATACAACACTTTAAAATAAACATCAAAATCAAAAAGAAAAAGAAAATTACCCCAATCTTTATTAACCCAGATGTCCGAACCACAGTGCTGAACCAGGGCCAAATTCCAAGTGCTGTGAACTTCCATATTTTCATCTCTGACCTCTGTGTTGTAATTAATGGGCTCCCAATTTAGCCAGAAGTTTAATGTTATAAACACATCAGGAATGAAAAAAACAACACTGTTCTCCAATAAATGACAAACACCACCCTCTCACTAAGAGGTAATCCAAAAGTCATCCTATTGCCAATAGCTCCTCTCTTTTTTTTTTGCCGTTTGAAATTGGTCTTCCTTGCAATAATGTACTGAGCGCGAATCAGATGTAGCTGAACTAACATTCTCCAGACCATTTAGCAGGCATATACAGATATAATCTATTTCCACACATCCAAACCATGTTCTTAGGACACGAGTACGCATCTTTACCAGGAAAAGTAACCAAGAACCCTGGTTAAATTTACCTGCCTGGCCATACAATTCACTTCCATTCGGTAGGGCTGTAAGATTAAGAGTTAACACAAAGATTCCTGAAATGGTATAAGGAGCAGTTCTGATAGGACATGATTCAAATTTATGTCTGTTGGTTTTAAAGCACATGAAACAGATATAATAGTTTTTTGCAACCTTCTGTCTTTCCAAGGAAATAAGGTGTGTTTTCCTCCTTTGCAGTACAAATATCTAGATCTTTATTGATTCTATTAACCCCAAAAATCTATAAAGAATTCGCTGTAGCAGCCATATTAAATAGGCTCACTAGAAAAATAAAAAACACTAACATTTTCCTGGCTTCGCTTACAATGTAATTCCTCACCAAAGGAAAAATACCTCAACCAGCTGTTTATGTTGCCTATCTGGAAGAAAAAGTAGCTAGAAATAAAGCAGTTTCAATAGGAACCGGAAACCAAAATGGTTGATCATTAATAGGACGTGGAATCAAACAACAAACCTAACAACTGTCAATTCCTATTTTCCTTCACAGTTGGATGCATCAAGTGATGAATCCCTCTTCGAATCAGCTGAGTATTATTAGCATAATTACTGAGATTAGTCACAAATTGTCTTAGCTGTACCTTTTCCCAAATGAACACAGGAGTAAAAAAACTTGCAATACCTATCATCAGCATCAGAACAAATCATCTTCCATATAGTTGCATCGTGACCTTGAAGTGGAATGTCCTTTTATTCTGGTACTGAAAGCAAACTATTTTTTTTTTTTCAAAGAAAACAAATCATAAACAAAATTTTAAAATCCTGCTGCCTCTCTTGAGTGTCTTCTGCACTTCAAGCTGCCCCGTTACCAAGCTGGTACAGGTGGGCAGTTGTTGGAAGCCCCTCTAGGTAGGAGGTTCAGAACCAGGATGCTGCTCAGGTGGTGTTACCATGAACACCTTGCAGTGTAGCATAGACCCAGGTAACACGTTCTGCTACCTTGACAACGGTGTAGGATCATGGGGATATGGCTCATTCCAACATCTGGACTTCAAGTGTGTTCTCCTGGACCCAAGAAGTGAGTTTGGAATGGCTGTTTTCCAGTAATGCAGCTTTCACAGTCTGTGAAACTTGAAAAGCACAGTGGACAGTTTTGACAGTAAAACAACCATCCTCTCTTCACCAAAGAGTTGAAGGCAGAAAATCTTAGCAATATCCCCATGCCCAAACTAGGAGACCTGCCAAACAGCAACTTCAAAAGTCGAAGTAACTCGATCGTAAATGAAAACAATAAGCAGAGGCTTTACAACCCTTGGCTAATTTTTAATTTCAAAGTACCATTCTCAAGCCTAGGTGCTTAATTACATGAACTTCATCAAAACATCAGCAAAATCAAAAATAATTAACTCTCACTCCACCTAGTAAATCTAGCAGTGGGGACCATCAGCTAAATATTCTAAATATTAAAAAATGTGACATATGAGTTTGAAGGACGAGCCCTGATTACGGTCATTATTTCCATAGTTTCAGAATACCCTAAAGAAATTGTCAAAATGGTCTTCTGTGGAGATGTAAAAATTCACAAAGCTAATCACACCATACTTTCAGACAGGTTTTTCAGAATGTGAATCTTAAGGAACTATGCACCATTATATAACAATACAACGTCTCTTTCGCATTGTCACTAAGTCCTACTGAAGGTATGAGCTACCCATTTTTCCTCCATGAGTGCTAAAACTTTTGTAATTTCATTCTGACATTCCCCCTCTTCCTGGCGCAGGGTCCAACCATGCCAATCCCGCAAAAAGTTTAAAAAACTTCTAGTCCCCAGGATCACATTAACATAAAACCCCAGAAATGAATTCTTAACAAAAGGTGACACTATGAAATTACCAAACGCAACATAAAATAAATAATCCAGATGTTTCTAACCGCGTAATTCAAGTTCCATTAACAACAAAACGCAAACTTCAGTTGTTGGCAGTACATCATGTCTCAACTTAGAATTAAGTTACATATCATCCTGATTTGTCTTGTGTGAAGATGAGTATTAGATTCAATGGACATCCAATGTAATTGTGATGCATACACTCTGCAAAGTTTATCTGATAAATATTCTCACCAATATAAAAGTCCATGACTCAGATTCTTGTATCAAAAATATTCCTTACTTTTAGCATATCATAAATCTTTCCTCCTACTTAATGGCACCAGGGAAAACTTTTTTAACCTATAAATCACAAAACAATGATCCTCATGCAAAACTAATTCTTTCAAATTAGTTTAAACATATTTCATGAACCTTTTAATAGTAAAACACATAAATCTAAATTTCATGCTACATCCTTAATTATTATACAGAAAACATGTTAAGGCAACAATCACTACGAAGCTGTTTGATTCATATTGGTGCTCTTAAACAAGTGTAAAACATACTCAGAAGTAAGGATGCTGGAGCGTCACCATGAAAAAAGGCATGAACAAACTGATGAGGCTATAGTCAGGCAGAACTAGCTCTTATGGGCAGCTTATAGGCGGGACCACGTTTCTTCATTCCAACCCATCTTACTGTACCTTAAACTGCAAACTGTAACACACTCGAACACACCTCAAAAACAGCTTCTTCTTAATTCTCCTAAAAACGGAGGGTTTAATCAATCTGGATTTAGAACATTTCTTCTAAACTGCATTAAATTATGTCATGCAACACATAAACAAACATTAATCCAACAAAACAAATACAAAACATCAAAGACAGACAATGGCCAAATTTGAAGCTTCAGAATTTCAAGAAAATTTTAACATCTCTTTTTAAATATGTTTTCTCAGCCATATCTCTTAATGCTGCAATTATCAATTTTATTAGTGACAATCTTCAGGATCCTTTAAAAATGAGGCACATGTCCAAAGATAATCTCCAAACTATTTAGAAGCACAGCAACAGTTTTCTCTAACATGATCCAATTTTACTGATGCTGGAACCCTGGTGGTGCAATTCTTTAGTACCTGTAACTCTGTATAAGGTGGGAATAACTACAATCCTGAGAGTTATTATTATAGTTTCTCTATTGGTTTATGTGTTTTTTTGTTGCTCCAATTTGATCCAGTGGTATTCAAGAATTTCTCGGTGCTCAAGATTAATGCAAAGAAGTATTTTAAGTCGGCATTGACACTTTTTATGGCATCCCAAACAAAACAAAACTGCAGTGTTAAACTTATCAGCAAAGATTAATGAGGATAAGAAGGACTAGGTGGAGGACTCGCAAACGGATCCTTTTGTTTCCCACGATAACGTTTCAAAGGAAACCACACAGCATCATTTTCTTTAATTTGGGCTATTTAAAACTTTTGAGAGTTGGGGAAAAATTATTACTTAGAACCCCTCTTTAATTACTAAAATGCTGATACATGTGTCAATTAGGTTTATGTTCCTTAGTAATCTGAAATTATCCTTGTGTACTTTGTACTCCCAAGTATTCTTTAGTCATTTAAAACACCTAAGAAATCAAAACAAGGAGACTGTAGTTTTGAGCCTGACCATCTCTTAATTGTTGTGAGAGCCTGTTAATTTCTTTTCTTTTCCTAAAATCAAGGATGTTACTTCTCTTTATTCATTATACAAGATCCTAGCCTTGGCTCCAAAACAAAACTCTTCAGCCTCCAATCTGGTTTTCCAGAGTAGAAATTGTGCGTATTATTGCATTTCAAAACTACCAAAATGACTGGAACTCATCATTGGCTTTATATTCTAGCAGTTAAGAAAAACATGTGGGCCTTTAAAGAAATTATTTACAGGAAACAAAAGTTCCAAAAAAGAGATCAGGCCATTCATTCAGTCTCTTTCTGTGTTGTTTCATCAAGTCCAATAGTTCCCAAGGAATTAATCATTTCTTTAAGTAGCATAAAATCTTACATATTAAATTTTTAAATGTTTTCAGGGGGATTTCAGGAAAAAGTTCAATTCCTGAACCTAACAGGATGTTGACGCCTCTGGTAGTCCAAACTTTAACAGATGAAGGTTCAGGTTATTTTTTTACCTTTTTAGAGTCGTACATGTGTTGCATTGACCACATCTATACATATATTTTACCCTAACCTGAAGATATATGCATTCATGAAAGATGGCTAAAACCTACATTAGATTTTGTTATCAATGGCTATATTAGTATTTGTAGGGATAGGGAGGGATGTGTGGTTTTTCTAAAACAAGGAAAAAGGACAAGAACTTGAGTACATAGTGGTTGAAATATGGACAAAAGAATGGAAATTTAGGGTGATACATTTTCACAATCCTGGAAGTGGTAATATTGCATTTAAATGAAAGTGTGACATGGTGTGGTGATTTTAATGCCTATAATACAATATGGGACTAGAGGACTGATGGTAATGGGTTGGTTATTGAGGAGTTAATGGAGTCTAAACATCTTATATGCATTAGTAATGCAGATGGAACAAGATCTAACATCAGAATTGGTACAGAGACAGCCACTGATATTACATTAGTTTCTGATTCATTGGCAGGGCTCTGTTCTTGGACTGTTATTAAAGACACAGCTATTGGAAGTGATCATTTTCCAATAATGATTTAAGTTGACCTTTTTAACAGAAGGATGACACTGGAGGGTGCCCTTATTGATCTGGTAGTAGAGCTGAATGGGAGAAATATAAGACGATAAGTCAACAAAGAATTGGGGAAGAAAACATGAGCAGTGATGTTGATTCATGTTTTGCAGTTCTGTTATAGAAGCTGTTCAACGTTCAATTCCAAAGAAAGGTGGGAATTAATTGTTAAGATGTACAAAATGTCAACTGCAGGAAATGTTCAGATCTGTTATGTAATCAAAAGTTAACTTATTGAGTATTCAGATGTGATTTTATTGGACTTGTATAATAAAGTATCAGAATGTGGAAATGGAAAATAGTCTTAAAGTTGCAAAGAGGCTGTAGTGAAAAACTAACCTGCACAGTAGTAATTAACATAACCAATAGGTTGTTGATAAATGTAAAAAAAAATAAGTCTTTATAATTAGGTGTTTATTCAGGTGTGAATGGGGCTCAGACAGACAAGCTGTAAAAGTAATTTACATAAGCCTCATAAGACCTACAGTTGATTATTGTTGTATAGTTTATGGATCAGATTCTGACACAGTTCCCAGGAACCTAGAAGCCGTTCAACATCAGGCTTTGCGCTTAATTACAGCAGCAATTAAAGCAACTCGAATTTCAGCTTTACAGGTAGAGATGGGTGAAATGTCATTAGAAGGAAGAAGGAATCATCTGTCATTAAACTACTGAGTTAATCTGCAGGGCCAACATTAAGACCTCCCCATGCAGGCAACTTTACAAACCTGCAGGGAGGAAAAAAGAGCAGGTAATAAAATATTTGGTTGGACAATCATACAGAAAGCAATAGAGTTAAAAATAAATCATTTAGACATCAGTCCTGTTGGAATTATGAGTATTGATTAATTAATATTTATCAAGAATTATAATTAAAAATCATAATTTGACAAAATTAATTTCTTAACCAAAATCCTCACTTATGAATCGAAACCAGAGTTGTCCTCTGGTGTTGTAATTATGGCTCAAGGCCTTTGATAATTACAATTATTAAATGTCACTGTTTAATAAACCGTTTCTGCCGAAACGTGGAGAACTTTAACCTTATTTTGACTGACAAATCACTCTTGCACAAAATAAACACAAACACCTGCTCTTTATCTATGTGACTATTTTTTAAATCAATCAGCCTGATACAACTCGCTCTTCCGATTCAATAATCTTCACCTACTCAAACATGCAAAGTTCTACACAAAAAGGGTAAAATATCTAACTAAACAAAATAAAGCAAAACAGCATTGGGTGTGTATGGGATCAAACCAGCAGTTATGGCAAAAATGATAATATGACAAAGGAATATGGTGTTGAACGGAGTTTACGAGCGCCCCTCCCAAAATGTAACTCAATTATACTAAGTCATAAAACCTCCCCCAACTCTGGGCGGGGGTGAGCACACAAAGAGTTGTAAAACTTTTGGCGACAAGCTAATAAAACATGAAGCTGAAGACAAAGAAAATGGTAGAATTTCACTATAAGGTTATTATAGCAGTTCAGTTCTACTGCGCACCTGCGCTCAGGTGTTCGCACGGTAAAGACAAAACTTGCGAGACACGGCAGCCTCAGAAATCAACACAGCACACCAAAGTTTTAATACAAGTTGCGTGCACATACAATTCAGAATACGTTATACTCTAAATGGCGACTCTAATCGCACTAAAACCTACTCTACCCTGCCCACGCTACTCCTAATAAAGAAATTTAAAAAAATAAAAGGATGGGTTTTACTTTGTTGAAGTGTCCATCTGAGCAGAGGGAGAGAGGGGGAGGGGGGGTTGAAGAGTTTCCACGCGTCCGCGGATAACTCAGGGAAAGCGGTCAATCTCCGTCCTCTGGCCTCCTTTGGCGAAAGAGGAAAATAAGATCTGACCGTCAGCCGTCGACTGGAACAAAACAAGGTGGCGATCCGTCTCCTTGAAACCTCTGTGAGGGTTTTTTCTTCTGTTACGTGTTAAAGTCACGTCTTCGATCGGTAAAGTGAAATTTCTGGCCTTCTTTTTCCAGAAACTTCTTTCATGAATTTTTCTTTTCGTTGGCCAACGGGAGAATGAAAGTCCACGCGGGATCTCTTCTCCAGGATGCTGCTTCAGTTGCAATGGTAACTGTGTCGAGGTCCCAAGCTGAAAGCACCTCTTTAAAGGGGCCACCTTCATTTATACTTTCCTGTGACATCAGACTTGGGACGCCCCGTCATATCAGCCGCAGTGCCCGCTGAGATTTGTAGTAGCGGACTATCTTGGGATACAAAATGGCTGATGATGCCAAAAGGCCTGGTAGCATCCAGCAACGTGCAAATGGTCCAATTTTCAGCACAACATGTGGTCCAACAGTCCAATAGTGCCACTATTGATAGTACCACTCTGGATTTTACATAATTCTGATGTCGATTTAACTACATTAGAGAGAAAGATCAGAGATATAACTTTTATTTATGATTCATGACTCTTAGAAAGGCTGGAATATGCTGTAGGGATCAGGGGAACAGCGCTAGGCTGGTTTAAATCTTATTTGTCTGACAGATTCCAGTTTGTTCATGTAAATGATAAATCATCTTTAAACTCCAGGGTTAATTGTGGAGTACCACAGGGTTCAGTACTTGGGCCAATTCTCTTTACTATATATATGCTTCAAATAGGTAAAATGATCAGGCAGCATAGAATAAATTTTCACTGTTACGCTGATGACACTCAGCTTTACTTATCCATAAATCCTGATGAGCCCAACCAGTTAGATAGACTACAAGCATGTCTTGAAGACATAAAAACTTGGATGACTTTAAATTTTCTGCTTCTAAATTCAGACAAGACAGAAGTTGTCGTCTTTGGACCGGAATCTTTAAAAAAGAAACTGCTTAGTCAATCACTTAACCTGGATGGCATTAAATTGACCTCCGATAATAAAGTAAAAAACCTTGGTGTTATTTTTGAACAGGACATGTCATTTAAATCCCATATTAAACAGGTTTCCAGGATTTCCTTCTTTCATCTCCGGAACATTGCCAAAATTAGAAATATCCTGTCCTGGAGTGACACTGAAAAACTAGTCCATGCATTTGTTACATCAAGGCTGGACTATTGTAATTCTTTACTATCAGGATGTCCACAAAATGCAGTTAAAAGCCTTCAGCTGATTCAAAATGCTGCAGCAAGAGTTCTGATGAAAATTAAAAAGAGAGATCATATTTCCCCTACTTTAGCTTCCCTTCATTGGCTCCCTGTTAAATCCAGAATAGAATTTAAAATTCTCCTCCTCACATATAAAGCCCTTAATGATCTAGCTCCATAGCTCCATCATACATCAGAGATCTGATTGTTCCATACGTTCCTAACAGAGCACTTCGTTCTCAGACTGCAGGTTTACTGGTGGTTCCTAGAGTCTTTAGAAGTAGAATGGGAGGCAGATCCTTTAGTTATCAGGCTCCTCTCCTGTGGAACCAGCTCCCAGTTTTAGTCCGTGAGGCGGACACCCTGTCTACTTTTAAGGCTAGGCTTAAAACTTTCCTTTTTGATAAAGCTTATAGTTAGAGTGGCTTAGGTTATCCTGAGCTATCTTCCTTATTTTAGCTCCGTCTTCTTCTCCCCTCGTTGGATGGAGTAAGGGGGAGTCAGGTTTAGCCTAAACCGGCTCAGTTATGGTTGAGGTGCAAACACACCCTCCATTTCTGCTACCTGTATGACCCCCTCTCTTTTCCAATGGTTATGGTCAATCTGACAGAGAGAGGTATCCCAATCGTTGTGGTTTTTAGTATAACAATGGCCATCAGTGGGCTCTAGATGAACAAACTGTCTACTTTTAAGGCTAGGTTTAAAACTTTCCTTTTTGATAAAGCTTATGGTTAGAGTGGCTTAGGTTATTCTGAGCTATCTCTGTAGTTATGCTGCTATAGGCTTAGGCTGCTGGAGGACATAATGACCACTTTCACCCTCTTCGCTACTTTCTCACACTACTCTTCAATTTTGTATTATTTGCTGTTATTTCAGCTTTTAACTTTGTTCTCTCTCTTTTCTCTTCCTAGAAGCTACACCTGGCCTGACTCTGTGTCTACCTGGGACACCTTTCTGGAGAGGGAAATCCTTCAAGCTTCTGCTGGCAACAACTTAATGCTCACCCTCTACCGATGATCCACTTGGCCCTGTCTTTCAGTGTTTAACCCTTTCTCTCTCCTAGACATAGCTACTGACTGAGCTTTTACTGTAACTAACTCTATGTGCTCTCTTCAGACTCTAAACTTGAAAACTGGCTCAGAGTTTATCTGTTCCTTCTTTCTAGATAAAACGACTAAAGGAGCTACATCCATTAACGTTTACCTTTTCCTTCCCATAGAAAGTACTCCTGGATCAGTGCTTCTTTGTTCTCTTTGTGTCTCTGCTCTGTTCTCTCTAACCCCCAGTCGGTCGTGGCAGATGGCCGCTCACACTGAGCCTGGTTCTGCTGGAGGTTTCTTCCTGTTAAAAGGGAGTTTTTCCTCTCCACTGTCGCTACATGCATGCTCAGTATGAGGGATTGCTGCAAAGTCAACGCCAGTGACTGTCCACTGTCTCTACATGTTCATCCGGGAGGAGTGAATGCTGCAAGTCACTGACTGGATGCAATCTGCAGGGTTTCCTTTCCTTAGATAGAAAAACTTTTTATCCAATTTGAATAAATAACAGAATCTGGCTGCACTGTTCAATGATTAAGATTAATTGGAATGCATGTACCTGAGTTTTGTGAAGTGCCTTGAGACGACATGTGTTGTGAATTGGCGCTGTATAAATAAACTGAATTGAAACTGAATTGAAATTCACTAACAGACAGTGCACATATGCATCCCAGCGTTGATCAGGTCATATTTCTTTTGGAGCGTGCTTATCCTGATTCACACTTCTCACCAGTTGATGGCGGTAATGCACCAAATTGTTGTCTGCCAACAGCGAAGAAGATGAAAAAGAAGACGAAGAAGAAGACTTTGCTGAGTTTGGTAGTGATGGCCACATGAAGCCTCATGAAGCAATGAAGCTTTCCAGCACATTGTTTTGCCTAACACAGTGCAGCAGTAGATGTCACAATTGAATAATGAATGAAGCATCAAGTAATGAACGTTTCCAACCCATGTGTCATTTATTTTTAGTTCTTAAAATATTTATACAGAAAATAATTCTGCTAAAATGCTGACGTCTGTGGTAATAGTTTTTTTATGTGATATGATTTTTATGTGGACTGATTTGACAATAAATATGCACTGTATGCTTTATGTTTGTGACTTCTTTCCTGAAAAACTTGAATCCTTTTTCTGGGACTTCTGCTTCAGATCCTTTTATAGTTAGCTGCACACAGAAAAATTCACTCTTGCAATAGCATTCAGTCTGTTTTCTCCTGGGGAACCCGTGTTTCCTTGCTGATCAAACCACTAAATGTGAAATTGCTGGGAGGGGTTTTTGGGTGTAAATTTTTTATTAAAGAACAAATTTTAATTTCACTGTTTGTGATTGAAGACGGTTTCTTCGACGGCCGATGACCTCCCCAGCCTTGGAAAACATGCTCTTGCAAGGCACTGAGGATGCTGGTGAACATAGGAACCTCTGTGACATGTGGTACAAGTAGGGATACACATTTTTTGTGTAAGCCAGTACTCCAGGGGGTCCTGATGTCTCCTCAAGTTAACTTCTGCCAGGTATCACTCCACCTCTACTATGGCATCTGCTGTGGCATTGGAGCTTTGTCTCTTCTGGTCCACTGTTTCATCTAGCAGACACCACAGTTCACCTATAAATAGCAAAAAAAACAAACAAAAAAAAACATTAAATATAATCATACAACACCAGGAGCTGAAATACAGCAGTACCAATATGTAAATGTCAAGGAATTTACAGAATAAATAAAAACTCACTAGAGTTGCTGGTGTCTTCTCCGGCATCCTCCACCATCTTCTTGAAGGAAAGGATATTCATTTAAATTACTGCTGTTATTTATTATCACTACATTTGATCGTGTTGTGTACACACATAAACCTTTTTAGTAGGGAGAACATAGGTGGGATCCAGCAAATGAACAAGTTCCCTGAACCCCTCGTCTTCCACAACAGTAAAGGGCTGTGAATCCTTCACAATAAGATTGACCACAGCATCATCCAACACCTGCTTTCTAGAACCTCTATGATGCATGAAAATAAATCACAAACAATTTAAATAAACCTATAAGATATATGTCATACTCAGGCTGGTGTCTGCGATTGATTTGAAGTGTGTTTCTTTTCTTTTTCATGTATGGCTCTAAAATGCCTAAGCATTGATGAGGTGTTATTATTGTATACCAGCTCTCTGGCACACAACAAACACTTCACCTGAAATACAAGATGAAAGTTCATTGATAATGAATTATTGGTAATGATGCCAAATAAAATTAGGTAATGTGCTGAAAACAACTTTACAAAAAACCTTTGTTTGAGCACACATTTCAAATTACTCTCAGATGGGAGAGGTTTTTCCCTTTTTTTGTTGGCTCCATTCTTCTCAGATGATCCTATCTCTGCAGACGTGCGACCAAACCACTACAACAACCCACGAAGCAAATAGTGTCATCGCGCTTTTATTTTGAAATTCCACACGCGAGATGAAGCAGTGGAGCCGCTACGTATCGCGATAGACACCAGGGACCGGAAGAAGAGACAGGTGACGGCTGATGGAAGTTGAGGCGTGGGAGAGAACGAAACAAACAAACGAAGGCGGTAGGATTTGATTGGGTGGATTGCATAAACTGTACATTGACTGTAGCAACATGGCTTCTACATCAGGAGGAAATAGTGGAAATAAATTTGAAAGGGATATTAAAGATCAGCAAGAATGAAAAGGGCACTTAGGAAGAGACAAGAAAGGCAAAAAGTTGGTCAGAAGACAGTGAGCCAAAGGTAGAAACTACAAAAGGGAAAAAAACAAACCAGTGGGCGAGTTCACGAAAAACAGGATGACTATAACATGGAAGTGGAATTCAAAGAATGGTTGAATTCAAGCAAGATGGGGTTTATTTCCCCCATAAGCTGACCAACCCCAATAGAGGAAGAAATGGGAAAATAAAAACGGGCTAGAATCATGAATAACGGAAGATCAAAATAAATGCTATCAGTAAAACACAACAACAGAAGATAATCAAAATAAAAACCTTGATGGGGGAAAGAATTAAAACTTATTCCAGGTTTTAGCAAACGAAGGAGTAATTTCGGAGTTCC
The DNA here is from genome assembly GCA_036173005.1 of Crenichthys baileyi. Taxonomy (NCBI): domain Eukaryota; kingdom Metazoa; phylum Chordata; class Actinopteri; order Cyprinodontiformes; family Goodeidae; genus Crenichthys; species Crenichthys baileyi. Next base: position 138,815 of record JAHHUM010002909.1, read on the forward strand.
ACTTGAAATGACGATGGAGGAGGTGAAAAAAGAATAAAAGGGGAAAAACAGATGCCCCGGTTAAAAGTAAAAGATGGGGGAACTAAAACACTATGGAGTGTTATACAATTTGAAAATTTATCCAGAAATATCCAGCGGGGAAAATTAAATTACAGGTTAGAGATACTCCCTAAACCCCCTGATTTTTTTACTTCCCAAAAATGGGACCATTCAAAGGAATGTAAAGAAAAGTTGGTGTGCAGTTGGAGGTCCAATAAATTTGGGAAAATGTGATAAAGATGCAAAATTAAATGTTTTTAACTGGGGGGAACACAGCGACTATGGTGGGTAAAAAGTACAAAGGAACCAAAAGCTCAAAAAATTAAAATGACAAAAGATTTTCCATATCTGAAGTTTTAAAAAAGAGTAAGAAAAATAGTGAAAGAGAATGGTTTGGGGAAAACGGACAAAGAAACACAACTTAAATACATCAAGGGCAAATTTCGGGAACAAATCTTGGTCCCAAGCAACAATATCCGAATACATTTTACAAAAATGTAGAGTGATAAAAAAACAATGTGGTGAAAAAAGAAAACTTTGTAGCATTTTATGCCTATTTTAAATTTTTTACAGACAAATAAAGGAAAAAAAAGTGATAAAAAAACAATTGTAACAGCAGGGAAGGTTTTTAGATATGAAAAAAATCCAAGCGATCAAATTCATGCCTTTTTTAGTCCACAAAACCAAAAAATCACAAGATAGGATCCATGCTTTTTCAAAGGGTTCACATATTTTTCCAGGGAATGCCAGAAGTTAATACCTAGGGACAAAAATTTAAAAAGTTTGTTTATAAAAATTAGAAAAAACCCCAGAACATAATTGTGTTCAAAAACATGGTTAAAACCTTTGCCTATTTTAAAATGCCCGGGATATGCATAAAAGAAAGATAAAAATGGTGTGGAAGGATTTGCTACCAAATTTAAAGATGAATAGTTAAAAGAAAAACCCAATGAATAAAGAACTAGAATGTGTTGTATATAAATAATAACTTAAGGAAATTTTGGAAATTTAAAATTTTAAATTTTTATCCCATGTAAGTATTGACGTAAATTTTAAAAAAAGAAAATAGCGGGGAAAACTACATAAAGGAATTAGGGTGTGGTGATTTTAATGCCCACAATAGTCTTTGGGGTACGGGAAGACGATTCATAAGGGAAAACATATTGAAGAAAAAATGGTGAAAGGTCTTAGTTTTTTTTAATAATGGTAAAGGACAAGATTAAAATACTAAAAATCAGTTTCATGTCTTATATTACTTAATTGGTTGTCTAGTTGTTCATGTGAATGGGTTCATTTGGATCTACATTAGGGTGATCACTTTCAGTGAGTACAAAAATTTAATACAATATAAACGGGCAAAAAGATTTTTTTTTAAAGATGGTGCTTCAAAAAAGCTAATTGGCTAAATTTAAAATTAATTTTGTGGGGAAACCATCTATTTTTTACATTAAAAAGGAGAAAATTGAAGAAGTACAAGTCAAAAAAGGGAACATAGTTTAAATGCTGCAAATTCTACCAAAAATAACCTAAAGGGAAAAAAAAAGTAGTTCCTTGGTGAATAAAATTGTAGAACAGTTAAAATGTAAAAAAGGCATTAAAAATATTACAGAAAATTTAAAAACCCAAAACCTTATTGAATATAAAGGAACGAAAGGTCAAAAAAACTTTGGAAGCAAAAAAGAAAACTGGAGAGAAATTGTTCCCAATAGGTTCGAAAAAAAATTACAGGATGTTTGTCAAGTTTGGGAAAATGCGGGGGAAAGGAATAATTTTTAAAAATACCAGCTTATTTTAAGGTCAGGAGATAGTATTTTAAATAAAGATAAGGCAAAATTTATTAGGGAGCAAATCTGCAGTTCATGGGGGAAAACTCTTACAGCCTTCAAAACAGCGATGGTAAAAAAAACTTGGAAATTCTAAAAATATATCAAAAAGTCAAAAATATATGTCATATTAGCATGATATAACTATGAAAAATTAAAACGATTGAAAGGGCAATTTCGCTCCTGGGGACGATCAATTATTAGTTTGTTTCCCCAAAATTCCGGAAATCATTGACAAAAATTAAAAATGTTTAATAAATTAAAGAAGGTTTTTTACCAAAAAACTGGGAAAAACGCACAATACTACCGTTTTTTAAGCCAGGGAAAAACCTTCATCCAAGTACTAAGCCATACTTTTAAATTTACATTTAGTAAATGGATGGGAAAATAAAAGTCAATAGATTAGGATTTATCTTGAACATAAGAATTATTTATGGATATCATGTGGCTTTAGACAGGGGATCAAAATGGATCACTAAAAAGTCAGTAATGACTAGAGAAAGCTTTTAAAAAAGAAGAAAAAATGTTGTATTTTTTTTGAATAGAAAAGCAATGATTCTTATGGGGAAAAAGGCTACTTATAAAATTAAACAATGGGAAAAGGTGGGAAATCATAATTGGATAGCAAAAATTTTTTGCTGATAAAAAAAGAATGAAAGGTTTGGGAAAAATTTTTTTAAAAGAAATTTAAAATTTGGGAAAATGGAATACCTCAAGGTAGTGCAATTGCCCAGTTTTATTTAATTCTGATTTTAAGATATCATTAAAAAAAAATTAGGGCTCTCTGAGATCAATAATAGATTTGGGAGTTTTATATTTGACCAGCTAAAACAACACTCAAAAATAATAGATTACAGAGTGGGGTTTACGTTAGTCAGGAGCAGTAAAAACCCCACCCAAATTTTTGCGCTTTTATAGGAAAATGGGAGGACTCCACTAGAATAGAAAATAAAATTAGCTCTAAAAAATTGGATGAAAATTAAAAGTAGTAAGGACGAAAATTTAACTTCCAATTTTTACATAACTGTTGGAATATTTAAAGTTCCAGATAAAGGATTTGGATGGATTGTAAGCAATTGATTAAAATATATGATTGGAGGATGGGAAAAACTCTTTAATCCAATTTTTTTCCTCCCTTTTTATTTCCTGAAATAAAAAGTGATATGGGCTTCTTAAAATAAAAAAGGTGGAATTTTTAAAGAAAAAAGGATAAGGAAAATGATAAAATTTTAAAAATCATATTATAATCCCTTAAAAAAATTTCTGAATGGTTCTAAGAATTTAAAAGGATGTGTGGGAATAGGAAATATATAAGAGTTTAAAAATAATTTTTTAAAAAATTATAAAAAAAATTATCTGTTTTTTACAGCGAAATGGGGTTTATTATATTAAGCTTACAGTGGGTGGGGGAGGTTTGACCGGACAGGGGGGTTTATGCCAGTTCCAAAGCAGTTTTAGAAAGTAATCAGGGGGAAGGAAAAGATTTGAAAGATTTTGTATTGAAAATTTAGCCAGTCTATTTGATTTTTACAGGGGGGGCATTTATATTTGGTTTTGTTGGGTACCAGCACAAAGGTGTAAAAAGGGGAAAGAAAGGCAGATAAATTGGGAAAAAAGGGGGATAGGGGGGCAATAACAATTCAATTCTTTTGGGAAAAAGGGGGAAAGGGAAAAACACTTATTAAAGAAAAGAATGGAAAAATGGCAAAAAAAATGGAATGAGATAAAAGGAAAAGATTATATACAGTACAAAAATCAGTACAAAAAAAAAAATTAAGAGAGAAACAAAGGGGAAAAAATAATAATGACGATTAAGGGTAGGTCATACCTATTTTGACATTTTTTATTTAATAGGAGGAAAAATAAAGATAAATGGGAAAGAGTGGAGAGAAAGAAAATGTAAAAAGTATTTGATACTTAAAACATATGAACCGAAAAGGGGGAAATTGAGAAGAATGGTTAAAAGGACGGGCAAAAATGGAGTCTTAAAGGAAAATTGGGAAATGAAGGAAAAATAATGGATTTTACAGATTTGGAAAACTTGTTTTTTTATCTTCAGAATACAAATTTAAAAATAGAATTTAATAGATTAAGTAGTGTTCTACACACTCATTACGTAGGTGGGGGTATGCACCTTAAGTTGCTTGCGTCCGCCAGTAATAGAAAAAAGAAAAACTGGCAGTGGCGTTTCCCCCGGAAAAGCGAGGCATCGTTGTCATCGGTCACGTGGTTTTTCCGCAAGACAACACAAACATCGACCTTTTTTTCTCTGTAAACTCCTCGAGCTTTGCTTAAATGTCCCATCTCTAGATTTGGGTCTTAGCCGAGTTTTAACTACTCAGTAAATGTTAAAGGGTCTTTTGAAGAGAAGCAACAACAAAGATGTGGGGGGACAGCCTAAAAGGGGGCAGAGAGCGCAGTGGGGGGAGATTTCCCAAACCTAAGAGGCAAAGAAGATCACTGCGTCTCAAATCCTGGGCTGTTTTCACCCCAAAGTTCGCTGCCAAATTTGGTTTGTATTTTTCATCTCGTTACAGTTTAGGAACTTTGGTGACAAAAGGATTAGCTTTTAAAGCCAAAAGTTCCCCATTGCTTAAAACTAAAAGCTTCGTTTCTCGGTGGGAACGACCCCCCCTCCCCCATTTTTGATTGGTTTGTTGTTCTTAGACACCGATACAAGTTTTTTTTAAAAACTAGTTTTAGGCTGAGGGTATTTGGGGAAAACCCGGTATGGTTTAAAATGGCTAATAGGGTGATGATTATGATTGGATATATGAAAAAATACTTAAGTGCATAATACTTTCCGGGTGCATGTTTGTCTTTCTGCTCGGGGTTTTTTAAAAAAAAAAAAACATTAAAACATATTTCCCTTCCAAAAAGTATTTTATTTAAAAAAAATGTCCAAGCTACCCACCCTCTGGGGTCAGACGCCTTGGGGTTCCTCCGGGGGGCCTTGGGCCCAAAGCGACACCCAAATCAAAAACCAAAAGCCATCGAAGCCTCACATTTTAATGGTGTGTTGTACTTTTATGACGAACCCTACCCTGGGACATCCTCAGCTGGAAGAAACAAATAAAAGTCAAGTGCATGCACCCGGGAAAGGACTTAATAATTCTTCTGGCCAAGCCCCTGATGACTCAGCTGTACAGGATGACCAGATCATGTGCCTGATTTTCCGACCCCGGGGAGGCAAAAAGCTTCTGCAAATTGAGCAGGGGAGTTCTGGGGGTTCATCTGGGGAAGTTGGACAAGTGAAAAAGTTGCCATAAAAGTAAAAAGTTCCTTTTTGGTGGAAACCCACCCTTTTCTCTGTAGTAGTGCAATTGAATCTTAAACTTAACTTTGTTTAACGTTTAGTTGTTTGTTAATGGACTGCATGTGTCCTTTAAACTGTTCAAGAACCTTTATGATGTAAAAGTTTATTTGTTTTAAAATGAGAATATTTGGTCTTGTCACTGGTGTTTCATTGTGCCACTGGTGTTACTGTGAGGTTTTTCTGATGTCACAATTCTTGTCTGACTCTGACTACATGTGCTGCCGAGATTGAGACAAAATGTTTTATAAAAGCCTTAAATGTTATGAAAAAAAGTGTGGTAACACCAGTGACAAAAAAGTCGGTTCACGTGGTATTTAGATAAATCTACCAAAAAAAAAAAAAATTATTGATCTTTCATTTATGTGCATTCATAAAGTCAATGACTTATGTAACAATGTAGTCCAAGTTTAAATGTTAGGAAAAGAAAAAAAAATTAAGACATCTTGCCATTCCAAAAGTGGATGTTTCTGTTGAATGAGCCCTCAAAGGAAATGAAGAAGTAGATTTGTTAGCTAAGCAGGCTTTGAAATTAGATGGTATTAACTTAAATATTCCTCTGAGCAAAGAATTGGGAAAATCTATTATTCAAAACAAAATCATTAAGTTGAGGCAGGAACAATGGGATAATCATGATAATGGCAGACATTTATATAATGTTCCAAAGACTGTGGGGGGTAATAGAAGTATGGAGGGAAGTCGGAAAGAAGAAGTGATTATATTACATCATTGAATTGGCCATACGGGTCTTAAAAGTTCTCTTTTTCGGATAGGGAAACATGAAACAGGGACTTGTATTTATTGTAATTAGACAGAGCATGTTTTATTAGAATGTAACAAATATTCAGAAGAACATCATCATTTAAGATCGGTTTTAAACAGAGAGGGAAAAGCACTTTCTTTAATATTTTAGGAGAGGAATCAAAATCTGTTAGGAATCAACTAATTAATTAAAAAATATATAAGGTTGTTTAGTCGTATTTAAAGTTGCATATATATGCATATGTACTTACATATTCATATGCATACAAATGTGTGAGTGTGTTGATGTATATGCACATTCACACTCACCATTAATGTGTGTGAATTAAGTTCCCTATCATTGACATCCGCACTCCAGTCCGGTAGGAGGCGGTAAATGCACTTTAAGTTGGTTTGCCATCAGCCAATAAAAAAAAAAAACAAAAAGAAGAAGAAGAGGCGTAATCGCGCTTTTATTTTGAAATCCGACACGCGAAATGAAGCAGTGACGTGTCCACGGAAATGCGAGGCATCGTTTGTCACGGTCCCGGTTTACCCCAAAGAAACACAAGCATCAAACCTTTTTACTCTGAAAACTCCTCGAAGCTTTTGCTTCAAATGTCCATCTCTAGATTTTGGATCTTAGCCGAGTTTAACTATCTAACGTTAAAGATCTTTTGAAGAGAAGCGCAACAAAGATGGGGAGACAGCAGCTCAAACGGTGGCAAGGCAGCAGTGGGGAGAGATTTCCCAAACGCTAAAGAGGAAAAAGAAGTCAGCTCGTTCAACATCCTGGAGGCGGGTTAAACCCAAAGTTCGTGCACAGTTGGGTTTTTGTATGTTTTCACTCAGTTACATTTTGGGAACTTTTTAGGTGACTAAGATTAGCTTCTTAAACCCCAAATGTTCCATAGATTTTTTTAGGAAAAACATTTTTTTTAATTCTCATAGCTTTTTTTCCATTTATACTATAGTAAAATAAAATATAAGTTTAATTTTCCCCCTTCTGTTAAAATGGGGATAAGAATGTCATAAAATACAGTAAAAGGAAAAAGGGCCCAAGGTTGTCATAAATGCCCTGAACGGGGGCCCTGGGGTAGATAGGGAAGCAGCTGATTACTGGGTTGTTTAGAAACCCTTACACACATTAGGATTGGATGGACACCCGCTACTACACATCTAACGATAACCCACAAAGGTGCACATATCTACTTAAACATGAGGGAAGCACACCTTGATTTTTGGTCCAAATAAAACTACAGTGACCTTCTATCGGGGCTCTTGCATCCTTTTACAGACGGCGACGGTCCGAGACGGGGGCCTCCGCGATCTCTGTAATCATTCCCCTGCCAAAGTAGATTAAAAAGACTAAAATTGAAAAATGTTTGAGACGTTCCTTAAAGGGTTTTTGGGTAGAGGTGTGATCGCTTCATGGGGGCCAAGGGCCGGGGGAGCTCCGAGGCGTCCGACGCCCCCGACGGGGGCGGTAGCTCGGGCAAATTAAAACGTAAAAGCTTCGTTACCCGGGGGGAACGACCCCCTCCGCCATTTTGATTGGTTTGTTGTCCTTCATCACCGATACAAGTTTGCTTGAAAATAATTAATAGGGGTGCAGGATATTAGGGAAACCTGCGATGTGTGATAAAAAGTGGCTAAATAGTGTTTTTGATGGATATGACTTGGATAAAGAAAAAAAATACTTACAGAGCATCAGGAAAGTATTCAAAAAGCGCCCTTAAAATTTTAAGTTTTCAGGGCCCCCCCCCCCCCCCCCCCCCCCCGGTTTCCAAATTTTATTAACCCCTATCCCAAAATTCTACACCTATCCCTATTTGTTTGTAGAAATTTGAGAAACCGGGCAAAAAAAACCCAAATTGGGAAAACAAATCCAAAGAGGGAAAAATATCCGAGACCAAAACTTTGGGACCAGCAAAAGGTATCCAGAATACATGGGGTTTTTCATAAAGGTGAGTGGATTAAAATACAATGGTTTTGGGGTAAAAAAAGAAAACTTTTTTGGAAATTTTTATGCCATTATTATTTAAAGATAAAACAGTACAAATGAAGAAGAAAAGGATAAAAAAAAAGCAAATTTTTTAACAGCACTGGGAAAGGGTTTTTTGATAAAGAAAGAAATCCAAGCCAAAATCAGGGTTCATGCCAATTTTAAATGCCACCGAAACAACAGAAAATCACAAGAAATTTGGAAACCGCTTTTTCTAAAAGGTTCTACCTATTCTTCAGTGGAAGCCCGAAGTTTTTAAAACCAATTTGGCAAGAATTTAAAAAAATTTTTTTTTATGAAATTTGAATAATCCCCGACTAATATTTGGGGTTTAAAAAACAGGTTAAAACCCACCTAGATTTTAAAAAGTCTGGGAAAACAAAACAAATAGAAGTAAAGGTTTGTGGAGGTTGCCCCACTCTAATTAAAAAAAGGAATTGCTTATAAGAAAAACCCATGAAATAAAAAAAACTAGAAAATTGGGTTTTATAGGGAAAAAAATTTAAATTAAAAGGAAATATGGGGAAAAAAATTTAAAATTATAAATTAAATTTTAAAAACCATTTTAAAAAAATTTACCAGTGGAAAAATTTTTAAAAGGAAAAAAGCAGGAAAAAATACCTAGAAAGTTGGGCATTTTGGGGGGTTGTTTAATGCCCACAATAGTCTTTGGGGTAGCAGGAAGACAGATCATAATGGTAACATAGTTGAAGAAATAATGGATGAAAGGTCATTAGTTTGTCTTAATAATGGTAAAGGTACAAGAGTAAATATACATAAAAATACAGTTCATAGAAATATAACAATTAAATACATAATTTCAACTCCAACACGTCAGTTTTATTTAAAAAAATGTCCGAGCTACCTCACCCTGCTGGCGGTCAGATGCCTCGGAGTTCCTCCGGTCCTTGGTCTTGTTGTAAAACGGGAGTTTTTACTCTCTTTCCTCCCTGTGCACCACCGGGTCCGTTTCTTTCCAGTTCAGAGACCCAACCAGTAAAACCAGCAAAGTCCCTTGTGAAAAAAGAGAAATGGTTAAGTATAAAATCAAGATTTAATGCCAAATGATCAGTGTACAGAGTATACAATTGAACAGATACAGAGTGACATTCACCTTCGGTACCGGGCCCCCTCAGCCCATCTTAGGAGAGGAGCCAAGAATGGAGTTGTGTTGCATCTTATGTGATATCAATAGTTATGTTGTTTAAGCTGTAGCAATGAGCGGTGTGGCAGATGAGCAACAAGGGCAGATATATTTAATTAGGGTAGCAAAGAGATGATTAGAAAAGGCCACAGAATCATACATCCATAACAATCTCCAGAAGCGATCACATTCTGTATAACACTGACTCTTAAAGGAACGACTCTTAAATTGTCTCAATCTTTTAGCACATTTAATCTGAATTAGGCAGAGGAATGATTACAGAGATCAGCGCTGAGGCTCCCGTCTTGGACCGTTGCTGTCTGTGAAATGATGACGAAGAGCCCTGATAGAAGGTCACATATAGTTTTATATCTGGTACTCCGATGAAATGGATGTTCACTCCCTCAGTGTTCATCAGTAGACTATGTGTCTACCTGATAGGTTGTGTAGTAGTGTTTGTCCATCCTTAATCTAAGTGTCGCTGCGGCTTTCTAATCTAACCCAGTTCCAGCCTGCTCCACTATCAAAAACCCAGTCCACTAAGCCTCAGGTGATTCATAATGAACCTTGGGCCATTTGTCCTTGTAATGTGTTGATGAGCTTCTTTATCCTACTCTAACAAAAGGGAAACATTAGAACTTAAGCTTTATATTATGATAGTATAAGTGTGAGAAACAGCTATGAGTCATATTAATAAAGGTTATGCTTACAAAAAATGCAACTAGACATAGCGGCTGTATTAGCATTGAAACAACAGACTGCATGATATAGTTTCTTAATGACTTCAAAACATCATCCCCATAAACATATTCTGATGTTCTAAATACAGAAAAATACCACTTAATATCAGATTTTTTTGAATAAATAAATAAAAACTTAAAATATGTTGAACTTTAAATAAAAGTTAGCATAACTTAAATTCAACTGCAAATCCTCCCATTGCAGTTGTTCCACATTTTCTCTACTCACCAAGTGGTTATAAGGCTGTTGTATTACTGGAGACAGGACTTTGCTAGGTCAAACTAGGAGAAGGATAAGGTACTGGCCAACAACGGTATGAGCAACAATGTAGGTCAACTCAAAAAACTGTTTTTAAAGTCTTAAGTGTGTGGTGAACTAAATTATAGTGTTATTTATTGTGTTTCTCTGTCTCATCCTGTATGAATATGTTTTATTAGAGCGAGTTCTTTGTAAGAAAAACCAACATGTTTACTTGTCAAGGTTTTCAACATGTGCGCTGAGATGTTATTTCCTGATGTACTAAAAAGTCTCTCTGAAGGTGAACTTGCAGGTAGTGTAGAGATACTTTCTTGCTATCTTGCTCAGCTATGGGAAAGTAATTTGGTGGAGTTTCCACCATGCCAATGAAAAGAAACAATAAAATGGGATTTTTTTGTTGCGTCTTTAACTGCCACAGTAATTCTCATGGTCGTAAAGGAAACAGGATCCCAGATGGATTGCGTTTTTTCAGTTTTCCAGAGTGGAAGAAAAACTCCAGAGCTTAGCTGTCAGAGCTTGGTTGCAGCTATTAGGCGACCTAACATCACACGACACATGTTGGTGTGTTCTCTGCATTTCCACCCTAACCCATTCGAGTAATTTCAATGTAGTAATATTTAAATCATTTTGCTTACCTAAAAAGCTATATATAAATTGCTAAGCTTTATATGTCTGCGCATGTTTTTGCTATCTTTAGGGAAGCCGGTCTACGAATTTCACGATTCCGACCCTGACTGGGTTTGTCATTGTTTACACCAGTCATCAGAAACAACACTGAACATGACTGTTTAGCATCGCACCGGCAGAAAACGTGTAGTGGGCTAAGAACCGTTGTTTGGGAGACGCATGTTTTTGTTTACATGTTATCTGCACGTACCTTAGTGAGAACAACGGTGTTGATGTGATTTACTCTGTAAATCTGAAGATCCTGCACCCGTCCGTTGGTAAACTGCAGACGAGCTTCCAGGGATTTGTAATTTCAGAATTGCTCGTGTGTGTAGGCACTTACTCCACACACAAGATAACCAAAAATGCCGGGCAACGTTAATTCTGGAAGCTCGTGTAAGTTGCTGCTCCACTCAGTTTGTTCATACGGGTCAAGCCTGTTAACTGACCTGATTTTTTTTTTCAAGGTATCGCTGTCTCGATACGCTGTTTAACTTGTTTCTGTATGGAATTCGTGACTTGCTCTGCTCACGATCCATTGTTTTTACTGGTAACTTCTGTTAGCGACGCCGGTGTTTCCTCCGACAGTATGGCGGCGGCAATCTCAGAGTGCAATGTGGCGTGACGTCCTAAGCCCTATAGGTGCTAGTTATGATGTTGATATCAGTCCGGGGTGCCGTTAAGGAGCACAGACAGGATGCTTGAAAAACTTTAGGGTCCTTTAATCATAGAACATATGACGTACAGCAGTCCTCATATTTACATATATTAGGGTATTTATGTGTGGTGTAGAAAAGACATAAAACATAATCAGAAATGCTCTATGCAATACTAATAAAACTACCTGGCATAAATAAATGCAAAATTTACATTCTACATTGGATGATTAACGTAATATAACCTATACTTAAAGAATCATGACTCCTATGCATAACCTCGCCGACACGGCAAACACTGCACCGAATGTTATCAGCTTTAGCAGTAGCTTCTACTGCTAAACAATCTGGAATATATCAGAAATAACATCAAATAATGTCCATAACACATAATAACCATTTCAGGTGACTACCTCTTGAAGCTCATCAACAGAATGCCAAGAGTGTGCAGAGCAGTAATCAAAGCAAAAGGGGGCTACTTTGAAGAACCTAGAATATAAGACATATTTTCAGTTGTTTCACATTTTTTTGTTCAGTATATAATTCCACGTGTTAATTCATAGTTTTGATGCCTTCAGTGTGAAGCTACAATATTCATAGTCATGAAAATAAAGAAAACTCTTTGAATGAGAAGGTGTGTCCAAACTTTTGGTCTGTACTGTATATGTAGTGGAAAACGAATGATAATAGTCCATACAGCTCTTACCATGTTAAACTTACGTTTCGTCAGCTACGCACACATCTTGAGCTGCTGATACTGATTACATGCCCTGGCTTCGTATCGGACTTATTGTTGTGCAGTTCAAAACTAAAGATCACCAGTGTTCACCACTAGAGGTCTCACCACACCTTACTATAAACTAAACATTTCTCAGAGCTACTGCGACTTTGCAAGTTCTCCCATTTAGAAATCATGGAGGGGTCTGAAATTTTCATCTCAGGCGCATGTCCACTGTGAGAGACATAATCTAAAAAATCTGGAAATCACAATGTATGATTTTTTTTTTTTAAATAATTTATGTGTTACTGCTGCAAATAAGTATTTGAACACTGTGAAAATCAATGTTAATATTTGGTGCAGTAGCCTTTGTTTGCAATTACAGAGGCCAAACGTTTCCTGTAGTTTTTCTCTAGGTTTGCCCAAACTGCAGCAGGGATTTCTGCCCATTGATCCACACATATCTTCTCCAGATCAGCCAGGTTTCTGGGCTGTTGCTGAGAAACACGGAGTTTGAGCTCCCTCCAAAGATTTTCTATATGGTTTAGGTCTGGAGACTGGCTAGGTCACTCCAGAACCTTGATATGCTTCTTATGGAGCCACTCCTTGGTTATCCTGGCTGTGTGCTTCGGGTCCTTTTCATGTTGGAAGACTCAGCCACGACCTATCTTCAACGCTCTAGCTGAGGGAAGGAGGTTGTTCCCCAAAACCTTGCAATACATGGCCCCGGTCATCCTCTCCTTAATACAGTGCAGTCGTCCTGTCCCATGTGCAGAAAAACATCCCCAAATCATGATGCTTCCACCCCCATGCTTCACAGTAGGGATGGTGTTTTTGGGATGGTACTCATCATTCTTCGGCCTCCAAACACGGCGAGTGGAATTAAGACCAAAAGGCTCTATTTTGGTCTCATCTGACCACAGAACTTTCTCCCATTACTCCTCTGGATTATCCAAATGGTCATGGGCAAACTTAAGATGGGCCTGGACGTGTGCTGATTTAAGCAGAGGAACCTTCCGCGCCATGCATTACTTTAAACTATGACGTCTTCGTGTATTACCCACAGTAACCTTGGAAACAATAGTGTCAGCTCTCTTCAGGTCATTGACCAGCTCCTCCCGTGTAGTTCTGGGCTGATTCCTCACCTTTCTTAGGATCATTGATACGCCACGAGGTGAGATCTTATATGGAGCCCCAGTCCAAGGGAGATTGACAGTCATGTTTAGCTTCTTCCATTTTCTAATAATTGCTCCAACACTTGATCTTTTTTCACCAAGTTGCTTGGCAATTGCTGAGTAGTGCTTTCCAGCCTTGTGGAGGTCTACAATTATGTCTTTAGTGTCTTTGGACAGCTCTTTGGTCATAGCCATGTTAGTAATTAGAGTCTTACTGATTGTGTGGGGTGGACAGGTGTCTTGATGCAACTAACGACCTCAAACAGGTGCTTCTAATTTAGAATAATAAGTGGAGTGGAGGTGGACTTTTTAGAGGAGGACTAACAGGTCTTAAAGGGCCAGAATATTTGCTGATTGGCAGGTGTTCAAATACTTATTTGCAGCAATAACACACAAATAAATTATTAAAAAATGACACATTGTGATTTCTTGATTTTTTTTGTAGATTATGTCTCACAGTGGACATGCACCTAAGATGAAAATTTCAGACCCCTCCATGATCTCTACGTGGGAGAATTTGCAAAGTTGCAGGGTGTTCAAATACTTATTTTCCTCACTGTACAAACTCACTGCCTTTTCAACATTGACAAATATGCATTTCCCGGTCAGTTTCGATTGCGGTCAATTGAGTTGACAGTCAGAAATTCGCGGTCATGCCAGCCGACGTTAGCTCTTTCTTAAAGATTAGCCTCACGCATACAAGGTGGATTACGGTACAAGAGCAGAACGGTGTTATGCCAAAAATCGCATGCCTGTCGAAATTTGCATGCACTGTCGTAGGAACTCGCATCGCTCTAAACACACGCATATCATAGACAGAACAGACTGAAATTATAGCCAACGAGGAAACTTCTAAAAATTGTCGTTAGATTAACATGTTTCTTCACTATGAACGCCATGAAAAGGCAATTTTTTTTGGGCAGGCTGCTTAAAAAATTACGGTTTTGTTACCTTTTATCTAAACCCGTTTGAGTCGAATGCTTTAAACTCTGTGTCTCAGGAAGATGTTCTCTACTGCGTGGTTTGCAATTACGGCTCCCGTTCTCTGCTTTCTGTACCAACAGCATAATATTGAAGCATTGAAGCATACATCCAAATGTTTTAAACTAGAGGTTAAACACTGGTATGGGTACAAATATGACTGGAAAATGGTTTTCCAGGAGTCTTGAAAGAGTTCCCAGAGGTATGGAAAACCATATCTATGAGCATTTGCAAAGAGTTTGCAAAAACGGTAATTAAAGCAAAGGGGGACTTTTATGAGGAATCTAAGATATACAAGATGTTTTTTCACAATTTTGTGGTTGTTACATAATTCTACATACGTTTGCTTGATAGTTTGGATGTTTTCACTGTATATCTACAGTGTAGAAAGTAATAAAAATAGGAAAAAGCCATTGAATGAGTGAGGTGAGTCCAAACTTTTGACTAGAGAGAGAGAGAGAGAGACTCCTTCAACTATTATGCTGTTGGTAGAAAAAGCAGAGAACGTGAGCCGTAATTGCAAACCACGCAGCAGAGAACGTCTTCCTGAAACACGAGTTTAAAACATTCAACTCATCAGGTTTAGATAAAAGGAAACAAAACCATATTTTTTAATTTACCTGCCAAACAAACATAACCTTTTCATGGCATTCATAGTGAAGAAACATGTTAATATTATGAATATTTCAGAAGTTTCATCATCAGTCGTATTTCAGTCCGTTTTCTCAATGATATGCGGGTGTTGAGAGTGATGCACGTTCCCACCACAGGGCATGCAAATTTTGGCAGGCATACACTTTTCCGCATAACACTGGACACCGATCCTGGCAACGTTAAGAAATCAAGAGGAAAACAGAAAAGTAACCTTCAGAACATTTGTATTAATGACATATTTACTACTTTCACAGAAATGTTTTATGTAAAAAATACATATACTGTATATATTTAATATTTTACTATAGATTTTTGGAGAAATATTGGTTCAAAGTACCTACTAATGCTCATCCAGTATATACTTTTGTGTCACTTTCTGGAATTTATTTCTCCACATTCATGAGAGGTGAAAACACAATCTCTTGGTGGTTTTGGGTCACCTATACTATAACCACAATATATATTTTAGAATTTTACTGTAGAGTTTTGGAGAAATACACAACTCAGTATCTCACAGAGCTCATCCAGTATATGCTTCTGTCCCATATTCACAACTTTATTTTTCAAAAAATCATTAAAGGTGACGACACAATCTCTTCAGATTATGTTAAAGAATACATATTTCATGAAAAAGTGATTAACGGGTTTCTGCAGCCCTGATGGGTGCTGAGGAGGTCACGCAATCATTTAAATCTGGTGTACTGGAACAGAGCCACATCTAAAACATGTAGGGCAGGAGTACTTGAGGCGCTGGGTTGTGAAACACTGTTCTAGAGAAACGTCTGCAAACTGCAGGCTGCAAACTATCCTCACAGAAGATGCACCTGCATAAAGGTGCTTGCCACACATTCTTAGTAGAGAGGAGTCTCTGTCTTGATAAAGAGTACTTCAAATTACACACGCATATACACACATAAACTGAAAAGATATTTTACAAACCACATTCACACAACTCTATATCAATCCCAACACACCAAGACTATTTTTGTCATGTTTAATATTTTTTTGCCATGCATTTGAAAAGGTCAGAGAACCGTTTCCCCCATTGAAACTACAGGGGTTGGACAATGAAACTGAAACACCTGGTTTTAGACCACAATAATTTATTAGTATGGTGTAGGGCCTCCTTTTGCGGCCAGTACAGCGTCAATTCGTCTTGGGAATGACATATACAAGTCCTGCACAGTGGTCAGAGGGATTTTAAGCCGTTCTTCTTGCAGGATAGTGGCCAGGTCACTACGTGTTACTGGTGGAGGAAAACGTTTCCTGACGCGCCCATCTAGCACAAGTATTGGACCAAGGGAATGCCATGATATGGCAGCCCAAACCATCACTGATCCACCCCCATGCTTCACTCTGGGCATGCAACAGTCTGGGTGGTACGCTTCTTTGGGGCTTCTCCACACCGTAACTCTCCCGGATGTGGGGAAAACAGTAAAGGTAAGACTCATCAGAGAACAATACATGTTTCACATTGTCCAGAGCCAGGATTTGCGCTCCTTGCACCATTGAAAACCGACGTTTGGGACATTGGGGCATGAGTGGCCAAAGGTTTGGCTATAGCAGCCCCGGCCGTGTAAAATTGACCCTGTGGAGCTCCCGACGGACAGTTCTGGGGAAAAAAGGGGGAGATTTTGAGGTGCCAATTTAATTCTGCCGTGTTTGGGGGGCACCCCGGGGTTTCATTTTTTTTTTGGATACAATCCGGGTTAGCACCCAAACACCCCTTTTTCAGAACGCTTCCTCCTGGAATCGACAGTTAATCCTGTTGGATTTGGTTTGCCTTTTCTTGGTGGTATGCTGCCATTCCCCCGGGGATAACCGGGGCGCTTGTTTAAATAAAAATTTTGCTGCCCTGGGTTCACAGAGGCGCGGGAAAAAGGGAGTCACCCCAAAAAAATTTTTTTCCTTTTTTGAACTCGGGGTATGCCCACCCAAAAATTTGGGTTGTTGCTTTAAAAATATTTTGGGGAAAAACCCTGGGGCTCTTCCCCTGCAAATTGGGAAACCTTTACCTTGCTTTTAAATGGTGCAATTTTAAATCAAAAAAGGACTGGCTACCGGGCTGGCCCAAATTTAAAAGCCAGGGAAAACCCCCCCACTAAAATGACAGGTTTTTTTCGTTTCTTTTGTCCACCCCTTTTATATGTCAATTTAAAGTTTTATTTATAAAAGCATTTTTTCACCCAAAAAAATTCATTCCAAAGCGGTCATGAAAAAAACCCCAAAAAATGATACAGAGGGGTCAAACAAAAGAAACAAATAAAAATTTACATTGATTTTCGGGGTGGGTTTTAACTGGTAAGGCTGGTTTGAACCCAGTTTTCTAAAGAATAATTTTTAAAACCCAATTTTTAAAAAAAAAAAAAATTGATAAAATTGACCTTAGGCGCGCTGGTATAATGCAGTTTTTATTTTCCCATAAATTTCAAAAAAAAACACCCTTTCCCATCCACTTTTTCAGCTTAGAAAACTGTTGATTATTTCACTCACCTGTTTCTCCAGTATTTCTACCCTTTCTCCTCCGATGCCAGATTGTTTTTTTTGGGTTTTAACCGGGCAAAGGTTTCCGCAGTTTGCGTGATAAACTTATTGGTGTAAAACCCAGTTTTCCGTTCCCTACCCTATGATTCTTTAAAAACCCCCATTTTGTTGGACCAAGCCTTTGTTATATGCTTTTTTTGCCTGCATTTTCGTACCTTTTCCCTCGTCTTCCCCTCATGTTTTTCAGTAGGCTTTTTTATTCTCTGCCCCCTCTGTGTATGAACCTATTCTAAAAAGACCATTGCAGTTGAAAACATTACAAAATTTGGGGAAAAAACTGTACCTGTTTTTTTTCCGGTCTTTTTTTGAGGCTTTCTGTAGAGCTCCTTGACTCTTGGACAATTTTTTGATTATTCTTTTGAATTCCCTTTGTGAGAAATTCAGTTTTTTTTTTAAATAGCGCCAAATTTTCAAAAACACATATCATCCCCAAGGCAAATTACAATGTCAAATTTTCAGAAAAAATTTAAATACAGATTTCAAGTAAGGATTAAATTGGAATGTATGTAACTAACTAAAAAACAGTGCAGTCAATTTCACCCTTTTTATTAAAATTGGTTTTAAAAATTTTTTCTGCCCAAAGGGAAAACCCCCACAAGATTGCATCGAGTCAGTGACTTGCAGCTTTTAAAACTATGAGCTTTATCCAAAAAGGAAAAGTTTTAAGCCTAGCCTTAAAAGGGGACAGGGTGTCTGCCTCACAGACAAAAAACCTGGTAGCTGGTTCCACGGAGGGGAGCCTGAAAAACAAAGGATCTGCCTCCCATTCTACTTCAAAAAGATTATAAACCCACCAGTAGGTTTGCAGCCTGAGAAGTGCTCTTTATAAAACATATGGCCCCAATCAGATCTCTGATGTATGAAGAAGTTTGATCATTAAAGGGTTTTGTATGTGAGAAGGAGAAATTTAAAAATTCTTTTTTCTGGATTTAACAGGGAGCCAATGAAAGGGGAAGCTAAAATAGGAGAAATATGATCTCTCTTTTTTTTAAAATTTTCATCAAAAACTCTTGCTTCAGCATTTTGAATCAGCTGAAGGCTTTTAACTGCATTTTGTGGACATCCTGATAGTAAAGAATTACAATAGTCCAGCCTTGAAGTAACAAATGCATGGACTAGTTTTTCAGCGTCACTCCATTTTTGTTGATAGGATATTTCTAAAAACTAAATCCTAGAAACCTGTGAAATTTAGGATTGAAATGACATGTCCTGGTCAATAACATCAAGGTTTTTTACTTATTACTGGAGGTCAATTAATGCCATCCAGGTTAAGTGATTGACTAAGCAGTTTCTTTTTCAAAGACTCCGGTCCAAAGATGACAACTGTTGTCTTGTCTGGATTTAGAAGCAGAAAATTTAAAATCATCCAAGTTTTTATGTCTTCAAAACATGCTTGTAGTCTAGCTAACTGGTTGGACTCATCAGGATTTATGGATAAGTAAAGCTGAGTATCATCAGCGTAACAGGGAAATTTTATCCCATGCTGCCTGATAATATTACCTATTGGAAGCACATGTATAATAAAGAGAATTGGTCCAAGTAGTGAACCTTGTGGTACTCCACAATTAACCATGGAGTTTAAAGATGATTCATCATTTACATGAACAAACTATAATCTGTGAGGCAAGTAAGATTGAAACCAGCCTAGTGCTGTTCCCCTGATCCCTACAGCATATTCCAGCCTTTCTAAGAGAATATTGTGATCAACTGTATCAAATGCAGCAATGAGATCTAACAGGACAAGTACAGACACAAGTCCATTATCTGAGGCCAGAAGAATATCATCAGTGACTTTCAGCAGAGCTGTTTCAGTGCTACGATGAGCTCTGAAACCTGACTGAAACTCTTCAAACAGATCATTGCTGTGTAAATGCTCACACACTTGATTAGCAACTATTTTCTCAAGAATTTTAGATAAGAACCCAGGGTTCAGACCAGGAAGCAGGGTCGTAGTTTAACACCTCTCTCTGTAGCTTCTGTACTGCTACCCACCCATTACCCTATTAAGACAGTGTCTCGCCCACGGCCAAAGTTGAATAGATTAAAAAATAATCTAAACCGAGGAAATCAGGAAAATCTAATAAAAATAAACACAACTCAGACTAAGAAAAAAAATAAAACAATTAAATGTGGCTTACTGAACATAAGATATCTCTCTTCAAAGACTTTGCTAGTTAATGACCTGATTTGTGACAATCAGATTTATTTATTTTGTCTCACAGAAACCTTGCTGCAGCAACAGGATTATGTTACTATAAATGAGTCAACTCTTACTAATTATTTAAATCTTCACATTCCTCGAAATACTGGGCGAGGAGGAGGAGTAGCAACCATCTTTCAGTCCGATTTATTGACTAGTCCCAGACCAATCAATAGCTACAACTCTTTTGAATATTTAATCCTCAGTTTTCCTCATCCAAATTGCAAAGCACTAAAACCACTTCTGATTGTTGTTTTGTACCGTCCACCAGGCCCTTACTCTCAATTTTTAGATCAGTTTTCAGACCTTCTATCTGATTTTGTGTTAAATACAGATAAGGTTATTATAGTGGGGGATTTTAACATTCATGTTGACACTGAAAGTGATAGCCTAAATATAGCCTTTAATGCTATCTTAGACTCAATTGGCTTTGCTCAAAACATTAACAAACCTACCCACCTTTGTCTTCATTCTCTGGACCTTGTGCTGACATATGGCATTGAGTGTAAAGACATAACAATATTTTCTCATAACCCTGTCCTGTCTGACCATTTTTTTAATAACCTTTGAGTTTAATTTAACCGAGTACTCCACACCTGAAAGAAAATTTCATTATAGTAGATCATTATCAGACAATGCTGTAACAACCTTTAAAGAATCTGTTCCACTTTTGATTTCCTCATTATCACAGAAAAACACAGTGGAGGGCATTAATTTTGTTTCTTCCCCTTCACAATGATTATCTTGTTCGTAGTGTTACTTCATCATTGCGTGGTGCATTAGACAATGCAGCCCCCTTGAAAAAAGAAGGTAATTATTCATAGGAGGCTAGCTCTCTGGTTTAATTCAGAGCTGTGTACTTTAAAGCACAACGTTAGAAAATTGGAGAGAAAATGGCGCTCTACACACCTAAAAGATTCCTACTTAATCTGGAAAATAGCCTACTGTTGTATAAAAAGACACTTCGCCAAGCTAGAACAGCTTATTTCTCATTATTAATAGAAGAGAACAAGAATAATCCTAGGTTTCTCTTTAGTACAGTTGCTAAACTTACACAGAGTCATAGCTCTGTTGAGCCATCCATTCCCTTAGCTCTCAGCAGTCATGACTTTATGGGATTCTTCCAAAATAAAATTGATTCTATTAAGAAGAAAATCTTTGACATACTCCCGAAGATGATTACTTCATCCTCAGCAAGTGAGACAACAGTGGAAGTAACTGTAGAACCTGATCTGTGTTTGGACTGTTTTGATCCTGTGGAGCTTCCTGAGTTATCAGAAATATTAGCTTCATCTAAACCTTCAACTTGTATGTTAGATCCAATCCCAACCAAATTATTTAAGGAAGTGTTCCCTCTGATTACCAGCCCCATTTTAGATATGATTAATTTATCTTTAGTAAATGGGTATGTACCACAAGCTTTTAAGGTAGCTGTAATTAAACCTTTGCTTAAGAAACCTTCACTTGATCGAGATGACTTAATGAATTACAGACCTATATCCAATCTTCCATTCTTATCTAAAATTCTTGAGAAAAGGTTGCAAATTAAATGTGTGAGCATTTCAACAATGACCTGTTTAGAAGAGTTTCAGTCAGGCTTCCGAGCTCTTCATAGCACTGAAAACAGCTCTGCTGAAAGTCACTAATGATATTCTTATTGCCTCAGATAATGGACTTGTGTCTGTACTTGTCCTGTTAGATCTCAGTGCTGCATTTGATACAGTTGATCACAATATTCTCTTAGAAAGGCTGGAATATGCTGTAGGGATCAGGGAACAGCACTAGGCTGGTTTAAATCTTATTTGTCTGACAGATTCCAGTTTGTTCATTAAAAAGTAATCATCTTTAAAATCCGGGTTAATTGTGGAGTACCACAGGGTTCAGTACTTGGGGCCCCAAATTTCCCTTTACTATATATATGCTTCTAATAGGGAAAAAGATCAGGGAGCATAGAAAAAATTTTTCACTGTTACGCTGATGATACTCAGCTTTACTTATCCATAAATCCTGAGGCCCCAAACCAGTTAGATAGACTCAAACATGTCTTAAAGACATAAAACTTGGATGACCTTAAATTTTCTGCTTCTAAATTCAGACAAGACAGAAGTTGTCGTCTTTTCCGGAGTCTTAAAAAAAAAAACGGCTTAGTCCAATCACTTAACCTGGATGGCATTAAAATTGATCTCCGGTAATAAAGTAAAAAAACCTTGTGTTATTTTTGACCAGGACATGTCTTTAAAACCCCATATTAAACAGGGTTTCTAGGATTTCCTTCTTTCATCTCCGGAACATTGCCAAAATTAAAAAATATCCTATCCAGGAGTGACGCTGAAAAACTAGTCCATGCATTTGTTACTTCAAGGCTGGACTATTGTAATTCTTTACTATCAGGATGTCCACAAAATGCAGTTAAAAGCCTTCAGCTGATTCAAAATGCTGCAGCAAGAGTTCTGATGAAAATTAAAAAGAGAGATCATATTTCCCCTACTTTAGCTTCCCTTCATTGGCTCCCTGTTAAATCCAGAATACAATTTTAAATTCTCCTCCTCACATACAAAACCCTTAATGAGCTAGCTCCATCATACATCAGATATCTAATTGTTCCATACGTTCCTAACAGAGCACTTCGTTCTCAGACTGCAGGTTTACTGGTGGTTCCTAGAGTCTTTAGAAGTAGAATGGGAGGCAGATCCTTTAGTTATCAGGCTCCCCTCCTGTGGAACCAGCTCCCAGTTTTAGTCCGTGAGGCAGACACCTTGTGTACTTTTAAGGCTAGGCTTAAAACTTTCCTTTTTGATAAAGCTCATAGTTAGCTCAGGATAACCTAAGGCACTCTATCTTCCTTATTTTTACCTCCCTCTTCTTTCCTCCCTGTTGGATGGAGTAAGGGGGAGTCAGGATTAGCCTAAACAGGCTCAGTTATGGTTGATGTGTTTAACCGTTTCTCTCTCCTAGACATGGCAATTGACTGAGCTTTTGCTGCGACTAACTCTATGTGCTCTCTTTCAGACTCTAACCTTGAAAACTGGCTCAGAGTTTCTTTTCCTTCTTTCTAGGTGAAACGACTAAAGGAGCTACATCCATTAACATTTACTTTTCCTGGCCATAGAAAGTACTCCTGGACCAGTGCTTCTTTGTTCTCTTTGTGTCTCTGCTCTGTTCTCTCAAACCCCCAGTCGGTCGTGGCAGATGGCCGCTCACACTGAGCCTGGTTCTGCTGGAGGTTTCTTCGTGTTAAAAGGGAGTTTTTCCTCTCCACTGTCGCTACATGCATGCTCAGTATGAGGGATTGCTGCAAAGTCAACGCCAGTGACTGTCCACTGTCTCTATATGCTCATCCGGGAGGAGTGACTGCTACAAATCTCTGACTCGATGCAATCTGTTGGGCTTCCTTAGATAGAAAAACTTTTTATCCAATTTAAATAAATAACTGAATCTGACTGCACTGTTCAATGGTTAGGACTAATTGGAATGTATGTACCTGAGTTTTGTGAAGTGCCTTGAGACGACATGTGTTGTGAATTGGTGCTATATAAATAAACTGAATTGAATTGAATAGATTGGATATAGGTCTGTAATTTATTAAGTCACCTTGATCAAGCAAAGGTTTCTGAAGTGAAGGTTTAATTACAGCTACCTTAAACCAGAAGACCACAAGTCTTTCTAGTGGCACCTGGCTTTGACTGGTCTACGTTGAAATTGTCCTTTCCATTTCAGGATTATGGTTGCAGCAGCGCTCACTGTAACAGTCAGAAGCTTAGAAATGCAGCTGTAATCATTGCCATAAGTATGTTTTGCAATAGTAAGACCTTTTTGTGAAGGTCTCTTTGCTTTTGCCGGTTTACCCCTCTGTGCAATACTTTAGTAATAAGAAACCTTATGGGTATAAATACAATTTTAAACCAGCTGATGTTGACTAGAACATATAAAAGATGCTTTCTAAATGCTGACAGATTTAATATGGTTGTTTGGCTTTTTATGCACCTTCGGACACCCATTTCTTCGTGGGTAAATACTTATTCTCTGTGTCATTCCAAGTTTTTACCCTTAACTTTCTTTGTGGAATAATTGGCTTTAATTTCTTATTATATGAGGAGTATTTGCTAGTTGCCAACATCTGGTGTGAATTCTATGTCAATGTTTTTCAAAGAAATGTTCAAACAGAGAAAAAGTTGATGTGTTCATTGCTTATTGTACCTGCTTTAAAACCTGATTATTCCACATAGAAACTAGTAAAAAATATTAATTATGCAGCACACTGGAAACAATCATAGACAAGCGAGATGGAGACAAAAAAGATACCAGATGGAAAGACTAAAATGGTTTCAGTATATGACATAAATCAACAGACATAAGAAGCAATAATGCAAAATAAAAGGATAAGAATAAATATTAACTAAATCAAAGAATTTAATGTAACCAAAGCACCTAAATATATCTTTAATAAAAAGTGACTCAGTCCAGGCTGAAGTCAAAAAACTTTCTAATATGCATGATGTGTTTCAGTGTTTCCTACAGATGTTAAGCAGATGCTGATGGTTAAAGAAGAAGCTACTGTAAACCACAGACCTTGTGCTGGCCTACATAACCCAAAGCCCCACCACATAAAGGAGGAACAGGAGGTGGTCTTCACCAGTCTGCGGGGAGAGCAGCTCAATGGGATGGAGGAGATTGATGCCATCAGGTTTCCAGTCACTGCTACTCCCATAAAGAGTGAGGATGATAAACAGTCCCCTCTGCTCTCACAGCTTTATCAAGACCAAATTAAAGGCAGAGAGCTTCCAGAAGACATCGATGGAGGAGAAGAATCCATCAGGATACAAGATCATGGAGATGGTTCCATTTCCTCAGAAACTGAAGACACTGAGAAGGATGAAAAGGCCGATGATGTAAAGCACCCCGTCTCTGAGCCCAAACACTTGCCAGACTCTGGACTGAAATCTAAGGACATGGACAATGACTGGAAGGAAAGCAGAGCTCCTGAGTCAGATGGAAACATTAACAAACCTTTTAGCTCCCCTGAGTTTGCTGAACAATATGTTCACCGTGGCTTTCTTCAGAAAGACATGAACAATTCAGAAATAGGATCTTTTAGCTTGCTGGATGGGAAGAAATGTTTCACAGAGAAAAAAAATGTGGAATCGCCAAAGAAAGTCCAGACAGGAGGGAAGTTTAGCTGTGAAGACTGTGGTAAAACCTTTATTGGAAAATGCACTTTAAACAGACATAAGAGAATCCACACTGGAGAGAAACCTTTCTGTTGTGATCTATGTGGACAAAGATTTAAAAAAAGAACATTTAAACAAACACATGAGAATCCACACTGGACAGAAACTTTTCTGTTGTGATTTATATGGACAAAAATTTAGCATAAGTTAAGTTTAAACACACGCATGATAATCCACACTGAACGGAAACCTTTCTGTTGTGATCTATGTGGACAAAAATGTAGCCGAAAAGATAGTTTAAACACACACATGAGAATCCACACTGGACAGAAACCTTTCTGTTGTGATCTATGTGGACAAAGATTTACTGAAAAAGGAAGTTTAAACACACACATGAGAATTCACACTGGACAGAAACCTTTCTGTTGTGATCTATGTGGACAAAGATTTAAAAAGTTTAAAAATAAAACCCAAGGGTTTTTTTAGGAAAAAAAGCACAATTAAAAAAAGAATCCACACTGGACAGAACCTTTCTGTTGTGATCTATGTGGACAAAATGGGTTTACCAAAAATAAATCAAAAGGTTTTTTAAACAGACCACATGAGAATCCACACTGGACAAGCTTTCTGTTGTGATCTATGTGGACAAATGTTTAGCCATAATCAAGTTTAAACACACACATGAGAATCCACACTGGACAGAAACCTTTCTGTTGTGATCTATGTGGACAAAGATTTACTGAAAAAGAAGGTTTAAACACACACATGAGAATCCACACTGGACAGAAACCTTTCTGCTGTGATCTATGTGGACAAAGATTTACTGAAAAAGAAGGTTTAAACAAACACATAAGAATCCACACTGGACAGAAACCTTTCTGTTGTGATCTATGTGGACAAAGATTTACTGAAAAAGAAGGTTTAAACAAACACATAAGAATCCACACTGGACAGAAACCTTTCTGTTGTGATCTATGTGGACAAAGATTTAGCCATAAATCAAGTTTAAACACACATATGAGAATCCACACTGGACAGAAGCCTTTCTGTTGTGATCTATGTGGACAAAGATTTAACCAAAAAGGAAGTTTAAAGACACACATGAGAATCCACACTGGACAGAAACCTTTCTGCTGTGACCTATGTGGACAAAGATTTACTGAAAAAGGACATTTAAACAAACACATGAGAATCCACACTGGACAGAAGCCTTTCTGTTGTGATCTATGTGGACAAAGATTTAGCCATAAATTAAGTTTAAACACACACATGAGAATCCACACTGGACAGAAACCTTTCTGTTGTGATCTATGTGGACAAAGATTTAGCCATAAATAAGTTTAAACAAACACATGAGAATCCACACTGGACAGAAACCTTTCTTTTGTGATCTATGTGGACAAAGATTTACTGAAAAGGAAGTTTAAACAGACACATGAGAATCCACACTGGACAGAAGCCTTTCTGTTGTGATCTATGTGGACAAAGATTTAGCCGAAAAGGAAGTTTAAACAGACACATGAGAATCCACACTGGACAGAAACCTTTCTGTTGTGATCTATGTGGACAAAGATTTAGCCGAAAAGGACATTTAAACACACATGAGAATCCACGCTAGAGAGGAAAATGGTTAAGGTTTAACAAATTACGGTCGTTGTAAAATCTGTGATGTAAAGTGCAAGGCCAGCGGCGGGTTCTAATCTTCTAATCTCAGATATATGTCTACAACTCCTGCATTCAACACCGTTAACACGCCTGCTAATGGATGCAATTTGTGCATTAAATTTGTGCGTCATTAAGAAAACAAAAACTGCATAGTTAAGGGTTTTCATGTTGAAGAAATGTTTGAAACCTCTGAGATCTTACAATACAAAACAGCTGGATGTTGTTTTGATATAGTCAATAAAGTTTATATATTGAGAAATACATACACTACCGGTCAAAAGTTTTAGATATACTTTCTCACTTAATGGGTCTCTTTATTTTCATGATTTTTTACATTGTAGACTCACTAAAGACAACAAAACTTTGAAGGAACCCATATAGAGTTATGTAGTAAACAAAAAATGTGAAATGGATAAACATTTTTATATTTTAAAATACAGCTTTATTTCAGATTTACAGCTTCTGTAAAAGCTATAATTTTTCTATTTTAGATTCTTCCAATTGCCTCCCTTTGCTATGATTACTGCTTTGCTCTCGTAACATTCTCTCCATGAGCTTCATGAGGTGGTCACCTGAAATGGTTTTCCAGAGAGTCTTGAAAGAACTTACCAGAGGTTCATTGAGAGACGGCCAAAGGTTAATGATTCAGTCATCACAGCAAAGGGCGGCTACTTTAGGCAATCTAAAAAATAAAACATATTTAAAGTTCTTTTACAGTTTTTCGTTTGCTACATGAATACATATGTGTTCATTCACGTTTTGATGCCTTTAGTGAGAATCTACATACAATGGAAATTGCATAAACATTAAAAAACATTGAAAGAGAAAGTGGTTCTAAAACTTTCGACAAATAGTGTATGTAAAATGGAAAATTTTTGAGATTTTATTTTATTACATTTAATACCACATAACACAAAAAGACACCCATAAAAGTACCGAAAACTGGTACCAGCGAGTGCCGGTGTCGATTCCCAGGTACCAAGTATTGGTGCTGTATCGGTTCAAATGTGAAAGGTATCCATCACTAGTCAGGAGAGGGTTTTCAGACTGCATTTAGATGTCTTGTCATTTTCAAATGAATATATTTTGGAGCGTTACCGTTTTTTGCCACAGTCAATGTATCTCAATAATATTCTCAGCCCACACATTGCTCCTATGACACAACGACTGCACGTCGTTTTTATGCCAACAGCAGCTTTTTTTATAATATAGGTGATGCAGAAAATCCTTCAAAGGCAACTGTATGTCGTGCTGTCAGGAATGTTACTGTTGCACTTAAACTGTTACTGTACAGCTAAGGTTGCCCATGGTGTCGATTGCAAACATTCAGTGAAGTCAGGTTGTCCTCCTTAGCAGAGTGTTGCGTGTCCCTACCTGCCACACAGGACACCAGGACATTACATTCTGTGTAAAAAGTGTAATTGTGGTTTATGTCATCAGACATACATAGCTTAGGTTTAGTTAAAGTGTAACTGTGATTCTAGATGGGAGCCTCCACCACTCCCTAACACACAGACACACAAGAATAATGAAAGAAGAATTTCACAGAACTGCAGGAATCGGTGAAAGCAGTAATTTAGTTGGCATCACATTTTGAGACTTCAAGCATTATCTATTGATATATTTCTGGGTTTCCAGGAATCATTCCCTGCATACATGGCAGCACATTCACTGCTCCTTCACTGACTGAAGGAGATTGTTTTTATTTGTTTTATATTATATTGCACAGTTTATCATCTGCTCAACGTGTGTTAACATTGATTCTGTCATCTGACTATGCTGCACCTCTCATTTAATTAATCTGAGTATGCTTTGTTGATAACCACACAGTTTGTTCAAATGTAAATTTAATGTTTCCTGGGTTTTATTCTCCTTTACTAGTACAGCCTCTTTTTGTGACTCCTGTTTTTCCCGATTGGTTCTTATAGCGTCTATTCTGGTAACTTTTTCTATGGTTTCTAGTGATGTATGAACCTGGATGCTTTCATTGTCTTTTGGTTTGTTTCTGACACCCTAATTTCCCCCATTGTGGGACAATAAAGGATTTTCTACCCTGTTCTGTATTAAATACTTATTTAATATAAATGTAGTTAACATAGCATCTGTGAAGACCATGTATGATGCAGCCCACATTATCAGCAATGTCTGGGTCTGTGCATGACTCAACACTGAGTTCTAGGCTTGCCCGTGGTGAGTTTATATATAATCAGAGTTAAAATAATTTCTGATTTACCAATCACTTCTCTAACTAAAGACATTTGTCCTTTTATTTCATTAAGTGTTCTTTATTCCCTGCAAGTGAAAATACATTAGTTTTTGGTTAAATAAAATCATCCAGCTGTACGGGCATCTCATCCACTTTTAACTGATGCTCCAGGTACTGTATTTTACAGAGCCCAACAAGTGTCGGCGGGTACAAAAAAAAAAAAAGCTGGTGGAAATCCGTGCTCACGCTTTATTAAACTCTGCTGTCTGTTGTGCAACCTCTGTACGCAGATTACTCCATGACATCTGTCAAGCTTTTGAACGCATGGCCCACAGCTGTGAGGTAAATTCAGTGGATCTGTTGTCATATGTACTGCCATGTTTCCATCAGCACACTTCACAGCTTCCACTGAAATTACCTTGCAGGTGTGGGCCATGCGTCCAAACTCTCGACAGATGTCACTGAGCAAAACCCAGAGCTCAGGTTAGTAAAGCGTGAGCGCGGATTTCCACCAGCTTTGTTTTTGTTTTTTTTAACGGCTGTCTCTTGCCAGGCTCCATAGTATTTCAATTTGTTTTCTGCAGCTGTATTTTTAGGTATTTATTTCTGATTTCATGTGTCTGTTTTCTTGTAAATAGAAACTGGTACAGCTGTTTCACATGGAGCTTTAGTGACAGAAAAATATCAATTTCAGTTGCATATCTACTCGTTTTCATATTAAGTCATGAGCCAACCTTTAACCCCTTACACATTAATTGCATATGTTGAATATACCCAGTGAATGCTGTGTAATTTAGTTGGTAAAGGTTAAACAGAACAATTGTCCTCCAACTTTTAGATGCATCCTTTCTCACACTTG
The DNA here is from genome assembly GCA_036173005.1 of Crenichthys baileyi. Taxonomy (NCBI): domain Eukaryota; kingdom Metazoa; phylum Chordata; class Actinopteri; order Cyprinodontiformes; family Goodeidae; genus Crenichthys; species Crenichthys baileyi. The sequence continues at coordinate 168,371 of JAHHUM010002909.1, forward strand.
GTCTGTGCAGCTGCCCTAAGTTATATGCTGTTATACAAACAAGATACAAAGTTTAATTTTCACCCACCTAAAAGCTGCAGGACGGGACCTCTTGAGGACTGGAGCTGTGTATCCGTGCTTAGATACTTTGCCAAAACTGAATCTGTATCATGAGTGCTCACAAATAAAAATATAAGATGCCGCTTAAATGTAAATGCCAAAACATGCTGGAATTGTGGGTGTATTTATGTGTTAACAATAGGATAAAATGGTAAAAACGAGGATTGGGTCAGAATGGGCCTTAAGAGACACTGCAAACAAAAGGGTTTTAAACTTGCAGCAAAAGGCTAGTTAGGTGAACCTACTGAGTAGAACCGAACCTGTGGATCAACAGCGTCATTTCAACATGTCTGATAGTCTGACTAATAATAATTGAGCGCTAATATAATGTGATGAGATGACAGTGGACCTCTGAAGAACACCATCCACACTCCCTGCTCCCACCATCCTCAACAACACCGTGTCTACTATGGACCACTTCCAGTTCCTAGGAACCACCCTTTCTCTGTAACAGACGTCCTGTGGAAGATGGTGTTAATATGACATGAAAAGTGGACACAAATAGGAATCCGTACTCTGGAATCTGATTGTGGACATATCAAGGATACCGAATAGATAGATATTAATTTGATAGATAAATATTAATAGATAAAATAATAGATAAATATTAATTTGTTTATTATTAAAATCAAGAATGTTCAATTTAACATATTTATTTCTCAATATATAAACTTTAATGAATATATCAAAACAAAAAGAATCAGCTTTATTGCTACATTTGTGCACACAACAAACAAGGGATTTGACTTTGGTACACTTTGCTCTCAGTGAAGATTTTTTTTATAATAATGGAAAAATACCTATTTAAATGTACATATATACACAATAGACTTTAGAATAGAATATATTGTGAGATCAGTCCAATATTTGTGGTGGTGTTCCAAAACTCTGGCTTTCAAGTGTTCATCAGAGCAACAGCCTGGGGGAAGAAACTGTCTCTGTGACGGCTGGTATCAGCAGACTACCGCTCTGTAGCGCCGACCTGACAGTAAAAGTCTAAACAATTTATGTGCAGGGTGTGTGGTGTCTGCAGATATTTTAGCAGCCTTTTTCCTGACCCTACACCTGTATAAGTCCTTGATTGAGGGAAGGTCAGCCCTGGTGATCCTCTCTGCAGACCTGATTGTTCGTTGCAGTCTGGATCTGTCCTATTTTGTTGATGAGCCGCTCCGCACTGAGATGGAGGAAGACAGGACAGTCTGAATTATGGCAGAGTAGAAGATGACCAACAGCTCCTGGGGAAGGTTGTACTTCTTGAGTTGCTTTAGGAAGTACAGTCTCTGATGGGCCTTCTTCTCCGAACATTAACTACGTGTGAAGACCATTTTAGGTTTTGAGAAATGGTGGTTCCTAGGAACCAGGGGTGGTACACAGTAAATACTGTTGTTGAGGATGGTGAGAATGTCCGCCATCATCGCCACAGTCTTGAGTGGGTTAAGTTCCAGGTTGGTTCTGACCACACCAGTGTACCAGCCGATCTACCTCCTGTCTGTATGCAGACCCATCACTGTTCTGGATCAGACCAATAACGGTGTCATCTGCTAACTTCAGGAGTGTCACAGATTGATTCGCTGAGGTGCAGTTATTTGTGTAGACGAAGAAGAGGAGTGGGGAGAGAACACACCCCTGGGGGGCACCGGTGCTGATGGTTCTTGTGCGGCAGAAGAAGCTCCCCAGCCTCACCTGCTGCTGCCTGTAATTCAGAAAGCTGGTGATCCACTGACAGGTGGAGGCTGGGACTTTGAGCTGGGTGAACTTCTGATGGAGGATATCTGGTGTTATATACAGGGGTTGGACAATGAAACTGAAACACCTGTCATTCTAGTGTGGGAGGTTTCATGGTTAAATTGGACAAGCGTCATACCCAGTCTTCATTGATTGCACATTGCACCAGTAAGAGCAGAGTGTGAAGGTTCAATTAGCAGGGTAAGAGCACAGTTTTGCTCAAAATATTGAAATGCACACAACATTATGGGTGACATACCAGAGTTCAAAAGAGGACAAATTGTTGGTGCGCGTCTTGCTGGCGCATGTGTGACCAAGGCAGCAAGTCTTTGTGATGTATCAAGAGCCACGGTATCCAGGGTAATGTCAGGGTAATGTCAGCATACCACCAAGAAGGACGAACCACATCCACATCCAACAGGATTAACTGTGGACACAAGAGGAAGCTGTCTGAAAGGGATGTTCGGGTGCTAACCCGGATTGTATCCAAAAAACATAAAACCACGGCTGCCCAAATCACGGCAGAATTAAATGTGCACCTCAGCTCTCCTGTTTTCACCAGAACTGTCCATTGGGAGCTCCACAGGGTCAATATACATGGCCGGGCTGCTATAGCCAAACCTTTGGTCACTCATGCCAATGCCAAACGTCGGTTTCAATGGTGCAAGGACTGCAAATCTTGGGCTGTGGACAATGTGAAACATGTATTGTTCTCTAATGAGTCCACCTTTACTGTTTTCCCCACATCCGGGAGAGTTACGGTGTGGAGAAGCCCCAAAGAAGCGTTCCTCCCAGACTGTTGCATGCCCAGAGTGAAGCATGAGGGTGGATCAGTGATGGTTTGGGCTGCCATATTATGGCATTCCCTTGGCCCAATACTTGTTCTAGATGGGCACGTCACTGCCAAGGACTACCGAACCATTCTTGAGGACCATGTGCATCCAGTGGTTCAAACAGTGTATCCTGAAGGCGGTGCCGTGTATCAGGATAACAATGCACCAATACACACAGCAAGACTGGTGAAAGATTGGTTTGATGAACATAAAAGTGAAGTTGAACATCTCCCATGGCCTGCACAGTCATCAGATCTAAATATTATTGAGCCACTTTGGGGTGTTTTGGAGGAGCAAGTCAGGAAACGTTTTCCTCCACCAGTATCATGTAGTGACCTGGCCACTATCCTGAAAGAAGAATGGCTTAAAATCCCTTTGACCACTGTGCAGGACTTGTATATGTCATTCCCAAGACGAATTGACGCTGTACTGGCTGCAAAAGCAGGCCCTACACCATACTAATAAATCATTGTGGTCTAAAACCAGCTGTTTCAGTTTCATTGTCCAACCCCTGTATATATGGTGTTAAAGGCCGAGCTGAAGTCCTGGCGTACATCCCAGTGTGGTCGAGATGTTGCAGGATGAAGTGTAGTCCCAAGTTGACTGCATCGTCTGCCGACCTGTTTGCCTGGTAGGTAAACTGCACGGGAGTGCAGCAGGAGGGCTGTGATGTCCTTCAGGTGCTTCAACACCAGTCGCTCAAAGGATTTCATGACCACAGATGTCAGGACGACAAAGTCTATAGTCATTTGATCCTGTGATAGTGGGTTTCTGGGTACTGAGATAATAGTGGAACGTTTGAAGCATGAGGGAACCTCAGCTCCGGTGACTTGTTGAATATCTGAGTGAAAATGGTTGTTAGTTGGTTAGCGCAGACTGTCAGGCATGATGGCGAGACATTATCAGGTCATGTGGCCATCCTTGTTTTCAAGCGCTGAAAGAGCCTTTTTACATCTTCCTCTGAGATCCACAAAGGGTTAAGGGTAGGCAGAGGGTTGGAACGTAGGGGGGTGGTTGGTGTATGGCAAGAATTTGTGTCTGAATGGGGTGTATTTGTATCTGAATTGTGTGTGTTGGGTTGAGGTGTGAACTGCTGCTTTCATACCTGCAGTAGAAGCCATTCAGTTGATTTGCCAGACGAGGATTCTGTTCAGGGTTGGGGAAGGGCTCCTGTAAACAGCCAGATTTTTTAAACCATTCCAAACTGCAGGGGAGTCTCCATGTGTGAAAGCAGAAGTGAACCAAGGTTTGTTTTTATTGTAAGTGGAGAAGGCCTTGGTCTCCACACACATGTCCTCAGAAACTAATGTATGATGTCACCATGCACATCCAGTTGGTTGTATTGTAACATCTCAGTTGTTTCAAATATTTTTTCTCCCATGTTGCTGGCTGCAGACGAGTTGCTAATGGATGCAAGCATGCTAACGGTTAGAAGTATTCCCGTCACTGGCCTTGCACTCTGTGTCACAAATATTGTAGCGAGTGTAATCTAAAAAAATCTTTATTTGTCATTATAATTTTACATTCCAATGAAATTGTTCTCTGCATTTAATCATCTCTATAAGCGAGTTGTGCAACACCTTTGTGCATGTGGGGGCTAATCAAGTTCACAGATTTTGGCTACCAAATCAACCACACCGCCTCTGTGATTTGTGTGGAGTGAAGGTAGCGGACGTGAACATAAAGCTCACAGGCATTGGTTTTAAAGCTTAAAGCCTTTAATATATTTGCTGTACAAAGACCGGTGGACATTTTGCCATTTTCAATTGTTCCAATTGATTTTATAGGCTTGAACAGTGGCGGAAAAATCACGATTGCAAGGAGACATGTAGTTGTAAACCTCCGTTCTGTCTGAGGCTACCGCCCCCTGTTGGCGGTCAGACGCCTCGGAGCCCCACTGGTACTTGGTGTTATGATTAGGGGTTGTTTGGTTTTTGATTTCTGGTTTTTTCTTTATGTTTTTCACAGTTAAGGTTCTGAATCATGTTTCTGTTTGTTTTTCTGGGTTTTTCTTATATTTCTCACAGTTTTTGAATCATGCTTTGTTTATTATTTTTCTGGTTATGTTTTAGTCTTGTTCATGTTTTGTCAAGTTTGGTTTTTGGTTCTGGTCATGCTTTAGTTTTTGTTTGTATTCAAGAGTCTCTGTTCTTGCTCCAGCCACGTTCTGTTCTGTTAATTATCTTTATCCGGTTCACCTGCACCTTGTCAATCTGTCTTCTTACTCCACCTGGTTTTCACTGCATATATACACACCTGTTCAGTTAGTCATTTCGGAATCATTGTCTCAACTCATGTCTTGTTTTCTGGACCATGCAATGCCTGTCAAGCCAGCCTGCTTCTGTTTTGTTCCTGCGTCCTGCAGTGAGTGAGTTTTTTTGTTATTAAACCGTTTTACTTACCGTCGTGCTGCCTCCTCATCTGCATCCTGGGGACCAATATCTCGCAAGTCATAACAGAATGATTCCGCCACGGATGGACCTCGCGGATGAGCATCAGGCTAGCTCTATGGACCTTTTTACCTTCCTGTCTCGGGAGGCGGAGAAGACTCTGTGCCGTTCTGCAGGGCTGTCAGTACCGCAGTCGGCTTATGATGGATCCAGGTTGGCGATTCCATGTCCGGGGACAGGTCCCCTTCGTCGCCGTTCTCCGCCTGCTCCCCTGGCTGCGCACTCTGGTCCGGCAGTGAAGTCCTCGCCCTCCTCCCGCCGCAAGAAACGCCGGCGTGGAGCACCTTCCTGTGTTTCAGCCGGCGAGGAGTCTCTCACGGCTGCTGCTGTCATGCCTGGAGTGGGAACTCCCTTGCTTGCTGGCGGGAGGGCTGCAGCAAGTAAGCCCGCTTCTTTGCCTGCAACAGCACCATCTCCCAGGCTCGCTGCACCTCCGCCCATGCCGTCTTCGCTCGCTCCAGCCCGGTGTTCTGAGGCAACACCTGACGAGCTGGAGGAGCGATTAAGGTTTTTTGCCCGACAGATCAAGACCTTTAGAAAGACCAGTCTCCTGTATTCTTCTCCTGAGCTTATGGAGAGAATCAGGCAGATGGAGGAGGATTATGGGACGGCCGTAAGGCAATTTTACTGCCGCCCACCTCCTTCCACGCCAAGACTCCAGGGAGCTGCTGCTGCTGCAGAGCAGTCCACGTCAGGTCTACAGCCTGCTGTAGAGCTTTCGGAGGGTCCCGAGGGCGGGCTACCTCCACTTCCAGGTCCTGAGCACCTTCTCAGTTTTCTCTGGGGGGTGCTCACGGAACTCAAGCCTGACACACACCATGACACACTACATGACACTCCACAGCCAAACACTCCACAGCCTGTCTCTGCCAGGTCTGAGATACCACAGCCTGTCTCTGCCAGGTCTGACACACCACAGCCTGTCTCTGCCAGGTCTGACACTCCACAGCCAGACACTTCACACCCTGACACACCACAGCCTGACACACCACAGCTCCGAAAAACACACACACAGCCTGACACACCACAGCCTGACACACCTGAACACACACCCACAGCCTGACACACCACAGCCTGGTGACACACCACACCTGCCAGGACACACCACAGCCTAACACACCACCAGACCCCCCCCCAGCCGCACCCACACCACACACACAGCCTGACTCAGGGCCTGACCCAAAGTCTGCTTCAACCTCCTCCACACGTCGCAGAGGACGTCGTAAGAGGGACGCCTCTGTTCACGCCGTCGAGGGTCTCTGCGACGCCTCGGCTCCTGCTCACGCCACCGAGGGTCTCGGCGACGCCTCAGCTTCTGTTCACGCTACTGAGAGTTTTGTCCTCGTTCTGGCTTCTGAACCCAGAGACGAAGGGTTCGAGGAGGAAGCGCCGCCGTTTTTTGTTATTAAACCGTTTTACTTACCATCATGCTGCCTCCTCATCTGCATCCTGGGGTCCAATATCTCGCAAGTCGTAACACTTGGTCCCCATGAAGCGATCACACACTCTATCTAAAGACTCTTAAAGGAACGTCTCTCAACCAGTTTCTAACTTTTAGCTCCTTTAATCTAAATTAAGGCAGAGGAATAATTACAGAGATCAGCGCTGAGGCTCCCGTCTCGGACCGTCGCCGTCTGTTAGAGCATGACGAAGAGCCCCGATAGAAGGTCACATACAGTTTTTATATCTGGCACTCCAATGCAATGGATGTGCACTCCCTCAGTGGTTATCAGTAGACTATGTGTCACCATTGTGGTGTCTATCTGTTAGATTGTGTAGTAGCGGGTGTCCATCCTTAATCTAAGTGTGCTGTAGCTTTCTAATCAACCCAGTATACCGGCTGCTCCACCTACCCCAGTGCCCCAGCTTCAGGTCATTTATGACAATCCTTGGGTCATTTATCCTTGTACTGTATGTCTATGAGCATTCTTATCCTATTGTAACAGAAGGGAAACATTAGAACTTATACTTTACTTCACTATAGTATAAAAAGGGAAAAATAGCTGTGGAACATATTAAAGGTTATTCCTAACAACCCCGCTGATGAGGTGTCATTTAAAGGCACCTCACTAATTTAGATCAGTGAACCCCCTAGGCACTGGGTAGGGGGCCCAAAACCTGCAACTGGTACCCCCCCCCCCAAACAATCATTCAACCCTGTATGTGTGTGTAAAACCCTATATATGACCCGGGAATCTCCTTCCAGCGCTGTGGGGTCCCCCCCAAAGAAGGAACGCCATCTCTCCGGGTGACCCCTGGTTTTTGTCAAAGCGACAGTTAAAAACCTAGTGGAGACAAGTCTGACCCCTAAACCCTGTATGTGTATAATTTAGAGAAAAGAGGGGAGAACAGCCTGAAAGCACAGCAAAAAAATTCTGTCTAACATCATGTGAATCAGTTAATGTAGACCCAAAATGTTGAATTGTCCTTCCCCCCCATCTTCTCTCCCCCCTGAGTGACATCCCTGAGCGTCCTTTGGCAGTTTCAGCTACCTAAAAGGGTTAGTTTAAAATGGAATATAGAACTATTTTTCATACCGGGGCAGATTACGCCCAAAATTGTAGGTAATTATCAACTGCTATTTTTTCATTTTAAAAGGCAGGCCACATAGTGGCTTAATCAAATTTTATCTAGTCAAAATTTTTATCATTATCAAAAACATGTACCTTTTTTACCCATTAGAAAACTTTTCACTTTAAAGCAGTCTCCATTTATTCCCCAACACTTGTCCTAAAAATCACCTATGGAGAGGTGAACACATAACTAAAAATAACCTGTGAGGTCCCTTTTTAATACTTTCATTCATGACGTGTTTAACAATTTCACTTAATCAATCTGTCTTTAACTTTATCTGATTATCTGCACAGCATTAAAAACCTTAAATCAAATATTCTGATTCCTTTAATATAAACATTATTCGTTAAGTCACAGAAATCATTTAAAAGGTTTTGGGGTCAGATGACAGGCCCCCTTTTCCTTTATGGGTTATCCCCTGTCAATCCAGTGAGCCTGATCACGGCCCCCCTCTTTCTTACACCCTTGATTTGAGGGGCCCGACCCCTTAACCTGGGCATCTGACAGGGGGTTGGCACTCTCCTCCCCCTGAGTCCATGGTTGTAGTTATGCCCCTAAGGATGAGAGCCAAAAGGGGTGCCCCATCCTCTTGTATCAGTTTTTTTGACTATGTGTTGCATCTTATGTGAAATCAACAGTTTTGTTGTGTAAGCGTGTAGCAGTGAGGGGTCAGGCAGGTAAGCAAAAAGGGCAGATATATTTTAATTAAGGCAGCAAAGAGATAATTAGAAAAGGCTACAGAATCATACATTCAAAACAATCCCCCTGTTGGGGGAAAAAACCCTCCTCCCATCAACAATGTGTCTTGCATATGGACCTAAGCTAAAATTGGGAGGCAGTTCCTTCCGTCCGTCGCGTTACTCCAGCTCCCCAAAGGGGAGTGCCATTTAAAAGGGAAAACTGCCTGCAGCCCTCAGTGTGGGGGCACCCCCCTGTTTCCCATAGAACAGACCTGCTGATGTGTGTCTGAAATTTAAATGTTTAAAACTTGCCAATTGATAATAATACCCTGTTTAAAAAAAATTTAAAAACCCAAAAAAAAAATATAAAACCCCTAGAAGCACAGGGGGAAATGAGCAGCACAATGTGTATCAGAAATTTTGAACCCCTTTGATCATAAACCCTGTTCAATTATCTATTGCAGTCGTTTGGTCCTCCTCCTCTTCTTCTTAGCACAATATCATCATTTCTCCAGCACTTTGGTTTGGTTCCATGAGATCCACATCATCACTTGTGCTTAAATATTCAATGGACAACATCAGTGTGTACTCTGGCACCACATCCATTTGATATTCTCATAATCTTAAACCTCTGGTATCACTGGAACCAATCGCACGATTAATACACCCAAGGACGAGAGCTCGAATGCACGGTGCACAACAGCATACATAAACTGCGATCACCACAACAGTCAATGAAGTGAATATACTCACCAGTAGCTTTCCCCATTTTCCAGACCACGTCTCAGACATTTTTTGTAAATTGTTCATTGATTCCTGAGTGACAATTTTAATTCAATTGTATAGTGATTGCGATTCATTTAGGGCCTTCGTTAGAGATCCTCAGGTGCTGTAATTGTTGGGAAAAAAAAAAAAGCCTCTCCACAAACACCACACAACCTTCTTCTTTTGCTAGGATCATATCCAAGCTATTCTTTTGGACAAAAAATAATTTAAACATCCTGTTTACACAGCCTTCAGCTGTCTCTCCTGTTTTGCCGTGGTGTCATTTAAAAGATTAGAATCGGTTTTTAACAGGAAGCTTTTTGTATTCTAGCAAACATATCAAATAAAAAAAAACATTTTCTGAAAAGGTTCCCCCTGACGAAGTGGGGCCAATCGGTGTCAGGGCATCCTGGATGGAAAAAGGGAAACCCCGCACATCTTTCCTTTCCAGTCAATAGCAATTTTTATTAATTATTAAAGCATTTTTCCCATAATCTCAGAAAAACTAAAAAACATAGGAAGTTTATAATTTCTATTCATGACGTTATTCTAATTTGGTTTTAAATAGTTGAACACTCCTTTCCTCTTCATGCAATTATTCCACAATTTTTCCCACATTCACAGAATAAACTTTGTTTTTTTTGTTTTTTCACACAATTTTATTTAAAATCCTTCTGGTTTCCACTAGGTCTGTTTTGAATGTTTTTTCAATTCATTTTTTTCCCCAAAAATCAATAAGGTGGCCCCTTAGTGAGGTCCACCTTAAAGGTTTTGTTTGTCCGGTTTTCGTCCAGTCTGGAGAAGTGTCATGTTATCATTTTTCAGGTCAGTGAGGTTCACAAGTCAGTCAGAACCTTGGGGTTTTGGGTCTTGGGTCGTTTGGTCTTTTTGGTCTGTGCACATAATGTTTTCATAGATCCAGCCTTTGATCAGTCAGCAAACCTTCCCCACACAGTGTGATGTTTTTTTCTACGGTAGGTAAGTTGTTAGTATCTCATGTAGACTGACATATACTTTTTTGCATTTTGGAGAGGATCTCAGATTAAAAAAACCTAGTTAAACTTATCCAGGTTATTTTTTTTGTCTGCAGACTTTTGCCAATTTTTCTTTTTGTATAAATAGTTCTGTTAGCCCTCCATACAAACCCCGAGATGCTGGTTTGAAAACCTGCACCAATTAACTTTTTTTACTCCCATTCATCTTTCAATTCCCCCGTGATCTTTATTGGAAAAAAATGAGTGCCGTCGTCAGATCTCATGATTTCAGGCACTCCCATGGGGGGTTTTTCCTGTCTTTCCTTTTTTAAAAAGGGAACTTTTTCCTTCAGTTTTTTGTGTTTCGCTCCCCTTTTAGTAAAATCAATCATTTTTTGGCTTCCATGGAGCACTGCGGACTGGAACGCTGCCCAGTCCTGTTTTTAATAAAAACCTTTTGATTAAAACTGATTGCAGATTTGACATGGTTCCCAAAAAATTTTGTACCTTTTTCAAATTATCCTTCAACTTATGACTTTTTGAAAAGGGGACCTTGTTGCTTTGAAAAGCACAGAGACTTCTGCTTTTTTTCCTACTTCCCCCTTTTTTGAGGAGAAAAAAGGTTATCATATCTAAGATTCTACTTCTAGAGAATCACATAAACTTCTGGTGGGCCGTTTTGGCCCGCGGGCCCCCTTGAGTTTTCCCACATGGTAGAGTTCAATCTTTATCAGAGTCTCAGCAGAGACAGGCTTCTGATGTGTGCAGAAGTTTTTATTTTTTGTTTTCAGGCAGCTGCATGTCTGTGTCAGGTTTAATGCTGCAGTCATTTCACAGAGCTGAGGGAGAATTTAACTTCTCTAAAAAGAGGAAAAATCAAAAATTTTCCACAATCTGGGTCAAATATGGAATTATTTCCCTGTAAAAATTTTTGATTTTTTTCCCTGCAATTTTTTTTTGGGCCCCTTTTTTTCAAACAGGCCCCCCAAGCATTTTTTTTTTTTAAAAAAAGCAGGGGGGGGTTATAAAATTTTTTTTTTTTTTTAAATGCTGGGCTTTCTTTTTTCCTTTTTTCTCTTTTTTTTTCCCTCAGCTTTAGTTTTTTTTTAAAATTTTTTTTTTTTTATTTTTCTTGGGACACCATGCTTGAGTAGACTAGGTTTTTGTTTCGTGATTTTTAACAGAAAGCAGGGGAGGGCGCACACTGAGTTTAAAAAAATTTTTTTTCTTTCGCCTTTTTGTTTATGAATCGCAGTACCACGGCTGCTTTTGGGACAGAGTGGGAGAAATTATTTACCTAAAAAAATCTCCATGAATTTCCAAACATTCCTAAAACCTGCATGTTTTTTTGCCCGCTGTTAAGAGTCCAATTTTTTTGTTTTGTGGTTTTTTCAGCTGGATTTATGATTCGCTGTTTTGCTTGTTTTGCAGTGCCCCAAAGACGCTGGGTGGATAAAAGGGGCCTTTTCCCTCTCATTCATACTCACTCAGTTTCTCATGGGCCCCCCCTGACTTGCTTTTTTATTCAAAAACCTCAGTTCTGGCCAACAGGGACGTATGACACGCAATGTTCCGAGGCCCCCCGGTCCAATTAAAGTGCTCTAATGGGGCTTCCAAGACACCAAAACACATTCACTCCACCAGAGGATGGATTCAGCGTCCAGTCCTGTTATCCCGCTAGTTTCCGACTACACACTTCCCCAATCCCTGATCTCTTTCACGCAGTACAACAGTTAGGTAAAAACATTAATCTCATTTACAATACTACTTTTTTCCAGGAGCCTGTAAAACAGGTGGGACTTATTTTGTATAATTTTTCGTACGCAAGTTTCCTGGAGAGTCAAGATCATTGAGTCATTTTCTCACCTTTAACCCAAAATCATATTTATATTGTAACCAGTTATTTTGCTTATTTTATTGTATTTTAACTTTTTGCCAAAGTTAGATTTTTTAAAAAACCTTAATTTTTCCATAAAATTTTTTTGAAATCATGCCCAGAACAAAGTATTTGCATCATTTACCATGAAAACCAGTGTTTTGGACACCTACTTTTCAAGCGCATTTTTATTTTGATTATATCTGCCTAAAATTAGACCTTTGGGTCCTTCCCCGAAACCCTTCCCCCCAATAGTAAAAAAAAGTAATTTGCATATTCTGACCCCTTAATTATACCATTTTTTTTAGTTATTCATTCTTGTTAAACATTTTTCCCCAAATATATCCATTTCCTTTTTTTCCATCCTATTTTTTATTATTATTTCTTTTTGTTTTCTCTGAAGTCTAAAGGTTAGTCAGACAAACATTTGAGACAAAAATTGAAAAAAAATTTAGACAAACTTAGACACACAACACATGCCGGTTTTTTCGGCCTCCCCTCTTAAGGAAGTTTGCTGCCAAATCTTTTTTTATAAAAATTATTCAACCAGAACCCTATGGCAGAAAGACAGGTTCTTTTGGGTTCTCTTGTCACCCCCAAAGAGAATTTTTTAGATCCATTCCCCCCTCAAGGAATTCATAAGAAATTTAAGTTTTTCCCCCCTCTAACCCAAAAACCCGAAATCGTTCCAATTTTGTGAGCATCTGAACACATATAGAGAACACCGACCTTAGGAAAAAACACATAAAAAAAAACTTAGTGCACTCTAAAATGTTCATTAGTTTTTTCCGAACACAACTATGAATCAAAACCCCCAAAAAAAAATGAGCTCACAGAAAATAAAATATCCATTTGATCCATGAACCTTTCACTCATGTGACCCACATCATTCATCATTCATACCTGGGCCTTCATTCATTCCTGTCCACTCTTCTCAACACACGTTTTCAACCCCAAACACAATCTTTTGGGTTCTATTGTTTTCCTGAACCCCAGCGATCTCATGTTCTAAGTAATAAATTAAAAAGGCGCATTTTTTTGGGGTCATTTTTCACATTTTCCCCCCTTTTCAGGCCTTTTTTCCCTAGGAGAAAAATACAATTTTTGGGGTTATCATACTCCCTCAGGCAATATAGTGGGACGACTCATCATCAACCTTTCCAGAGAATTTTAAAGTATTGTGACCGGTAATGCCTGAAAATAAACAGTTTGATCATACAGTCATCCCAGTACAACAAATTAAAAACAACAGAAATCACAAACTTGGGGGTGAAAAACGCATTTTTTTTTTTCTTTCACCATCTTTTTTTCCAGCACATAAACATATTTGTACATTGTTATTTCCCCTTTTTATTATATACAAAGGAAAAAATAAACATTATTGCAGTATTGCTGTGTACCAGCTTTTAAGAATAAAAGAAGATAAAAGCAAATAGATTAGTTTTTAAACAGAATCATTTTTCGTTCAGAAAAAAGAAAGTATAGCCTACCCTTTGTAGCACCTGGTGGGCCTGACACAAAAAAACTATGGATACTTGGTCTCTCGTCACCCTTTTAAAAGCATCAAGTAGTGAAAGCTGAGAAATGAATCTGTACTTCTGCCTACCTCAATAAAAATCTATTCATGCATAAATAATAACTGTGACATCTAAACATTATTAGTTTAGTTTTCAGTCCAACTTTCCTTTCATTTTCTATCCATCCTTCTATTTTTACCTCTGTTTATTTATTTTTTCTCACTGCAATGCCCCGTTATGCACAGCCCTCCTGAGTGCCTTGTTGCTTTGAAAGCTTTTATATAAATAAAATGACTTGACATAAATCGGGGATTCAATTCGCCTGGCGTTTTATTGCTTTTAAATTTCCTCAAATAAATCAACTGTATCAATTATTGCACTACTGCTTTTTTTGGTGAAAACCAAATTTTTATATAGGACATTAATTTTAATCTTGTCAAAGGCAATGGGAAAATTTTTTTTTTTTCAAAATTTATAAGGTTAACAGCCTTTTTCATCCTGTTTTTAATTTTTAAATGATTGAAAAGTTTTTTCCCCCTTTTAATCACTACAATTACTTGTTGTAAAATTTTCGACAATCATCCTTTGGAGTCAGATAAATCAGAGTGTAACGGGCGAGTTAAAAATCCTAAATTTTTATTGTTTGGAAGCCTGTTGCCTTAAAAATTTTCACATTATCTTTCTGAGAATGTTTTTTTCCTTCCAGCTCATAAAAGTTTTCCACAACTGCTTGCCCGCCAATCTAGAACACGCTGATGTTATTTATTGTCCCCTGCCACAGAAACTAATCTTCATCCCTCACCTTTAAAATACTGCGTATTTAGAAATACTTAATCCAATTTATTCACAATATGGCCTGAGAAAAACTGATCATTTTTTCTTTTGTGTTTTACACCAAATTTGGGAAAAGTGAGACGTTGTAATTTCAGTTTAAAGTTTCATCAGCTTGGGTACTTTGCCCTCATTCACTTTTCTGTATCACTGTTATTCATATTTACTTTATAGTAAAACATCTTTCTCTTGCTTTCAGTAAAAATAAAGGGTTCATTTTTTTCGGAACTTAATCCTCACAGAGATTTGCGCATGAACTCTGTTTTTGTGTGGTCTTACTTTGTGTCTTGATGTTTAATGTCATGCATTTTGCTAAGCTGGTGGTTGTTTTTGGTTGTGTGTGACTATGGGGGTTGTGAGGTTGTGTTTTGTGTCGTGTGCATTCTTGAAAATGTTTTGGGGGATTTTTTGTGTGATTGCTTCATATTTTTTTTATTCTTTTTACTGTTGTTTTTTTTCTTTTTTTCTGCAAGGACCCTGTCAAAAAAGAGATTGGTGCATCCCAAAGGGGTACCCTTGAAAAAATCAGTTGTCAGTGCTGCCAATTTTCTTTTTTTTTTTTTTCCATACATAATATGTGACATGATAAGGTTAAATAAAGTCAAAAATCAGGTTGAAGGACTTCCCTGCAGATGTTTTTTTTTTTGGGCCCGGGTAAAGCTGCCCCTTTTCGTCTCTCTCTTCTCTTTGTGGTATTCATTAGCAAATTTTTAACAGCTCTGAATGTTTTTCAAAACTAGCTTTATTCAGATTATCTTTAATTTTTTCTAAAAGCAGTATGTCATTATTTTAAGAAAAGGGGCACTAGTTTTTATTAGTTGCTATTAATGTGAAGTGCTAATTTCATTAGTTTCTAGTACTTATTTTTAATCTCTTTTTTAACCCCCTTGGGTCTCTTTCTGTGTAGTGTAGGCATCAAAAAGGGGCCGAGTATTGTGTTCATTAAATCGTGAATGTAAGTATTAAAACGAAAAACCATAGAGACAATTTTTTAAAATCTGGTTTAAATACATTTAAATTAACTGAGTCCTGTGGAAAAAATCACTCTTCATCCGTTTAGAAGGTTAATGAAATTGATGAACACAGAAAATGAAGGGCATTTTATGTCTTATAACTTTAGTTTGTCTTACCCTTTTTTATAAACACACCATACAGTTTCCCTTTGTAATTTAAAATTTTTTTCTATTTCAAGTAACTAAATTTTTTTTTAATTTAGCTAAATTTTTCTCCATTTGGTCCCCGGGGCCCCCAGTTCTGTTAAGCTGCATTTCATCTTGTATTATTTGGAGTCTAATTAGGTCATTCTGACTGGAAAAAGTCCAAAACCATCTATTAAAATCATGTTTTTGAGGGGAGAGATTGTCCTTTTCTGGCACTTCCCCCTTTTTGTTATCATAAAGAACTGACCTAGTAATTTTTTTATGGTACTGCTGGATCAGCCCTGCTCTTGCAATCTCAATTGTTATTGTGATACCTTATTTTAAATAACACTGAGCATCAGACAGTTGAAAAAAGTTTTTACCTTTCAAGCAGGAGCGGTCAGGAGTGCTTTTTTCCCGACCTAAAAACCAAAAATTTCAATTAGTTTCATATCAGAAAAACCATTTAAAATCAAATGTATCCTCCACTACCCCCAATTTTTTACATAACATGAAAACAGACATTCCCTTTCACAAAAAAACAGACAAATGGACGAAAATTTTGGCCCCTAAAGTTTGATTACCCGTAAAAAAGCATTTTTAGAGTGGAAACCACTTGTGTCACTTAAGGTTTTAAAATTATTCCTTACCTTTTTCTGGTGAGTCGACAATTATTTCCGGGACTCAACAAGCTCCATCAAACTGTTTTTTTTTAACTTGTAAAAGCGTCTTTTGGGGGGTTGAAATATATTTCTCCTCCTTGTCTCAAAGCATTGCTCCCACAAAAAGGGGGCTCATTTTCTAGTGATGTCTCAGTCATTCTCTCACCTCACAAAACTTTCGCACACTCTGGCCAAAACCCGGCGGTACAGCACCGTTTTCCCCGGTCCAAATGAGAGCTTTTTTTGTTATCTCTCAGACACCAGAGTTTTTTTTCACAAATTTTTATTCGGTGAGCTAGGGTCTGTTAGCTTTAGCTTTGTTAGCTTAGCATTTAGCCTTAGCATGTAGCAGTCAAAGTCCGCCAGTGTAATATGTCCCTGTCACTTCCGTCTGCTCAAATTCCGACTCACACACATTCCTACTGGCTAGTTGATGTTACACCTTTATATTTATACAGCTGTTTTACTCAAAAATAAAAAAAGAGCGGGGGCTTTTAAACCTTTTTCTTTAAAAAATTAGAGAGGCCTTTCAACTCGTTCACTCCCCCCGGCATTATTTTTACCATTCTTTTGGGGAAAGTCAGGACCCAACAACCCTTACCCAGGTATCCTCTATACTTTAAAAAATGGGCGGCTTTTAGATCTTTTAAGAAGATCAGGGAGGCCTTTTAAACCCAATACACTTCCCCCCCTAGTATCTTTTGACCGTCCATGGGATGATCGGACCCGACCAAACCTCTAAACCCCATTTAGCGGCCTTTATTCAGGGAGGGGCTTTTATATTGTGTGCGGGGAAACCGATCTCCCTTTTCTACAAAAGGAACGCGAAAACCCAACACCCCTAGATTTTAGCTTTTTTTAGAAGATTGTACCTTCTTCCCCCGGGCTGCCACCGTTTTAAAATCGCACCGCTTTCTACACGCCTTACGGGTTTTTAAAGCGTTCCCAAAAATTTTCTGAACCATTTGTCTGCCTCTAAGAATTCAAAAACGCTCACTCAGAACTAACAACACAGCCAAAGTGTTTTTTACAGGAAAAAAACGAGATTTTTAAAGGATCTCCTTACCCCGTTTACGGCCGCAGCTGGGATCTGTTGTCCTTCCGTGGGCAACCCATCCTTCCCCAAAATGGGTTTTCGCTTCCGGGGCCGGCGGAAACACCAATTTGTCCGAGGCTACCCCCCCCGTTGGGGTCAGAAGCCTCGAGCCCCCCCGGGACTTGGTCCACATGAAAGGATCACACAATCTATCTAAAGCTCTTAAAGGAACGGCTCTCAACCAGTTTCTAACTTTTCTCTTTTTTTTTCTAAATTAAGCAAGGAATGATTCAAAATCACCCCGAGGCTCCCCTTCGGACCCCGCAGTCTGTTTTTTAAGCATGACAAGAGCCCCTAGAAGGTCACATAATTTTTTATCTGGGCCCCCTGCAATGGATTTCCCCCCTCCCCTGGGTTATCAGTAGACCCATTTTCCCATTGTGGTGTCTACTGTTTTTGATTGTGGGTAGCGGGTGTCCATACTTAATCTAAGTGTGCTGTAGCTTTCTAATCAACCCAGTATACCGGCTGCTAACCTACCCCAGTGCCCCCGCTTCAGGTCATTTATGACAACCTTGGTCTTTATCCTTGTACTGTATGTCTATGAGCATTCTTATCCTATTGTAACAGAAGGGAAACATTAGAACTTATACTTTACTTCACTATAGTATAAAAAGGGAAAAATAGCTGTGAAGCATATTAATAAAGGTTATTCCTAACAGTTCACTCTTCATAATTTCCTGACATAAAAGAAAGATCCAGACGGACGTAAAAGATAGACTCAATGACATTTAATCTTGGATAAAACGCTGTCAGAGGTAAAAGCTAAGAAAGCTTTATCGTGTTTCTAAGAAAGATTCAATAGATGCAGCTTCTTACTGTGTGAGGCTAAAGGTTTTGCATTGAGGTGCTAGCGGTAGCTAATTTGTTTACATAGCCATATGCTATGGGATTATTATACCCTATGATAACTGTTGGAAAATGTATATAAGTTATCATTGTTTAGTTTAAACCATGTTTATGTTTGAAGTTCTAGTCAAGCTAAGATGATTCGCATGATTGTTTTTTAGTGTGAAAAAGTGTTTGTGTAAGGTTAAGTAATGCGGTCTGGAGTGGATCAATCCCTGGACATGTTGGAACCCTAAGCCATAGATTTCAACATTAAACTCCGGTACGGACTCTTCTGGAATTTTCAAAACAAATTGCATTAACCTACTTCCGGCACAACTTAGGAAAAGGGGGTATCAGTGGATTTCCCATGATGCCACTGGCTGTATAAAAGCACCCCCTTTCCAATGCCCCAATCTCTCCAAGCCGGTTGACCATCGGACCAGGAGCAGACACAGTGCGCTGAAGTCTTTCTGCTGGCAAAAAGACATAAACTCTCAAACTGGTTCCAAGAGTCTCATATGATCACCGATGATATGCAAAACCCTGCAGACGCACACGGTGTTCGAGAGAATTCCCTGCAAAGACGCCGTCTCCCAGTCTGGAAGGAAAACAGCAGAGACCGCATCACCATGGTTACGGTAATAAACAGCTGGTTGGCGGATAGAACGAGCCGTCTCGCACACCACAGCGCCCGAAGCTACCGAGGTAAGCCGAAAGCTAACCGCTTGTTGACTGTGGATACCTCTTCAAACTTCGCCGCCCCGGACATCTTTCTCTCACCATGGTCAGAGGTTAGGTTTTGGGCAGAGAGAATAATAGAAAGAGTTAGGATGAAATGATCTGAACATTTTCATTTTTATGAAGTTTGGTTTTGTTGTGTGAAACTGCTACCTTAGTGCTAGTAGGCTGCACACATGATCAGCTTGGTGTTTATGTGTTTTTGAAGTTAAGACAACCTTTAGTTAAAGGGTGATTTTAAACACAGAAGGTTGACCATAACGTGCCGTCCTCGCTTATGCATTTTAACCCTTTTATTGACCCTGGTATTTTAAAGGTATGTGTTTGATGCTGGTGCTAAGCTAAGCTATCAGCCTCCTTTGTTAGCTTAACTGCTAACAGCTTAAGAACACGTGCTTGCTACTAAAGAGTATTTAACAGGAAGGTTGTTAGTTTTCAAGCTAGTGAATAATAGTCCCTAAACATCATTTTACTAAATTTGAAAACTAAGTAAACACCATTAAGCCAATTTCTCCAGAAAGATTTGGCTCTTTTCCAAATACTCCTTTAATAAGATTTCTTTAAATATTATTTCAATAAATAAAGGCAGCTAATGAGACACCGTTGAGAATTAGTCATCCAGAAGGTTGGTTTTATTCAGCAGATCATTCTTTAAAACATTATTTTATTAAAATAATATTTTATCTGATCTTGCATTGTGAATGGTTGTCAAAGTTGGTTCCAAGACTAACTTAACTTCACTTCCAAATTCTTCAAGATAATCCTTGGTTCTCAAACATAAACATTGCATGGTAATGTTGCATCACTCTTTCGGTCATGATTTTCAATCATCTTTAATCAACTTGTTTATATTGTACATAGCCCATTAGTCTTCGTTATTCTTTCATTCTGCTTGGTAGTTTGGTTGGATTGTTTTAGCATGGTAAAGAGTTTGTTGAATGAAATATGTTTGACTTTGAGTTGACTTATTTTTGTTAATAAATTCTTGTATTTTAAGACATTGTGTGAATTCATTCCATGTATGTGCAGAGTGTTGCTGTTCAATAATGTCAGAGCTTGGCTCACACCTTTCAACTTTGTCCTAATACCATCGCCTTACAGGGCTGGTATTCACAGGACAACCCTTAACAGATCGAAATATTATTTGATAAAATATTAAAATATTAATATTAGATATTAAATAATATTGTCAGATTAATAATCACAACAGACATGACAAGCTTATACCATATATGGGAATGACTGGTCTTTTAAGTTGAAATTTCTGTAAGAATTGGCTGAACCAATTCCCTCTTTTTGCTTGTAGGAATGTGAGTTGTAAATAAAAGGCTGGTGCAAGGATTTCTCCCTTTGTGAGAAGGAAGTCACTGTTCTGGCAGAAGACTGTCTCACCCTTGCAAGTCAAACTTACTTAGTTCACTTGTATCTTATTTTACACTTGTCTGTGTTTATCAGCTTCCTAACTCTATCAATAACAATTATGGAAAAATGCTTGTATCAATTAATTGTGCCTATATTAATTTCATATTTCGTTATTATTGTATGTCGTCCCAACCCAAATGTCCTAAAGCTGATATATGTCAAATTATAAAAACAAACATCACACCAACCTTCCTTGTAGTCATTACAAAGCTGGTGGAATAGTGACTTCTCATCTCTGCTGAGCAACTACTCTGCAATATCAGATAACAATCAAGGTGGCAAATTGAGGACAGAGACTGAGTTACACTGTGACATGACTAAGAACTTAATTGATGTTTCTCCATATTCCTATGTTAAAACCTCAGGTCTTGTCTTTATTTAGTACACCTTTAATGAGGTTCTGAACTGTTTTAATCTGTTTATATACTTTGATAGAATGGAAGCATCAACTTTGGTGATATTCTGCTCCTCAGGCTTAACATGACCAGTGTTTTCTGTTTATATATATTTTGATAAAAGGAATGATGGAACAGGACCGGATTAGCATTAAAGGTCCCTCAAATAGGTGATAATGATACTTATTAGATGCAATACAGGGACTACTTGCTCAGATTGGTCAAGAGCGAGATTTCTGGGAGACCTCCAGATGTTTTCTCCTACCTTTTAGGAGGGGCCTAAGCTGACCTTTGGGTCCCCACCCGCAACACATTTTGTAGGTCTGAAGGACATGGATGTTTATCCATGATGGGTGAGCTATATGGCTGGAGAGTAGATGAATTTGGTCTAATCTGCAAATAGGTTTAGTTTACCTAGTCTAACAGTTAAAATAATGTGTGCATAGAAACTTATATAGGATCCTAATTAATTAGTTGAACCCAAAATTGAAGATCTAAACCAGAGCATCATCTCGGGTTGCTTAATTTCTGCAAATCATTTTCTTTATTATTCTTTATTTTCATTGACATTTTTATTTAATTTACTCACTTTAACTATATTACATATATGTTGTTATACTTATGTATTACATGTTACGATTGTATACATATGAAAGATAATTCTCTCTCAGCTGGTTTTCACTTATTAAGGGCAGATGTTTGAAAGCATTTTACTTTATTAATTGTGTTCCTGACATGGGAAGCCTTTTTCCTGCCAAAAAGGATTAAAAATAGCTTTTTTTTTGCCCCCAACACTGCAAAAAAAGCTGTACAAACTATAACCGGGAGATGACAGAAAGTGGAAAGATTGATGAAGTTGTTAGAAAAACCCAGTCACGTAGGACTATTCCTGATAATTTGCAAGGTTTGGGGTGTTTTTTCACTTTATTTTTTGGGGAACTCTGCTAAGGGAACCCAATTTATGTTTGCCAAAGGGGATTAATGTTAGAAAGTTTTATATGGATTTTTTAAAAATTTCCACATACACCCCCAATGGGGGAATCTCAAAAAAAAACCCCCCTGTATGTATTGAAGGTTGGGAGTTTGCGATAAAGATGCTGTGCCCAGAATGTGTAAAAAAATTTCCTCCGTGTGGGGGGGGGGGACTGGGAGGGGGAAAAATGTAATTCCCCAGTTGAAAAGACGGTTTCCCCCCAAACTGATGGTTCACAATCCCTTTATTAAAAAAACTTTGGTTTGGAAAACACCCCGTAAGAGTTATGAAATATACAGAACAAAAAAAATCATTAGTAACTAAAAAACAGAAATTTTTCCTTTTAAACCCTTTGGCTTATTTATTAAACATAAATTATCTTTTACCTTGAATTATTAAAAAAAAAATTGGCTTACAACCCCAAATACCATTTATAATTTTTAAAAAAACCCTTTTTTTAACCATTACTTTTTATACCTTTCAAAAAAACCAAAAAAAAAAAAAAAAGAAAAAATTATACCATATTGAAAAAGGTCTGTGACTTTACAAAAACATTTTAAACATTGATGAGTGGAAAACCCTTTCTTTTTTGCAAGGCATGACTAATGCTCCTGTGCTCCTTTCAGTGGCTCGTGTTGTATTTCCTTTGACCCGCATTCACCCCGCAGAAGGGAACACCTCCTGGAAGTACGGCTTTAAACCACCCGGGTGTCTTTCTGAAAACCCAGACCGAAACACGGGGCCGTGGGTAATGCCCCAATCTTTTGGCAATATAACTACAAAAAAAAAAGAAGAAGCCCCTAAAAGGGTTTAAAAGGGGACACAAAAAAGACAGAACTCTGTCCATGCTGTAGCTTGATTGTGATTCTTCTGCTTCCTTTTCTTATCTGCCTAGTCCTGGTTTTCATTCAGTTTAAATGGTCACACACTCTTTATTTGTTGGAGGCTGTAAGACTGTCGGTGGGGACATGAAATAATGCTGTTAAACACTGTAACAAAGGGGTGATATTAATAAATGGTTGCTCAAAAATGTCCACCCTTCCCTTGCTACTTTTTTTAAGGAAGCAAGCTAAACGGTTCTTTCACTGTGTCTGGTTTTGCCATGTAATGCGTCATGTGTTCACTGTTGGTTGCCTTCTTTGAAAATCCACGTAATGCACAGCATCACTGCAATAATTGAAGCCGTTACATGAATTCAGTTTCAATTCAGTTCAGTTTATTTATATAGCGCCAATTCACAACACATGTCGTCTCAAGTCACTTCACAAAAGTCAGGTACATACATTCCAATTTAATTTTTAATCATTGAACAGAGCAGTTCCAGATTCTGTTATTTATTCAAAAAATGGATAAAAAGTTTTTTTTGTCCTAAGGAAAAACCCAGCAGATTGCCCCCAGTCCCTGACTTGCAGCATTCACTCCTCCCCCGGATGGGGGCATGTAAAAGAAAAAGTGGACAGTCACTGGGGTTTGGACTTTGCAGCAATCCCTCATACTGAGCATGGGGAGGGGAGCAAAACAGTGGAGAGGAAAAACTCCCCTTTTAAACAGGAAAAAAAAAACTCCAGCAGAACCAGGCCTCAGTTGTGAGGCCGGCCATCTGCCACGAACCCGACTGGGGATTAGAAAAAAAAAAACCCCAAACAAAACACAAAGAGAAAAAAGGGAAGCACTGATCCAGGAGTCCTTTCTATGGGAAAGGGAAAAAGGGAAATGTTAATGGATGTAGCTCCTTTAGTCGTTTCACCTAGAAAAAAGGAACGAAAACTCTGAGCCAGTTTTTAAGTTTAGAGTCTGAAAAAAGGCACCTAGAGTTAGTTACAGTAAAAGCTCAGTCAGTAGCTATGTTTTAGGAAAAGAGAAAGGGTTAAACACTGAAAGGACAGGGCCCAAGGGGGGAACCCTCGGTAGAGGGGGAGCATTAAGAAAATTTTTTTGGCCAGCAGAAATTTTTGGAGGATTCCCGTCTCCAGAAAGGTGGTTTACAGGGAAAAAAACACAGAGTCAGGCCGGGGGGTAGCTTTTCTAGGAAAGAGAAAAAGGAGAGAACAAAGTTTTAAAAGCTGAAATAAACAGAAAAAAATGCAAAATTGGAGAGTAGTGTGAGAAAGTAGCGAAGAGTGTGAAAGTGGAAAATTTATGTCCTCCCAGCGCCCTTTAAGCCTATAGCAGCATAAACTACAGAGGGTTTCTCAGGATAAACCCAAAGCCACCTAAGGAAAACCCAGCAAAATGGCCATCGAGTCAGTGACTTGCAGCATTCTAACTAAAAAGCTTTATCAAAAAGGGGAAAATTTTTTAAGGCCTAGCCTTAAAAAGTAGACAGCTTTTCCATCTAGAGCCCACTGATGGCCCTGTTATACTAAAAACCAAACGAAAAAAATTGGGGTTAATACCCCCCTCTTTCAGATTGATTATAACTATTGGGGAAAAAGAGGGGGTCATACAGGTAGTAGAAATGGACGGTGGTTTTCACCTCAACCCCTTTTAAAGAGCCCCGGTTTAAGGGCTAAACCTGATTCCCCTTTTTACTCCATCCAGCAAAGGGGAAAAAGACGGAGGGAAAAAAAAGGAAGATAGCTCAGGATAAAACCTAAGCCACTCTAAAACTATAAGCTTTATCAAAAAGGAAAATTTTAAGCCTAGCCTTAAAAGTAGAAGGGGGTCCCGCCTCACGGACTTAAAAAAAAAGGGGAGCTGGTTCCACAGGAGGGGGCCTGATAATAAAATATCTGCCTCCCATTCTACTTCTAACCCGACTCTACGAACCACCAGTAAAAACCTGCAGTCTGAGAAAGAAAGTGCCTCTGTTTGGAAACGTATGGAAAAAATCAGATCTCTGATGTATGATGGGGCTAAATCATTAAGGGCTTTTTATATGTGAGGAGGAGAATTTTTATTCTTTTCCCGGGGTTTTAACGGGGAGGCCAATGAAGGGGGAAACAAAAGTAGGGGAAATTTTGATCTTTTTTTAGAAATTCCTCAGAACTCTTACTGCAGCTTTTTTTGAATCAGCGGGAAGGTTTTTAAACTGCAATTTTGTGGACATCCTGATAGTAAAGAATTCCCTTTTTCCCAGCCTTGAAGTAAAAAGGGCATGGCTTTTTTTTCAGCATAAATCCTGGACAGGATATTTATAATTTTGGAAATGTTTACGGGAAAATGAAAAAAGGGAAAACCGGGAAACCTGTTTTAATAGGGGATTTAAATGAAAATGCCCGGGTAAAAAAACTAACACCAAAGGGTTTTTTTTAACTATTTTATTCGGAGGTCAAATTTTAATGCCATCCAGGTTAAGTGATTGGGGCCAAGCAGTTTCTTTTCTAAAGGGCCCCGGGGTCCAAAAAAGACGACAAAACTTCTTGTCTTGGTCTGAATTAAAAGCAAAAAAATTTAAGTCATTCCAAAAAAAGTTTTTATGTCTTCAAGACTCCCTTGTATTTATCTAACGGGGTTTGGGCTCATCAGGATTTATGGATAAGTAAAGCGTGAGTATCATCAGCGAAACGGGTAAAAAATTTATCCTATGCTGCCTGATCTTTTTACCTATTGGGAAGCCTTATATAGAAAAGAAAGAGAATTGAACCCAAGTACTAAACCCCGGGGGTACTCCACAAAATAACCCGGGTTTTTTTAAAAGATGTTTTTATCATTTACATGAAAAAATTGGAATCTGTCGGGACAAATAATTTTTAAAACCAACCTAGTGCTGTTCCCCTATCCCTACAGCATATTCCAGCCTTTTCTAAGAGAAAATATTGTGATCAACTGTATCAAAGTGCAGCACTGAGATCTAACAGAACCAGTACCGAGACCCCAAGACTGAAACTCTTCAAACAGGTCATTTTTGTGTAAATGCCCCACACATTTGAAAAGCAACTTTTTTTCTCAAAAATTTTAGATTAAGATGGAAGATTGGATATAGGTCTGTAGTTTAAGGGTTCATCGCGATCAAGTAATTAATTACAGCTGCCTTAAAAGCTTCTGGTACATATACTTTACTAAGGGATAGATTATTCATAATTAAAATGGGGCTGGTAACCAGAGGGAACACTTCCTTAAATAATTTTGGGTTGGGATTGGGTCTAACAAACAAGTTGAAGGTTTAGATGAAGCTAATATTTTTAACTCAGGAAAACTCCACAGGTCAAAACAGTCCAAAAACCGATCAGGTTTCTACAGTTACTTCCAATTTTTTTGTCTCACTTGCTGAGGATGAAGTAATCATCTTCGGGAGTATGTCAAAAAATTTTTTCTTTAATAGAAACATTTTATTTTGGAAGAATCCCATAAAGGTCATGACTGCTGAGAGCTAAGGAAAAGGATGGCTCAACAGAGCTATGACTCTGTGGGAATTTAGCAACTTTACTGAAAAACCCTAGGATTATTCTTGTTCTCTTCTATTAAGAATGAGAAATAAAAAATTTTTCTAGCTTGGGGGGAAGTCTCTTTTTAAACAACAGTAGGCATTTTTCCAGAATTTAAGTAGGAAAATCCTCTAGGGGTGTAGAGCGCCATTTTTGCTCCAATTTTCTAACATTGTGCTTTAAAGTACGCAGCTTAAAATTTTAAACCCCAGGGAGCCACCCCCCTATGAATAATTACCCCTTTTTTTTCCCCAAGGGGGTGCATTGTCTAATGGAAACACGCAATGATGAAAGGTAACACTTTACAAGAGAATCAATTCGTGAAAAGGGGAAGAAAAAAAAATTATTGCCCTCCACTGTGTTTTTTCGTGATAATGAGGAAATTAAAAGTGGAAAACAATTCTTTAAAGGTTGTTACAGCATTGTCTGATAATGAATCTACTTTTAATGAAAATTTTCTTTCAGGGGTGGGGTACTTTTTTAAAAAAATTAAACTCAAAGGTTATTTTAAAAAATTGTCAGACAGCACAGGGTTGTGAGAAAAATATTGTTATGTCTTTACACTCAATGCCATATGTCCGCACAAGGTCAAGGGGAGAATGAAGACAAACGTGGGTAGGGTTTTTTTTAATGTTTTGAGTAAAAGCCAGTTGATTCTAAGATACCATTAAAGGTGTTGTGATTTTAATTTTAACAATATTATTTAATATTAAATTTTAAACAAAATATTTCGGTCTGTTAAGGGTTGGTTCATGTGAATACCAGCCCCCGTAAAAAGGCGATGGTTATAAAGGACAAGGTTGAAAAAGGGGTGAAGCCAAGCTCTGAAATTATTGAACAGCATAAACCTCTGTACCACACATTGAATGAAAATTCAGGGGACAATTTTTTAAAATACAAGGATTTATTTACAAAAAATAAGTCAACTCAAAGTCAAACATATTTCAATCAACAAACTCTTTACTATGCTAAAACAATCCACTAAACTACCAAGCAGGAATTAAAGAATAACGAAGACTAATGGGCTATGTACAATATAAACAAGTTGATTAAAGATGGTTGAAACCATGACCAAAGAGTGATGCAACATTACCATGCAATGTTTATGTTTGAAAAACCAAGGATTATCTTGAAGAATCTGGAAGTGAAGTTAAGTTAGTCTTGGAAACAACTTGACAACCATTCACAATGCAGATTCAGATTAAATATTATTTTAATAAAATAATGTTTTAAAGAATAATCTGCTGAATAAAACCAACCTTCTGGATGACTAATTCTCAATGGTGTCTAATTAGTTGCCTTTTATTTATTAAATAATATTTGAAGAAATATTATTAAGGGAATATTTGGAAAAGAGCCAAATCTTTCTGGAGAAATGGGGCTTAATGGTGTTTACTTAGTTATCAGACTTAGTAAAATAATGTTTAGAGATTATTATTCACCAACTTGAACACTAACAACCTTTCTGTTAAATATTCTGTGGTGAACACGTGTTCTAAAGCTGTTAGCAGTTAAGCTAACAAAGGAGGTCGATAGCTTAGCTTAGCACCAGAACCAAACACATACCTTTAAAATACCAGGGTCAATAAAAGGGTTAAAATGCATAAGCGGACGGCGCGTTATGAGCAACCTTCTGTGTTTAAAATCACCCTTTAAATAAAGTTTGTCTTAACTTTAAAAACACATAAACACAGAACACAAAGCTGATCACGTTTGCTGAAGATAGCCTGCTAGCACTAAGATAGCAGTTTCACACAAACAAAACCAAACTTCATAAAATGAAAAACATTTAGATCATTTCATCCTAACTGTTATTCTATTATTCACTCTGCCCAAACCTAACCTCTGGCCATGTTGAGGAAAAGATGTCCGGGGCGGCGAAGTTTGAAGAAACGTCCACAGTCAACAAGCGGTTAGCCTTCGGCTAACCTAACGAAGCTGTGGGTGGGGGGCCGTTCTGTCCGTCTACCAGCTGTTCATTACCATAACCACGGTGATGCGGGCCGTTTGTCCTCCTCTCAGGCAAGGAAAACCGATTCACTCGGCTTGTAGAGACCGCGTCTCTGCTGGGGACTTTTCTCGAACACCGTGTGCGTCTGCAGGGCTCGGAGAGAGAGTCAAACAATGCTGGTACCTTAATTCCCCGTTCGTGAATGAATACCGGATACACAAACAGCAATTCATTCAATACTCAACTTTTGCATATGATCGGTGATCATATGAGACTCTTGGATCCAGTTTGATGAGTTTAAGTCCTTTTGCCCACAAAAAGACTTCAGCGTGCTGTGTCTGCTCCTGTCCCGATGGTCAACCGGCTTGGAGAGATCGGGCCATTGGAAAGGGGGTGCTTTTATACAGCCAGTGGCATCATGGGAAGTCTGCTGTTACCCCCCTTTTCCCCTTCTGAAGTTGTGCTGAAAGTCTGTTAAATGCAATTTATTTTGACAGCTCCAGAAAAGTGTATACTGGAGTTTTAATGTTGAAATCCATGGTCCCAACAAAGGCTATATTTAAGCTATCACTTTCAGTGTCAACATGAATGTTAAAATCCCCCACTATAATAACTTTATCTGTATTTAACACTAAATCAGATAAAAGGTCTGAAAACTGATCTAAAAATTGAGAGTAAGGGCCTGGTGGATGGTACAAAACAACAAACAGAAGTGGTTTTAGTGCTTTGCAATTTGGATGAGGAAAACTAAGGATTAAATATTCAAAAGAGTTGTAGCTCAAAAGAGACATGACTGCGTTTTTAGTTGAACGTATAGGGAAAAGCTTTAAATAAAAACCTCACCTATGGTCATGTGAATACATAGAGACCACCTGTGATAGTGTTTATGGCTTTACTGCTCTGTTAAACATATTTAATATACTATGTCCAAAACAAACGTTAATAGGGTAGCTTTCTTCACTTGACTGTGTTTCAGCTTAGTTAACCTGACAGTACATAATTTTATAAGGGAGGTAAGGTCATGCAAACTACACTGAAACCAAAGGAAGATTCTGTAACTCTTCTGCTTGCCATATCACTTACCTTTTTCATATCACTGTTCAGCGATTATATGCAATGTGTGTCAAATGTATAGTGGATATAAGAAAAAAATGGCTTTGTTAAACTGCACTGTAGCTTTTATTTTTCATTAGGTCCAAACAACAGAAATTCTTTTTCCCTTAAATAAACAATACACAGAGCCAAAATAGATGCTATTTTATCAATAGGTCCATACCAAAAATTCCTTCTTTTTCTTTTAAGTAAAGGCGACACAGAGCCAAATAAACACGCTAAACACGCTATTTTTATTAACTCGCTCCAAACAACAGAAGTCCTTTTTTTTTTACCTCTCTTTTCCTCTACAGATGGTTTTTTCTTCCTGCAGGTGTACCATCCAGGCGTTGTGGTGCCGCTCACACTGCTGTTGCTCAGCGTTGACCGTGTCAGTCATATCAGCCCTTTTTCTTTTCCCTGAGGAAAGTGCCTGGTAAACTGTCCGGCGTCTCAGGAGGGGTAAGCAGTGCTTTGCCAACACTGTCTACGGTGTGGTTGGGGAGATGCTGACCTCGACTAGGGGCATTATCAGATGGTGGAGGAAGTCACCGAGGCTCCACGGTGGCAGGGCTTCGGGGGTGGATGAGGTCTGACTTGAGTACCTCAAGTCTCTGAATGTGTTTGGGCTGTCATGGTTGACACACCTTCAAAATTGCGTGGCGGTCGCGGACAGTGCCTCTGGACCTTCACAAGAAGGGTGACCGGAGGGTGTTTTCTGACTGTAGGAGGATCACACTCCTCAGCCTCCCTTGTAAGGCCTATGCCAGGGTATTGTAGAGGAGAGCCTGGCCCATAGTCGAACCTCAACTTCAGAAGGAGCAGTGTGGTTTTCGTCCCAGCCATGGAACACTGGACCAGCTCTGCACCCTCTACAGGATGCTCGAGGGTTGACGGGAGTTTGCCCAACTGGTCCACATGTGTTTTGTGGACCTTGAGAAGGCATTCGACCGTGTCTCTCGTGGTGCTCTGTGGGGGGCACTCCAGAAGTATGGAATCGGGGGACCTTTATTAAGGGCCACTCTGTACAAGCGGAGCAGGAGTCTGGTTTTCATGGCTAGCACTGAGTCGGACCTGTTCCCGGTGCATGTTGGACTCTGGCAATCTGCACTTTGTCATCGGTCCTGTTCATAACTTTTATGGACAGGATTTCTAGGAACAGCCAAGGCCGGAGGGGGTCTGGTTTGGGGACCAGTGGATTCGTCTCTTCTTTGTGCAGATGACGTGGTCCTGCTGGCCCCCTCTAGCCAAGACCTACAGCGTGCACTGGGCGGTTCACAGTCGAGTGTGAAGCAGCTGGGATGAGGATCAGCTCCTTCAAGTCCGAGGCCATAGTTCTCGACCGCAAAAGGGTGGCATGTCCTCTTCAGTTTGGAGGGGAGTTCTTGCCTCAAGTAGAGTAGATGAAGTATCTTGGGGTCTGTTCACGAGTGAGGGGAAAATGGAGCGGGAGATCGACAGATGGATCGGTGCGGTTGCTACAGTAACGGGGACACTGTGCCGGTCGGTTGTGGTGAAGAGAAGAGAAGAGAGCTGAGCTGAAAAGAAAAGCTCTCGATTTACCGGTCAGTCTACGTTCCTACCCTCACCTATGGCCATGAACTTGACCGAAAGAACGAGATCACTGATACAAGCGGCTGAAATGAGCTTCCCCGCAGGGTGGTTGGGAACTCCCTTAGAGATAGGGTGAGGAGCTCGGCCATCTGGGAGGGGCTTGAAGTAGAGCCACTGCTCTTCCACATGGAGAGGAGCCAGTTGAGGTGGTTCGGGCACCGGATGCCTCCAGGACACCTCCCTCGGGAGGTGTTCCAGGCACGTCTCACCGGGAGGAGGCACAGGGGACGGCCCAGGACCCGCAGGAGGGACTATATCTCTGGGCTCCCCCCCGGAGGAGCTGGAGGAGGTGTCTGGGGAGAGGGAAGTCTGGGTGTCTCTACTGAGTCTGCTGCCCCCACGACCCGGTCCTGGATAAATCGGAAGACGACGAGTATGAGTATATTTAAAGAGAGGAGCTTTTTCGATAATTTCAAGTTAATATGTTAATTGTATACATTAACTTATAGATGTTTAATTATATTAGTTAAAAAACACTTCTATGAGCTTTTTTTGCCCCCCCTTGCAGGACATCAATGTATCGCCGGGGTGTTGTTAGCTGTAAAATATCTCCACATCCTTGTTTATAACGTGCGGTTAAACCTGTCAACCACAGAAGCTTTTGCTTTAGTGGCTGTGGCAAAATGTTCATTACCGTGTTTCTCTATTAAAACCTTAAACTTCTTGTTAAAAAATTATTTTCCTGCGTCAGTCAGATTTTTTTTGAGGGGGAAATCTGACTTTTCTTAAAAAATGATTCAAAAGCCTTTACAATCTCAACTGTAGTTTTCCTCTTCAAAACTCGTACATACGCTGTTTTTGAAAAGATCTCATGAGCTATAATGGTATCTCACGTACCTGAACTCTGTTTCAGAATGCTACAGCCTGACAAACTGATTTCACATATTTGATGACAAACTGAATAAAACAAAACTTTCACAACACAATAATATGCTACTTTATGTTAATCTGTCACATAAATCCTTATAAAAATACAGTAACTTTTAATGGGGGTTTGTGTGATTATCATGTGTTTTTGTAACTGAGAAGCATGCGGGCTCCTTGATAGACAACATAAAATTCAATGATTTTGTACCTAGTCATAAAACTAGATGGTCACCTAATGGTCATGTGTCTGACATGATGGACCACTGTGGTGGGGGGGTGCATGGGGTCTTGAACAGTATCACACAGAAATGTTGTGTGTGTGTGTGTGTGTGTGCGTGCTCAAGGGCGTATGGGGTGGGTGTTAAACTCTCTGCTTAGTTATTTATGTACTGAATCAATTTTTTTTGTAAAATGAGTCAGGTAAATTTAACGTTCCTGTTTTGGGAATTCATTCAAATGTGCCCTTAATGATCTAGCTCCATCATACATCAGAGATCTGATTGTTCTGTATATTCCTAACAGAGCACTTCGTTCTCAGACTGCAGGGTTACTAGTGGTTCCTAGAGTCTCTAGAAGTAGAATGTGAGGCAGATCCTTTAGTTATCAGGCTCCTCTCCTGTGGAACCAGCTCCCAGTTTTAGTCCGTGAGGCAGACACCCTGTCTACTTTTAAGGCTAGGCTTAAAACTTTCCTTTTTGATAAAGCTTATAGTTAGAGTGGCTTAGGTTACCCTGAGCTATCTCTGTAGTTATGCTGCTATAGGCTTAGGCTGCTGGATGAAATGCTGGATGACATAATGACTATACTATACTATAATACTCTCACACCACTCTTCAATTTCCCAATTTTGCATTATATGCTGTTATTTCAGCTTTCAACTTTATGTTCTCTCTATCTCTCTCTGTTTTTTTCCTCCTTCTATAAGCTACACCTTACCTGACTCTGTCTACCTGTGACACCTTCCAGGATGGGGGGCATCAGCCGCTGCTGCTCCTGCCAACAACTTCATGTTTACCTTCTACCGATGATACACTTGGACCTGTCTTTCAGTGTTTAACCCTTTCTTTCTCCTAGACATAGCTACTGACTGAGCTTTTACTGTCACTACTGTATGTGCTCTCTTTCATACTCTAAACTTGAAAAAGTGGCTCAGATTCCATCTGTCTTTCTTTCCCAGATGAAGTCACTAAAGGAGCTACATCCATTAGCATTTTACTTGTCCTTCCCATAGAAAGTACTCCTGGATCAGTGTCTCTGCTCTGTTCTCTCAAACCCCCAGTCGGTGGTGGCAGATGGCTGTTCATACTGAGCCTGGTTCTGCTGGAGGTTTCTTCCTGTTAAAAGGGAGTATTTCCCTCTCCACCCTCGCTTTGGTCTCTCAGTGTGAGAGACCAAATAAATAAATAAATAAATAAATAAATAAAACATAGGCGGGGTCCACCTGACCCCTTTGGGGCCGGTGGGGGAGAATTAAAAATAAATAAATAAATAAATAAAATGCATAGCCTGAGGGGGGTCCACTTGACCCCCCCTATGGGATGCGTGTGGGGAGGGGTGAGGGAAAAAAAATTAAAAGCAAACCTGGGGTCCATCCGACCCCTCTGGGAGGGTGTGGGGGAAGAAGTAAAAATAAATAAATAAATAAATAGCTACTTAAATAATATAAATAAATATCTACACCACCTAAACTTCCAGGGTGTGATGGGTTATAATACACCTTTTTCAGGATCTGTTCTTTTTCTTATCTCTTTCTCTTACAGACACTGCTAAAGTAATGACAAGACACAAACTCAGAGCATATACGTTTTTCAATCAATCACAAGATAGCAAACATGAGAAGGTTCATTCAATTTAAAAAAATAAGGCTCTCCAATAGAGTACAGTTCTCTTATATGATAAACTTCTGCTTCATTGTTTGCATACATCTCTAAAATTTCTGCATGAATTCTACACGAAGATTTCAGTTCATACAAGACCGTCTCCAATATTGTTTTCACAGTCCGGTCCTCTGCTTTTAGGCTTTGTAGCGTCAGCAGATTCTGAATTGCAGGAATGAGCTGCGTAGTTCGGAGTCGATGCACGATGGGGTCATAGTGGAGTTGATAATAATCCTGGTCCACAGCATCCAGGCATCGGTGTCGATTCGGGTTGGAGAGATTTGTGTCTTTTTCTCTTCGGCTCCGGCGGCCTCCTCCTCCGCTTCTTTGGCTTCCTCCTTGTCCTCCTGGGCCTGCTCCTGATCGTTGTCTTCCTCAACAGCCATGACCACCTGGCGAGCGGACTGTCCCCTAGATGCAAAGGACCGGCATTCACTGACCGGCGAAGGACCGGCGTTCCCTGACCAGCTGCGCTGAGAAGCTTCCACGGGGCACTCGGGTCCTGCGCTCCTCCAGCGGAGCGACCAGCGCCCTATCGAGCTGCTTGAGGAACAGCACTTCCTGTGCCTCGTCTGTGACGACACGTTGACACGTCAAGGATGTTGTGAAACAGGGCTGCGGTCCAGCGGCGTGTCATCCTGCGACAGGTGTAGGCGTCGAGGAGCTTCTCGAGGTTTTTGACGCCTCCCTTGTTGGTGTTGTAGTGGAACAGGACCAGAGGCTTCTTGTCCCACGTCGATGACCCTGCTGTGCATCGTGCTGAGCAGCAGCACGTTCCTGCCCTTCTTGGGTACGTAGGAGATGAGCACGGCATGGGGCATGAAGGAGCAGGCCACAGAGAGCGCTGCCCGGTCCCTGGCCAGGAAGCTAGGGTTTGTTTTTGCACACGATGCCCACCAGGGTCAGACCGCCGCCGCCGCCGTTGTTGTTGTTGTTTCTGCTGCTTCTGCTCCTCTGCGAGCAGTTGCTCCGCGAGCCAGTACGAGGTGAAAAAGTTGTCGCATATCATGCACGCACATCCTCAGATCCCTCTCGGGAGCTCGGGCGCCCAGCGGCCTGCCTGTGTACACGTTCATCCTCCACACGTAGATGGACCTGCCGTCGCAGGCCACCCACAGCTTGATCCCATACTTGCCCGGCTTGCTGGCAAAAGGCACATCATCTGGGAACAGGGCAGACACGGGAAGACTAGAAGGGAAAGGAGAGGAGATTGGAAGAGTTGTGGAGAGGAGAGGAAACGAATGAAAATGGTCTAATTGAAAATAAATAAAAATGAACCAAAGCAACTCAAAGCAAAACACTCACACAGACAAAATATAATACACAAACAAAAAACAAACAAAGGAAAACAAACCTCTGATGGGTACCAGATGTTCATAGACCTCTGGTCCCAGCACATATATGGCGGCGAGAAGCACCGACCACTTGTCCCACAGCTCCTTGACCGTGGCGAGCTTGTCCTTGGCTTGCCTCTCCGCTCGCGTGCTCCTGTCAATTCAGTTCAATTCAATTCAGTTTATTTATATAGCGCCAATTCACAATACATGTTGTCTCAAGGCACTTCACAAAACTCAGGTACATACATTCCAATTAATCCTAATCATTGAACAGTGCAGTCAGATTCTGTTATTTATTCAAACTGGATAAAAAGTTTTTCTGTCTAAGGAAACCCAGCAGATTGCATCCAGTCAGTGACTTGCAGCATTCACTCCTCCTGGATGAGCATGTAGAGACAGTGGACAGTCACTGGCGTTGACTTTGCACCAATCCCTCATACTGAGCATGCATGTAGCGACAGTGGAGAGGAAAAACTCCCTTTTAACAGGAAGAAAACTCCAGCAGAACCAGGCTCAGTGTGAGCGGCCATCTGCCACGACCGACTGGGGGTTAGAGAGAACAGAGCAGAAACACAAAGAGAACAAAGAAGGCACTGATCCAGGAGTCCTTTCTATGGGAAGGAAAATAAATGTTAATGGATGTAGCTTCTTTAGTCGTTTCATCTAGAAAGAAAGAACAGATAAACTCTGAGCCAGTTTTCAAGGTTAGAGTCTGAAAGAGAGCACATAGAGTTAGTCACAGCAAAAGCTCAGTCAATTGCCATGTCTAGGAGAGAGAAAGGGTTAAACCACTAAAGACAGGGCCATGTGGATCATCTGTAGAGGGTGAGCATTAAGTTGTTGCCAGCAGAAGCTTGGAGGATTCCCCTCTCCAGAAAGGTGTTACAGGTAGACAGAGTCAGGCCAGGTGTAGCTTCTAGGAAGAGAAAAGAGAAAGAACAAAGTTAAAAGCTGAAATAACAGCAAATAATACAAAATTGAAGAGTAGTGTGAGAATGTAGCGAAGAGGGTGAAAGTGGTCATTATGTCCTCCAGCAGCCTAAGCCTATAGTAGCATAACTACAGAGATAGCTCAGGATAACTTAAGCCACTCTAACTATAAGCTTTATCAAAAAGGAAAGTTTTAAGCCTAGCCTTAAAAGTAGACAGTTTGTCCATCTAGAGCCCACTGATGGCCATTGTTATACTAAAAACCACAACGATTGGGATACCTCTCTCTGTCAGATTGACCATAACCATTGGAAAAGAGAGGGGGTCATACAGGTAGCAGAAATGGAGGGTGTGTTTGCACCTCAACCATAACTGAGCCGGTTAACGCTAATCCTGACTCCCCCTTACTTCATCCAACAGGGAGGAAAGAAGACGGAGGTAAAAATAAGGAAGATAGCTCAGGATAACCTAAGCCACTCTAACTATAAGCTTTATCAAAAAGGAAAGTTTTAAGCCTAGCCAGCACCGAGAGTGCGTAGAAGCGCTGAAACGGACGAACGCCATCAAGGCGGGTGCCGGCTCTCCGTGCAGCGTGGAGGATGTTTATTTGGCGGTGGGAGAAGTCATTGGTTATGGGTCTATAAAATCTGCGGCTCGAATGAATAGGGCGGTAGTATTCATTCGTGGAGAAGGTGGAGCAGGCTCAGCAGCTCGTTGAATCTGGCATCTCTGTAAAAGGGTTATTTTTTGCAAGTTTCACCGCTAGCCTTACCTGCCACGAAGATAACATTGTCAAACATCCCGCCATTCGTCAGTGATGAGTTTCTGATAAAAGAACTGTCAAGATATGGGAATGTGGTGTCTCCTATGAAAAAAGTGCTGTCAGGATGTAAATCACCACTGTTAACACTAGAACTCCCAGGGCCGTCAATTTGACGGTTTTGAAAGTTTGACATGCCATAACTCTGGTTTATTTAAACTCTTATCTCTTCCTGGCATCCTGACTTTTTCTAAACCTGTTTCTTGTGTACTCCTATGTCCCTATTTTTTAAAAATAACAAAGTAAATAAAAGATCTAAGTATTTTTACCTCTAACTACCAAAGCCGCTATTTTGACGGCCCTATTATTTACATAGATTTTTTTTTTCCGCGAGTATACACGCGAGCGTTGCTTAGCAACCGCCACTCTAGAACGCAGTCAGATTGTTGGCATCCTACAAATGGCTTCTAGAAGGACATTTTCTGCTAAAGAGGTATTGGAAATGCTTCAAAAATTACATAATTGTGATTCTGGGGTAGAGAGGGTTTCTGACGGCTCTTGGTCAGCATTCAGTTCCAGTGACAGCAGGTCAGAGAGTGAACCTCCCCCGGCTAAAAAGACACGAGTCATCCCATTAGCAGGAGGTTGTGACGCATTATTTCGAGGTAGTAAAAGACTAGCCTATGTAACGATTTTATCATTTTAGGCAATAGTTTACAGATTGGTAAACTAATAATATATAAACTATAGAAACAGTGCCACAATCAGTGCAGGTTCAGAGACAGGGAGACGAGCCATGTGCCCAGTCCCCAGCTATAAACCCAGCAATCCAGCTCCCTGGCAGGAGAGAAACTACAAATCAAGGCACTGATAATGGAAAAAGAAATAAACAATAAGTTAGGTCATAGATATAGTAGCCCAGTAACAACAACCTATTCTGCACTTTACAGCGTTTTCATCGCAAGACGAGCGCACACCTGGGAAGGAGGAGGAGATAGGAAAGGATGGTACTGTGTGGACAGTAGTAAGGAGGAACAAAAGTAGAGGGAGGCGTCAGAGCCAGAACGCGTTGACAGAGCGCCAGATCCAAGATGCCCAGACCGCATTCCTCTGCGTGGTCCCGCAGAGTGTTAGGAGATGATTCCTCCTCGGACATGAGTGTGGATGATCTAAATGCATTTTTAGCGCTAGTTTATGTCCGCGAAGTGAAAGGGGGGTGTAACATGGAGCTGTCCAGCTTTTGGTCAGATTAGTAAAGCTTTTTTTTAAAATGTACCCGCTACTCTGTATTATTTTTCAGTACTATATATAAATAACAATAAAACATACTAGGTTTTGATCAAATACTATTATTAATTCTCAAAATTTTATAGTGTTAATGCGATGACGTCATCACCGCCCTCGCATCCAGAATGCTTGCCGTCAAGTTGACGGGCTTGGGAGTTCTAGTAGTGTTAGAATTCTGGGAGTTCTAGTGTTAAAGCATGTTGTGTCACACAGGAGATGATGTGATGAGGAATTTAATGTCTGGTTTCATGTACGTTTAGACGATTTTGATTAAACCGAAAGCAGCTTCATCTTCATGGTAGCGGAGTGGCGGAGGTGCCCGCTGCCGCTACGGAGGAACCTGCACCCAGTGAATGGGATCCCCCTGCCTGTGAAAGTGTTGATAGCGCTATCAAAGTGCCTAACGTGGAAGGAAGAACATCTTAGGTGAAGGTATGTGTGAGGAAGGATGGGGACACAGAGGTGAGTGGTGGTGGAGGAAGTGCAAATGGTGGTGGAGGGGAAATTGATGATGGGTACTAGGAGCATGGGAGCGAGGAGGGCAATGAAGAGTATTTGGTGTGTGGAGATACGGGAAAGGAAAGGGAGGTACAGACGGGAGAAGGAGCTAAAAGTTTGGAGAGGAATAGTTAGAGGCTGGAGTTAGAGGCTTCAGGTCTGTTGACAAGGAGAAGTAAGAGGAAAAATGCTGTGGCTGGTGCACAGGTTAGCAAACAGATGAGTAAAGGGCGTAGGGAGGACTCAGATAGTAGCGACACTGAGAGCTGTTTTTCAGACACCAGTGAAATGTCTGTTATTCAGAATAGTTGTGTAGAGCCGAGATATCCTGTGGAGTCTTTCTTCACTTTTCTGCAACAGACAAAAGGCCTAATAGGGGTGAAGGTTGAGAGTTATTTTCCAGATTTGAGAACGATTTATTTTTCGGCCAGACACCATATCAGACACAAAAATTAAGTGGGTTTCACTGAACAACAAGTCTTCAGACTGAAGAAAATAATGAGCAAAGTTAGAAAGCAGTTCTGAATCACATGGCATGCACAAGCACTTTAATTTTTTATACAGTTTGTTGGTATGTCGTTTTTCGCTTTTTACCCATTATGGGAATCTTTTAAAATAGCATCGTTGAATCTGAATGGGGCTAGGGAAGCTGTGAAACGTGCTTTATTTACAAATGCTAAATCAACAAAGGATTGATATACTGTGCAAGAAACTCAAAGTGATCTGAGTTAGACTGAGGTAGAGTGGCGCAAGGAATGGAAAAGAGAGGTTGTGTTAAGTCAGGCACCTCCCAGAGTGCAGGAGTTGGATTCCTCTTTTCTAGAGCATTAGAAATAAACTTGCGCCGAGTGTGACAAGAAGATGCTGGGGTCCCTCGGACCACCACTATCACTCCACTCTCCCCTTTGGTGAAGGCAGTGAGACAAATGCACTAGGGGTCCATACATATACGACCCCTACTAATTGACCCCCCCTTGGAGAAAAGAGCAGGGGTTGATAAGGGCACAACACTAGGGGGGATTCATACAACTCCTATCGGAAAAGCGCAGGGTGAGGGTCCCTGTGACCCCTTCCCCACACTCCACTCTCTCCTTTGGGGAAGGCAGTGAGACAAATGCACTAGGGGTCCATACATATACGACCCCTACTAATATTGTAGGATAATGTTGGGAAATTTGATACGGAGGGCTTGCTGCAGCCTGGCATGTGGGAAGACCATGAAAGAGACAGAGGAGAAAAAAAAGTCCAGCGTGCCGCACACGGGGTCCTTGCAACCCCTCCAGGACTGCGGAGAGGGTTACGTAGATCCAGATTTACTGAAAAAATGTAGCTGGAGCCACCAGCCTTTGTTTAAAGGGAATTTGAATTCAGCCAAACAAACTAAATGGATGGACAGTGGACACAGCCCTGCTTAAAATAACATTTCAGTAAATAACAATACTTACTACCCCTCCTTAAACCGCCACCTTAACGTGGTGGAGGGGGTTAAAGTGCTCAAATGATCCTAGAGAATATGTTGTCTGGGGCTTAAATGCCCCTGGTAGGGTCTCCCATGGCCAACAGGCTCGGGGTGACGGGTCAGACAAAGAGCGGTTCATAACACCTTCATGACGACCAATAAATTGAGGCACGTGACGTCTCCCGGAACGGCAGAGCTGGGGTCCTACCCTGGAGCCAGGCCTGGGGTCGGGACTCGTTGGAGAGCACCTGGTGGCCGGGTTGCTCCTCGCGGGACCTGGCCGGGCCCAGCCCGAACAAGAGACACGAGGCCATGCCCCAGTGCTCCACCTGCAGGGGGAAGCATGAGGGACTGGTGCAAAGAGGATCGGGCGGCAGATGAGGGTGGAGACCTCGGCGACCCGATCTCCAGATGCTTAGACTGGCTCTAGGGACATTGAATGTCACCTCGCTGGGGGGAAAGGAGCCTGAGCTTGTGCGGGAGGTTGAGAGATATCGATTAGAAATAGTTGGGCTCGCCTTCACGCACAGCATGGGCTCTGGAACCCAGCTCCTCAACAGGGGTTGGACTCTTTTCTAGTGTGGAGTGGACCGCAGGGAGAGGCGGCGGGCTAGCTGGGTTTGCTTGTTTCACCCCAACTCATCCGCCTTGTATTAGTTACCCTGGTGGATGAGAGGGTCGCATCCCTTTGCCTTCGGGTCGGGGATAGGTCTTTTTCAACCTATGGGCTGAGTGGTAGTGCGGAGGACCCAGCCTTCGTCGAGTCCCTGTCGGGGGTGCTACATGGTGCCCCTTTTGGGGACTCCATTGTCCTGCTGGGAGATTTCAACGCCCATGTGGGGAACGACAGTGACACCTGGAGGGGCGTGATTGGAAGAATGGCCTCCCCAATCTGAACCAGAGTGGTGTTTCATTTTCTGATCGAAAGTTAGATACAAACCTCCCTAAATATAATAAAACACTATACAAAGGGAATCAAATTTGTTTTTATTTGTAACACAACTGTCCCTCATTCACCGGAGGTGAAAGAAGGACATCCTAGAAACCTATTAAATGTGGGATTTATATGACATGTCATAGTCAAAAATAACACCAAGGTTTTTTTACTTTATTACCGGAGGTCAATTTAATGCCATCCAGGTTAAGTGATTGACTAAGCAGCTTCTTTTTTAAAGACTCCGGTCCAAAGACGACAACTTCTGTCTTGTCTGAATTTAGAAGCAGAAAATTTAAAGTCATGCAAGTTTTTATGTCCTCAAGACATGCTTGTAGTCTATCTAACTGGTTGGGCTCATCAGGATTTATGGATAAGTAAAGCTGAGTATCATCAGCGTAACAGTGAAAATTTATCCTATGCTGCCTGATCATTTTACCTATTGGAAGCATATATATAGTAAAGAGAATTGACCCAAGTACTAAACCCTGTGGTACTCCACAATTAACCCTGGAGTTTAAAGATGATTTATCATTTACATGAACAAACTGGAATCTGTCAGACAAATGAGATTTAAACCAACCTAGTGCTGTTCCCCTGATCCCTACAGCATATTCCAGCCTTTCTAAGAGAATATTGTGATCAACTGTATCAAATGCAGCACTGAGATCTAACAGAACCAGTACAGACACAAGACTGAAACTCTTCAAACAGGTCATTGCTGTGTAAATGCTCACACATTTGATAAGCAACTATTTTCTCAAGAATTTTAGATAAGAATGGAAGATTGGATATAGGTCTGTAGTTTATTAAGTCATCGCGATCAAGTAATTAATTACAGCTGCCTTAAAAGCTTCTGGTACATATACATTTACTAAGGATAAATTAATCATATCTAAAATGGGGCTGGTAATCAGAGGGAACACTTCCTTAAATAATTTGGTTGGGATTGGGTCTAACATACAAGTTGAAGGTTCAGATGAAGCTAATATTTCTGATAACTCAGGAAGCTCCACAGGATCAAAACAGTCCAAACACAGATCAGGTTCTACAGTTACTTCCAATGTTGTCTCACTTGCTGAGGATGAAGTAATCATCTTCGAGAGTATGTCAAAGGTTTTTAAATTTTTTAATAGAATCAATTTTATTTAAAAAAATCCCATAAAGTCATGACTGCTGAGAGCTAAGGGGAATGGATGGCTCAACAGGGGCTATGATTTCTGTGAAGTTTAGCAACTGCCCCTAAAAAAAAACCAAATTTTATTGGGGGTTCTCTTCTTTTAATGATGAGAAATAAGCTTTTTCTAGCTTGGTGAAGTGTTTTTTTAAAAAACAACAGTAAGGCTTTTTTTTCCAGTTTAAGTAGGAATCCTCTAGGTGTGTAGAGCGCCATTTTCTCCCCCAAATTTTCTAACATTGTGCTTTAAAGTACGCAGCCTCTGAATTAAACCAGGGAGCCTCGCCTCCTATTAAAAATTTCCTTTTTTTTAAAGGGGGGCTGCATTGTCTAATGAAAACCACAAATTTAATGAAGAAACACTTTTAAAAAGAAATCAATTTGTGAAGGGGGAAAGAAAACAAAATTATTGCCCTCCACGTTTTTTTTCTGTGATAATGAGGAAAATTAAAAGTGGAACAGATTCTTTAAAGGTTGTTACAGCTTTTGTCTGATAATGATCTACTAAAATGAAATTTTATTTCTGGTGTGGAGTACTCTGTTAAATTAAACTCAAAGGGTTTTTTAAAAAAAATGGTCAGACAGGACAGGGTTATGAGAAAATATTATGTCTTTACACTCAATACCATATGTCAACACAAGGTCCAGAGAATGAAGACAAAGGTTGGTAACACTGGTACCACTAGATAAAGTGCCACAGCATTTAAGCTACTGCCGTTGCTAACTTGCTATTTTCTTCTTAAAGCTTCAAAGTTGGATGAGTATTCTTTCTGAATGACAATGAAATGAAACAATGAAAACAGGCAGCAAGAAAAAGTAGCAAAGAATGATAATGTGTTTCAGCCTTTTTGCATTGGTAAGGTGGCAAGGTTTAAAGGAGATGGTAGAAGACACCTTGGCTTAATTTAGAGTAGATCAGACAAGCATTACTTCAATTAAGACAGAAGTAAAAGAAAGAAAACCTTCATCTCTATACTAAGTTTGGATGAATTTATTTTTGTCCCCTCTCAGCGGTTTTACAGCTAAATGTTCCACCAGCAACATGATATCTGTTGAGATAGAGCAGAGGTGCTATCAGACTGGTGGGGAGACTAAGCCAGTTTACAGCCGTCAGGAGAGCACAGCCTGCATTAGTATTCAGCAGGCATGACTGGCTGAAAGAATTTGAAACAAGTACCCCGAGAAACCACCACCCCTGTATACCCAGTATGGTTGCAATGGTGTGGAAAGCTCTCTGCTTTGATTGGTTAACCCTGCCTTTTTCCCCCACCACCTTCTCCTGGTCCTGGATGCATCAGAATGCACATAACGGAGATGCTGCAGAAAGTTACAACTATAATCGCAAAAACCACCATACATAAAAGTACTGTGGTGATGTAAGTGGCTTATGCATCTATGTGCAGGATCATAAATCCTAACCATAGCAGCCAGACACAGCTGATGCCGATTGTTCTTATCCTGATCCCACGGGCAGATTTTAACTTCAGGTAGATGATGGGGTGAACAACGGCCAGGTATTGCTCCACACAAGTAAGGGTATGAAACAAAGCTTCTGCAAGAAAAGTAAATGAAAAACCACTCATTCCCAACAATTTCATTCCCAGATTTTTACTGTGCACCCAGGGGTATTTTTTGGGTCTCAAAACATTGGAGGCTTTAGCCCAAATCCAAAATATTTAGATTTCAATAAAACAAATTAT
Source organism: Crenichthys baileyi (assembly GCA_036173005.1). Taxonomy (NCBI): domain Eukaryota; kingdom Metazoa; phylum Chordata; class Actinopteri; order Cyprinodontiformes; family Goodeidae; genus Crenichthys; species Crenichthys baileyi. Next base: position 211,801 of record JAHHUM010002909.1, read on the forward strand.
AGGTATAGGTATAGGTATAGCGGCTGGGATGAAGATCAGCTCCTCCAAGTCAGAGGCCATGGTACTCGACCGGAAAAGGGTGGCTTGTCCTCTTCAGGTTGGAGGGGAGTTCCTGCCTCAAGTGGAGGAGTTCAAGTATCTCGGTGTCTTGTTCACGAGTGAGGGAAGAATGGAGCGGGAGATCGACAGACGGATCGGTGTGGCTGCCGCAGTAACGGGGGCGCTGTGCCGGTCCGTTGTGGTGAAGAGAGAGCTGAGCCGAAAAGCGAAGCTCTCGATTTACCGGTCGGTCTACGTTCCTACCCTCACCTATGGCCATGAACTTTGGGTCATGACCGAAAGAACGAGATCCCGGATACAAGCGGCTGAAATGAGCTTCCTCGGAGTAGAGCCGCTGCTCCTCCACATCGAGAGGAGCCAGTTGAGGTGGCTCGGGCATCTATACCGGATGCCTCCTGGACGCCTTCCTCGGGAGGTGTTCCAGGCACGTCCCACCGGGAGGAGGCCCAGGGGACGGCACAGGACGCGCTGGACGGACTATGTCTCTCGGCTGGTCTGGGAACACCTTGGGCTCCCCCCGGAGGAGCTGGAGGAGGTGTCTGGGGAGAGGGACGTCTGGGTGTCTCTGCTGCCCCTGCGACCCGGTTCCGGATAAGCGGAAGACGACGAGTACGAAATTATAGGTAATTTAAAATTAAAATAATATAGGACATATTGTACCAGTTCTCTGTCTCGGCTGGTTTTAGACTGAATGTAAATTATTGTGAATCAAACAAAAAAGGTTTGCAATAATTTTACTTTTATTTTTGTTAGAAGCTGAATGAAGGACAAGGAGAAACAGAGTTTAGGCCTGATGAAAAACCATTTTTCTGAAGCAAATAATGACACATTTTGAGGTATTTACAAAAAAACCTAATCTGAATTTTTGCTGACAAAAGTTTTTCTTAAACTGAGAGATGTCTACTTTGGGCCAGACAAATTAGCTTCTTTTGTCATCTACATAAATTAATTTTTTTAACATTACATTCTCATCAAAGTGTTCCGCTCCTGAGGCTCCATTGTCTTTATTCTTATATTTCAAAAAAGGAAACTGGTATAAAGTTGATTTTCCTAAATCTTAGTCAAATGGTAAAATCCTAAAGCACATTTATTTTACTATGCCAAGAGCTTTTGAAACATTTTATTAAAATTGTTCCTTCTTTCATGAACCTGTTCTCTTTTATTGCCATCTTTTCAGCCATTCATTCCACTTCTGAAAAATTTGTCCTGCCAAAAATAATAAAAGAAACATTTTTCTACACAGTCTTTTGTTCTGCACTGAGCATGTGAGACATTAGTGCAGTTCTTACTATTAAACACTTTGAGGGGAAAGGATGTTAAATTGTGGTGTTTAAAATATAGCATAGAGCCTCATCCTGGAACTTATCAGTAATTATATTACAGTTATTAATAACTGTATACATATGGTATGTATGTCTCACCTTCAGTAAAACTGTATCCTTGTTCAATTAGTTTAGTTTATTTAATATTACATGTGTAATTCAGAAAAATAAAGTAGTTAACTAATCAATGGTCCACCTGTGATTAATTGCTATGATTTATTTCTTAAGTATCCTGCATCTTTAAAGCCAGAGCTGTATGTTTAGTGTTGGAATAATTGTATATAAATTTATCTTATATTTTTCCTTTTTATTAACTTTACTATTTGATCTTTATAACCTTTCATGTTGTATGTGTGAGTAAAGATGTGATGAGTTGTTTGCAGGCAAGGATCAAAGGTGGAGCCGGGAAGGATGCAGTCACGGTTGAAGACATCATAAAGATAGTGGCTGATTGTGCTGAACAAAGGACACACAGATCTTAAGATTGTGAAGACTGTGGAAGTGTGCTGTTACAAGATAATGGTGTATATGACCTGTTTCGTTGCAGCTGTTTTTCCCATCCTTCAGAGCAGCAACGTATATTGTAACTAGGGAACTCCCTTAAAAATAATAAAAAGAGAGGATTTGGAGAGATGTGTTTCAGAGCGGTAGGAGATTTGTAACTGAAGCACATCTCTGTCCGTTCTCCTCGCAGCGAGTACGAAACTAATTCTTTGTCTTTCTCTTCTTTTTGTGATGTTGTAAGTATTTTAGGTTGTTTGAACCTGACATTTAGAATCAGCACAGAAGATATGAAAGAGAAGAGGGACACTTACTTTTGCTCTTTCTACTACGTCCCACTGGAACCAGGAGATATTTTCCTGGTTTATTGAGCAACACTTTTTTTCCGTCTACATGTAGAACTAGACTATTAGACTGGCTGCAGCCATGAGATGTAATGTGCTGATCTGAAGGACCTTTTAATGTGTTCAGCTACGTTAGGATTAAATGCTTTTATTTTGACTGAAGTAAAGGACCAGATATTTTCACATTATGATGCAAATCCGGCTAGAAGAAGGTTGCTGCTGTTTTCTATCAGCCAGATAGAGCTCAGGTGAAAGTTCCTCATCATGACCCTGAAGATGTTCATTAGATTGAACCTCCACCTCATGTCTTGCTGGGTGAATCAGTGATTAGCTGTAACTTACAATTAGCCCATTCCGAGTCAGCATTCAGGTTTTACCGCTATCTTCGTCTGGGTTATACCGCTCGGCGTCCACCTGTTCCTGAACACACGCACCCACCAGGCTCCCTCTCTTTGGTTGGCTCTGCGGTTGCTCTGAAATGAGCCCTGTTTGAGCCCCTCAGTGAAACTATTCAGTTAATGAAGGAGGCAGGTCGACCTGGAATAAACTGCTGTTCTGCACTTCTCCAGAATGGAGTCCGTCTCTGGCTGTGCGCGTAGTTGCGCATTTGTGGTGCTGCGAGTGCGCAAATAAGTATTTTTTGTTTTTCCATTTATCTCATTGTCAGGTTAGGTGGAGCGGGATGTGATTATATGGAACACAATTGAAAATTTCTGATTGTTTTAAATAAAAATGTGAAGTCCAATACCATTTTGTGGCTGCATCTTTTTAATACTTCTAAATTTCTTCTATGAAAAAGTCTGGGGCTATTCAGAAAACATCCGGGGCAGAAGCCCCATGATTCAAATGATCTTAAAAATGGTTTATTCAAAGTGGGTAGCTTTATGTAAACTTGGATTTGCTTAATGGGCTGGATATTTTCATAATCAACCCTATCCGTCCGTCCGTCCGTCTGTCTGTCTGTCTGCCTGTCTGTCTGTCAGAGTTAGACATAATGATAAACTCAGAGAAGGTATGCAATGAAGACACAAGCGAGTCAAAGTTATCTTTGGCTGGCCAGGGAGAGACAGTTCATTCTCTCAAAGGAGCTGCCCTGTGTCACAGCCTTTTATTAAGGACAGAAAGAACACTCATGTTACAGAATCGTCGGTGTGGCTACACACAGTTTCACAAATACAAGTCCTACTGAATTAAACTGGTTTTGTCCATATACTGATACAGCCCACACGTCCACATCTGGCATCCAAGGACATCAACATTAGCTGGGGTGCCAATGGACTGCTTCCCAGAACTCATCCACACACACACAAGTTCCTGCTCTGTCTGCATAGCAACCACCCAAATGCAAGACAAGATGACAATTCTGTTAATAGTTCATAAAAGTACTTTGAAAACAAATGTGAAAAGTATTCAAACCACTTTTATCAAAGTTCACCCAACTAAATAAATGAAGATGTCTTTTACGGCAAATCATAAGGATAAAGAACGTTTTTAAACTAAGCAATGATAATTCATGTACAAATCTTCCAACAATTCCCTCCTGTTTATTATAGTTTAAAGTCATCCATGTCTACACTTCCTTTCAGCTTTATGCACACACTTCATTTAGTACTAAACTATTTCCATGTCGTGGAAAATTCTTGGCTGATAATAAAAGTGTGGTCAATTACATACACAGATGGCTCGGGAGGGCACCTACGGGACAGAACCCCTTCCTCCTACACAATGAGGGAACCGAGAACCTGCTAATAGTTCAACATATTTAGAGACTATCTATCTATCTATCTATCTATCTATCTATCTATCTATCTATCTATCTATCTATCTATCTATCTATCTATCTTCTATCTATCTATCTATCTATCTATCTATCTGTCTATCTGTTTCTTCTGTCTGTCTGTCTGTCTGTCTGTCTGTCTGTCTGTCTGTCTGTCTGTCTGTCTGTCTGTCTGTCTGTCTGTCTGTCTGTCTGTCTGTCTATCTATCTATCTATCTATCTATCTATCTATCTATCTATCTATCTATCTATCGACATACATAAGGCTAAATGTTCACAATTTCAGTTAACAATTTGCAATATGAAACACACATGTTCTGTTCTTTGTATATTGATTTGGCCTACGTGCTTGTTGCAAATAACAACTCCATTAATCCTTCCACGTACCAAAACATTTCCTCATCTAAACTTGTTCTTAGACACGCCTTGCATCCTGCTTTCACTCCGGCTTCCTCCCACAGTCCAAAAAATGACTGTTAGGTAAATTGTCTCTCTAAATTGCCTTTAGGTGTGAATGAGTGTTTGCATGGTTGTTTGTCCTGTATGTCTCTGTGTCTCTGCCCTGAGATGGATTGGCGACATTTCCAGGGTGTACCCCGCCCCTTGTCCGTACACTGCTGGGGATAGGCACCAGCTCACCCATGAACCACTATGGAAGAAGTGGTATAGAAGAAGAAGATTAATGAATATATATATATATATATATATACTCATACTCGTCGTCTTCCGCTTATCCGGAACCGGGTCGCGGGGGCAGCAGACTCAGCAGAGACACCCAGACGTCCCTCTCCCCAGACACCTCCTCCAGCTCCTCCGGGGGGAGCCCAAGGCGTTCCCAGGCCAGCCGAGAGACATAGTCCCTCCAGCGTGTCCTGGGCCGTCCCCTGGGCCTCCTCCCGGTGGGACGTGCCTGGAACACCTCCCGAGGAAGGTGTCCAGGAGGCATCCGGTATAGATGCCCGAGCCACCTCAACTGGCTTCTCTCGATGTGGAGGAGCAGCGGCTCTACTCAGAGCCCCTCCTGAATGGCCAAGCTCCTCACCCTATCTCTAAGGGAGTGCCCGGCCACCCTACGGAGGAAGCTCGTTTCAGCCGCTTGTATCCGGGATCTCGTTCTTTCGGTCATGACCCAAAGTTCATGGCCATAGGTGAGGGTAGGAACGTAGACTGACCGGTAAATCGAGAGCTTCGCTTTTTTCGGCTCAGCTCTCTCTTCACCATAACAGACCAGCACAGCGCCCCCATTACTGCGGCAGCCGCACCGATCCGTCTGTCGATCTCCCGCTCCATTCTTCCCTCACTCGTGAACAAGACCCCGAGATACTCCTCCACTTAAGGCAGGAACTCCCCTCCAACCTGAAGAGGACAAGCCACCCTTTTCCGGTTGAGTACCATGGCCTCTGACTTGGAGGAGCTGATCCTCATCCCAGCCGCTTCACAGCCACTATATATATATATATATATATATATATATATATTAAAATATATATATATATATATATATATATATATATATATAATATCATACATAATATATATATATAATATATATAATATATATATATAAATTGTTTAATATATATTTTTCAAGTCGAGAAATTTCGACTAGAACTAGTCGGGCTCACCTCCACGCACAGCATGGGCTCTGGAACCCATCTCCTCGACAGAGGCTGGACTCTCTTGTACTCTGGAGTGGCCCACGGGGAGAGGCGGCAGGCTGGGGTGGGTTTGCTTGTTGCCCCCCAACTCAGCTGTCTCGTGTTGGGGTTTACCCCAGTGAATGAGAGGGTCGCATCCCTGCGCCTTCGGGTTGGGGACAGGTCTCTGACAGTCGTTTTGTCATATGGGCCGGGCATGCGGAGTCCCCGGCCTTCTTGGCGTCCCTGTCCGGGGTGCTGGATAGTGCCCCTCCCGGGGACTCCATTATTCTGCTGGGGGACTTCAACGCCCACGTGGGAAACGACAGTGACACCTGGAGAGGCGTGATCGGGAGGAATGGCCTCCCCGATCTGAATATGAGAGGTGTTTCGTTATTGGACTTCTGTGCTACTCACCGATTGTCCATAATGAACACCATGTTCAAGCACAAGGGTGTCCTTCAGTGCACTTGGCAACAGGACACCCTAGGCAGGAGGTTGATGATTGACTTTATTCTCGTATCGTCAGACCTTCGGCCGCATGTTTTGGACACGCGGGTGAAGAGAGGGGCTGAGCTGTCTACTGATCACCACCTGGTGGTGAGTTGGATCCGCTGGAAGAGGAGAAAGGCGAAAAGACTTGGTAGGCCCAAGGGCATACGGAGGGTCTGCTGGGAACGTCTGGAAGGGCCCTCGGCCAGGGATGAATCAACTCCCACCTCCGGGAGAGTTTTGACCAGATTACGGGGGATGTTGGAGACATCGAGTCAGAGTGGACCATGTTCTCTGCATCTATTGTCGATGCTGCTGCCCATAGCAGCAGCCATAAGGTCTGCGGTGCCTGTTGCGGCGGCAATCCTCGAACAAGGTGATGGACACCGGCAGTAAGGGACGCTGTCAAGATGAAGAAGGAGTCCTATCGGCTGTGTTTGGCTTGTGGGACTCCTGAGGAGCCTGACAGGTACCGTGAGGTCAAGTGTGCCGCAGTCCGGGCTGTGGCAGAGGCAAAACCCCGGGCCTGGGAGGAGTTCGGTGAGGCCATGGAGAAGGACTGCCAATCGAAGCGATTCTAGCAAACCATCCGGCGCCTCAGGAGGGGGAAGCAGTGCTTCGCCAACACTGTTTACAGTGGGGGTGGGAGGCTGCTGACCTCGACTCGGGAGATTATCGGGCGGTGGAAGGAGTACTTCGAGGATCTCCTCAATCCTGCCGTCATGCATTCCCTGGTGAAAATAGAGGCTGAGGACTCGGGGTTAGACTCTTTCATCACCCAGACTGAAGTCACTGAGGTGGTTAAAAAGCTCCGTGGTGGCAGGGCTTGGGGTGGATGAGATCCGCCCTGAGTACCTCAAGTCTCTGGATATTGTAGGGCTGTCATGGTTGACACACCTCTTAAACATTGCGTGGCGGTGGACAGTGCCTCTAGACTGGCAGACTGGGGTGGTGGTCCCCCTTCATAAGAAGGGTGACGGGAGGGTGTGTTCCAACTACAGGGGGATCACAAAGGCATTCGCTTGTGGTGCCCTGTGGGGGGTGCTCCAGGAGTATGGAATTGGGGGCCCTTTATTAGGGGCCATCCTGTCTCTGTACAAGTGGAGCAGGACTTTGGTCCGCATTGCCGGCACTAAGTCGGAACTGTTCCCGGTGCATGTTGGACCCCGGCAGGGCTGCCCTTTGTCACCGGCCCTGTTCATAACTTTTATGGACAGGATTTCTAGCAGCAGCCAAGGGCCGGAGGGGTTCTGGTTTGGGGACCAGTGGATTTCATCTCTTCTTTTTGCAAATGACGTGGTCCTGCTGACCTCCTCTAGCCAAGACCTACAGCATGCGCTGGGACATTTCGTAGCCGAGTGTGAAGCGGCTGGGATGAAGATCAGCTCCTCCAAGTCTGAGGCCATGGTTCTCGACCGCAAAAGGGTGGCTTGTCCTCTTCAGGTTGGAGGGGAGTTCCTGCCTTAAGTGGAGGAGTTCAATTATCTTGGGGTCTTGTTGACGAGTGAGGGAAGAATTGAGCAGCAGATCGACAGACGGATCGGTGCGGCTGCCACAGTAATGGAGGCACTGTGTCGGTCTGTTGTGGTGAAGAGAGAGCTGAGCCGAAAAGCGGAGTCTATGTTCCTACCCTCACCTATGGCCGTGAACTTTGGCTCATGGCCGAAAGAACGAGATCCTGGATAAAAGCGGCTGAAATTAGCTTGTTCCGTAGGGTGGCCATGCACTCCCTTAAAGATAGGGTGAGGAGCTCGGCCAACTGGGAGGGGCTCGGAGTAGAGCCGCTGCTCCTCCACATCGAGAGGAGCCAGTTGAGGTGGCTCGGGGATCTATATCGGATGCTTCCAGGACACGTTCCTCGGGAGGTGTTCCAGGCACGTACCACTGGGAGGAGGCCCAGGGTACAGCCCAGGACACGCTGGAAGGACTATGTCTCTCGGTTGGCCTGGGAATGCCTTGGGCTCCCCACCGGAGGATCTGGAGGAGGATCATTAAAAATCAGTTATTTTATTTACTTAAGTTATCTAACCCATTTAAAAGTGTAGTCTGTAACTTTTCATAAACTAGGAAATTTTTAAATATAACCTCTTTAGCTCCTGCACCTGCTGCCCCTCCCCCCCTGAAGGAACTGACAGCCATGCCTCCTACACACGTGTACACATGCGAGATAGCGGTGTAGAGAGAATAATTCTAATGATCTGACATGTAAACAATTGGCCGTTGTGGCGCAACATACACAGCTAGGTCTGCTGTCACTTTGGCCAGAAGGAGGCATAGATGACAGATGAGAGGGAGAGAGGATCTTCTGTATGTGCCAACACATTTGGGTTGTCAAAAATAAAAATATTAAAAATAGATGAGAATAGAGGATTCTATGTAAGATTATCTAAGCTCTGATTTGGAGTCAGTCACAAACAAAAGCCATTATATTTCTCCTATGGTAAAACTCCTTGCAACACCTTATTCAACATTATTCCAGCGTAACATCGCTGTCAGTGAGATCATCTGCTGAATGCGCATAAACCTGATCATGGCAAAATGAGCACATAACTGATGAAGTGCACACAGCCTGTAATTGCACATCATGCAAAAGACCCACTGTAGTTTGATATTAATAATGTAATTAATATGAAAGAACTAAGGACGTTATAAGGCAGATTATATCCTTCATTTGCAAACTGGATGCTAAAGTCAGTTCTTAGCAGGTGAAAAATCACCATTTTAAAGCAGCTTTTCCATGTGGTGAAAAAGACTAAACTAAACACTTTGTATTATTGACAGTAACGTGTCATTGCAGGGCAATCGGTGCTTGATCAGTTTAATTACGTGTTTAAATGTGAACAGGGGAGGGTTTCGTTTATGCAGTAAAAAATCATTTGGTGCCAACAAAAAACAATCAAACACGTTGTATAACGTTACAATTTTGGGAAAACAAACAAAAATCATTGGAAAATAATTTATTGTACATAAATGTTTGATTTAACTTTTTTGCAGGACAGTTATGTGTCGTTATGTCTTAAAATTAGCAAAGCTATAACATACAGATTGCTATTTCCTACAACAATCTATTTTTATGTTGCTAATATGACGTTCAGGGTCAAATATTGTGGCTGTTTATGATAAACTCTGAACTCTTCGAACATATACTCTCAAAAAAAACAAAAGAACCCGGTGAGTCTTGGAAAACAATTTGTCAGAGCCTGGGGTTTTTGCTGTGTTTTTGCCTGATGTTTACTTTGTTTTACCTCTAGATGTCGCCAGAGCTCCCGGTGCCAGAGGGTGACAGGTGCAACCTGTTAACCGCTCATCAGGAGGTGCTTAAAGAGACGGGGCAGTCAGCCCTCCAGTGCCTGAGTGTTTTACCCAATGTGGTAGCTCATTGCCGGCCAAACTACTGACTTTATCTGCCTCCTGAAAGTGTTGTTTTTGTTGTGCTCCTTCCCAGGTTTATTCCAAGCCCTGGCTCCAGTTCCTGTGAATCTACCAGTCCAAGTACAAGAAACCCGAAAGAGCTTCCTGATCAAGAACCAGCTGACTGTCCCTGGATTCTCATCCCTGGACCTGTCTCTAGCGAATCCTGCCCACCCTCCAACTATTCACTCTGGCACCCGCATCATTAGGCACGCTCAAGGTTAAGCATCTAGTGGATTGTATTACTGGATCATGTCAAACCTACACTGTCTTCAAGCTGCTCACTTAGGAAGCAGACTCTGGACCAAGCAGCTGCTCCCTATCTTCCTCTCCAGGCTCATCTTTAAACTTTACCTGTTACTGTTGTCATCAGTTCATCAAACCTCCGTTTCTGTGCAGAGGGACAACTCCAGTCCCGGTTCCAGATCCATTTATCTGATCTTCAAAATAAACTTATTAAACGTTTCTCCATCTCCTGAGTGTTCATCTGCATGTGGTTCAAAGCTGTTAATAAAACAATGACACAATTAAAAGATCAAGGGAGGCAAATTAATTAACAGACATATTTGTTGCGAGTTACATCAAGCTAGAAAATGTTACATTAAGCTAGATAAGATAAATAATCTTGTCAGGGCAGAAGACAAACCTGCTGTGAGTAGAACAACAAAAGTTAACTAACTGTAACAGTCCAGAAAAGCAAGGGCCGAACAGAACAGAAGGAAGAAATCAGCAACTGGATCATTTATAATGATGCAGCATAACAATCCCTGCATATTTCTAGCAACACAGCAGAGGATCTGTTTGCTTTTCCTCTTGTTCCAGCCAGTAGCACATGCAATTTCCTCATTTAAATAGGGCGGTCTGCACCGGTTTTGCACCTGTTATCCATAGCACATGCAATCTTTGTAAATCGCACACAACTCGTCCACTTATTGCACGTGCAATTTATTTATAGTACAGGCAAATTAGCACCCGCTATTTGGGATCTTTGAAGATCAGGCCCTATGTTTTCCTTTATCTGTATTGGTTTCAGTTGATAGAACAATGATAGGATCTAGAAGAAACAGCTTCACATTTTTATCAATATTATAAATCGTCCAAAAACAATGTAATCCTCCATAAAAAAGATGTCCCAATTATTTTTACATTTGAACTAGATTAACCAATATTTTTAACACCCATAAAATTCCTTTCCATGTAACTAAATACAGGTGCACGTTATTAAGGTTATATTGTACTTTTAATAGTATAATCTTTGTTTTAATTCTCCTTTAGTTGTGTAATAATTTTCCTGCTCTGTGAAGATACATCATAGGCAACACCGAACAGCAAGGCAGATTACAAAACCGTAAACTCACCCTCACCAGGCAGCCAACAGCAAAACTTAACAGAGGAATTTCACCCATACCCTTAGAAACCAATTGGCCTAAGAACCACAACCACTGCTTGCATGAAATGAGTGTGATGGTGTGAAAAACTCTCTTTGTTTTGATTGGTCAACCAGCCCCTTTTCCCCACCCTTTTCACCAGGCCCAGGATAAATCAGAGGATAGAGAACTGACAAACTGCAGAAAGATGTAACTATTATGGCAAAGCCCAAAAGACATAACAGTAAAATGTTTGCAAATGTATATAATTGAACTAGACTGAGACTGGTCATTCCAAAGGACAGCAGCCAGACACATCCTAAGCAGATGGTTCTGATCCTCACCCCACGGGTGCTTTTCATGCTCAGGTAAGTGATGGGCAGAACCACAGCAATGTAACGCTCAGCACAGGTCAGTCTGTGAAATAAAATCTCCCCATAAAAAACACAGGATGTCAAAAACACTGTTACACTGTTGAGGGCAGTGAAATAATAGTACTGAGCACACATTTGCCAGTATCCAAGGACACAGAGGAGCTCCATAACGGCGAGGTGGTAGGTGAAGATGCCAAAATTGTTCACTGTTTTAAAAGAGCGATGCTAACGCCATTTTTGGAGACCTAGATAGAGGACAAAGGTGGAATGAGGAAGGAGGAGGATGAATCTGATCCAAGAGATGGAAATGAAGATGTTGGCACAGTGCTTGACGTATTCATCATGTGTGTTGCTGATCTGTAAACAAAAACGGGAGAACATGACTGATGTAGAGAAAATGGAGAACATTGCCTTTAAATTAAGCTGGAGTTTTAACATCTTTAGGTGAAATCACTGATAACTCACCATTTCTCAAAGTTTACTTTAAAATGTGCAGCAGTTGCACATTTAAAATAAATGTTATGCAGACGTCCTACAATTACCTTTCTTGGCTATTTGCAAAGGAGTAACAAAGTTTAACGTATACAGAGGATTCATTGTATTGTTTTAAGGAAAGACCAGGTAAACACACAAACCTTGCCAAATTTGGTGCAGATTATCCTTGTTTCCAGGTCTAAGTGACTGAGGCAGAAAGCCTCAGACATATTTGTCACAGATATATTTGTCATATTTGTCACAGACAAATATGTCTGACAAATGGATCTGGAACCGGGACTGGAGTCGTCACTCTGCACAGAAACCGAGGTTTGGTGAACTGATGACAACTTTACCGTAACAGGTAAAGTTTGGGGATGAGTGAGAGTTTCCAGGTCTCAGTGACTGAGGGTTTCTGCTCACTTCCATTGGTGAACTTGGGCGTCTTTATTAGCACAGCAGTAATGCTCAATGGTCAGTCACAGCTGGTCTGTTTGCATAATGGAGACTAAATTATTTGACAACATAAACTATGCTGTTTATATTTGCTTATTTAGGCTGTTCCACCACATATGATTCAGACATGTCACTTAAAATATGCCTTTGTCAATCAATCATGAAAAACTAAACAAACAAACAAAATAAACAAACCCAAATGTTTTTCATTGAGTGTAATTTCCATATCACCATAACAGCAATAATATAATTTAGGAGTCCATTATATTAGACAGGATTCAAATGACCTGTAATTGTTTACTCAAATAAAAAGTACTTGCCAAATTGGCTAATTATATTTTTATAAACTAAGTAACTATGAGGCCTCTCTGTAATTTTTTTTGTCATATTACAAGGAAAGTGTAAAATTACATGTGAATATATATAGCTGAACCATGTTTAGGCTACAAACTATCAGTTCATAGTGTTTATCTTCAAAATGCTCTAAAATGACATGTTTTATCTCAAGAAAGTATGAAGTGCATCTGAACTGATTGGGAAGTCATTGGTAATTATTAACAAATCTGTCCTGAGGTAAAAATGAAGCTTGAATGTCCAAGTAATGATAAATTTAAAAGCAATAGGCAGAAGGCTAAGACAGAAAATCAAGATTAAAGAATCAAGACTATCACCGTGGCTTTAAGCTCAGTTTTAATGAGTTATTTTGCAAAAATTTGCAGTGAATCACACTTTTGACAGCTTTCACACATGGCCATAAAGGGGCTACCTACAAAATAGTATAAGATGTATTTGGAAGTAACTCTACAGAAAATGTTCTAAAATATAATGCAGGCTAGATTTGATCGTTTTAAAGATAATTTAAGGTATTGTTAAAATAAAAGTAGCGCTGTTGTCTCTAAAAATAACATAAATTCAAAGTGGAGTAATAAGAGCCCACAGATTCAACACAAAAAAGTAAAAGTTTAACCAAAACACTCCTGAACTTTTTGAAATTACAAATAAATACACACAATCTTTATTATAATTACCTTACCTTACTAAGCCAACATAAATAAAACTACAAAACAGTAAGAAAAGAACCTAACAATTACATGATAAATAAGGAAATAAACTAATACGTAGCCCTCCCTCAAAGTATGAAATCTAAGTAGGACTACTGTATAATGTTGGTTCATTACATGTTACATAGTGTCTCAGCTAGGTCAAACAGGTAGCTAGGAAACATTACTTTCAGCACATATCAACAGGTGGCACAGAGATTTACAATTATTTTTGTTCAGCCAATACGTTTGTATAGAAATAAAATGAGACATAACCCAAAAGATAAAACAATGTAAAATAAGTATCTATTTTGAAAACAAATAACTGTTTTGATAAAATTCGATTTAAAAAACGCCAAAACATATCAAAATTATTTATACTCTTCTCAATAATCAGTAATATTACAATAATCAAATGCTTCTTTAAATTACTGACCAACTTTGTAGATGTTCCCACTGGTATTTTGATGATTAGCTCCAAGGCCTCCTTGCCAACACCCTAATCTTTAGCTCGCTTCACAGACTTAAATTGAGTCAGGCAGAAGTCAGGAGAAACAGGTTGGTCAAATTAAAACACTACTCCAAACCTAAATCTGTCAGGGGTATGAATACGTTTGGTCTTTAATGCATTTTCTTTGCCACTGTAACATTTACAGTACAGTTTGGACACACCTTCTCATTCAAAGAGTTTTATTTATTTTCATGACTATGAATATTGTAGCTTCACACTGAGGACATCAAAACTATGAATTAACACATGTGGAATTATATATTTAACAAAAAGTGTGAAACAACTGAAAATATGTCTTATATTCTAGGTTCTTCAAAGTAGCCACCTTTTGCTTTGATTACTGCTCCGCACACTCTTGGCATTCTGTTGATGAGCTTCAAGCGGTAGTCACCTGAAATGGTTTTCCAACAGTCTTGAAGGAGTTCCCAGAGATGCTTAGCACTTGTTAGCCCTTTTGCCTTCACTCTGCGGTCCAGCTCACCCCAAACCATCTTGATTGGGTTCAGGTCCGGTGACTGTGGAGGCCACGTCATCTGGCGCAGCACCCCATCACTCTCCTTCTTGGTCAAATAGCCCTTACACAGCCTGGAGGTGTGTTTGGGGTCATTGTCTTGTTGAAAAATAAATGATGGTCCAACTAAACTCAAATCGGATGGAATAGCATGCCGCTGCAAGATGCTATGGTAGCCATGCTGGTTCAGTATGCCTTCAATTTTGAATAAATCCCCAACAGTGTCACCAGCAAAGCACCCCCACACCATCACATCTCCTCCTCCATGCTTCACGGTGGGAACCAGGCATGTAGAGTCCATCCGTTCACCTCTTCTGCGTCACACAAAGACACGGTGGTTGGAACCAAAGATCTCAAACTTGGACTCATCAGACCAAAGCACAGATTTCCACTGGTCTAATGTCCATTCCTTGTGTACTTTAGCCCAAACAAGTCTCTTCTGCTTGTTGCCTGTCCTCAGCAGTGGTTTCCTAGCAGCTATTTTACCATGAAGGCCTGATTCACACAGTCTCCTCTTAACAGTTGTTCTAGATGTGTCTGCTGCTAGAACTCTGTGTGGCATTGACCTGTTCTCTAATCTGAGCTGCTGTTAACCTGCGATTTCTGAAGCTGGTTACTCGGATGAACTTATCGTCTGCAGCAGAGGTGACTCTTGGTCTTCCTTTCCTGGGGTGGTCCTCATGTGAGCCAGTTTCTTTGTAGTGCTTTATGGTTTTTGCGACTGCACTTGGGGGCACTTTCAAAGTTTTCCCAATTGTTCGGACTGACTGACCTTCATTTCTTAAAGTAATGATGGCCACTCGTTTTTTCTTTACTTAGCTGCTTTTTTCTTGCCATAATACAAATTCTAACAGTCTATTCAGTAGGACTATCAGCTGTGTACTGTATCCACCTCCTGCACAAAACAACTGATGGTCCCAACCCCATTTATAAGGCTTGAAATCCCACTTATTAAACCTGAAAGGGCACACCTGTGAAGTGAAAACCATTTCAGGTGACTACCTCTTGAAGCTCATCAACAGAATGCCAAGAGTGTGAGTAGCAGTAATCAAAGCAAAAGGTGGCTACTTTGAAGAACCTAGAATATAAGACATATTTTCAGTTGTTTCACACTTTTTGTTAAATATATAATTCCACATGTGTTAATTCATAGTTTTGATATCTTCAGTGTGAAGCTACAATATTCATAGTCATGAAAATAAAGAAAACTCTTTGAATGAGAAGGTGTGTCCAAACTTTTGGTCTGTACTGTCAATCTGAATCCGTATTTCAAGACCTAAAAACCAATAGCCGCCAGTTGCCAGAAGATAGCACTTCCTCTGCCAGTTGCTTGTTTTTATAGTGTGGACACAACTACATTATCAGCATACATCTGACATGAGGTGACCAAACTTTAGTGAATAATGTAATTCACACACTGAAAAGAAGAGGACCTTGAGTAACTTTGAAGATCAAGCTATTTATATAAATTTTCTTTTTTGGATGAATGAGGATTATAACTTTTAAGAAAAATTTCCAGACTACACCCTATTCTTCTGATCATAATCTGAACAATGGGCCGAAGTAAAGCTGCTCCTTGGTTTTCATTGTGTATAACATCAGTGTGAAAGTTTTCCTGCTCTGTGAAGGTACAGCAAAGGCATCACCAGGGAACTCGGCAAATTAAAAAAAATTACAATATGTTCAACCAAACAGACATTAGATTCTAGCAAATGAAAATAAATCAGAAGTTTGCCAACAAGGAGCCCTGTAAACCACAACCACTGCATGCTTCATATAGTGGTAATGATGTAGAAAGCTCTGTGCTTTGATTGGTCAGCCTGCTTCTTTTGTCCACCCCCATCCCCGTAATCTGGACAAGTCAGAACGCAGAGAACAGAGATAGTACAAAAGGATGTCTCTATTAGTGAGAAATCCAAAAGGCAGTACAATGGGACCTCTTTGTATCTGAGTGAGATAACAAAATTCAAGCTGATCGTAAACAAACACAGCAGCCAAACACACCCGATGCTGATGTTTCTGTTCCTTGCCCCTTGGCTGGTTTTCATCTTCATGTAGGTGATGGGATACACAACCGCGACATACCGCTCTGCACAGGTCAGGGTGGGAAATAAGATCTCTCCATAGAAAGCGATCAAAATGAAACACTGCGTTACCATTGTCATCACTGAGTGATTATAGTATTTAGCAGTAGTGTGACAGAGGTGCCCGACGCCCCAGATGAACTCTATGGCAGCCAGGTGGCAGCTAAAGACCTCAAAGTGGCTCGCTGTCTCAATGGAGCGATCTTTGCGTCATTTTTGGAGCCCGAGGAAGAGGACAAAGGTGGAGAGAGGAAGGAGGAGTATGGTCCTGATTGAAAACACTGAAATATGCTTGTTGGTACATTGGGAGATCTATAGATAACTGGTTGCATATGAAGAGTTTTCTGACATTTTCCCTTTATGTTTTTGGCCTAATGAAAAAACAGGTGCATATGGAGCAGAAAAATGAGGATAAGAAAAAAAGAGAATGAGACATTTTAAACTAACTATGTTAAGTTGACGTGGAGCTGTAGTTAAAATCAATCTTAAAACAGTTTAAAAATTCAGAACATGATCAAGCACTGTTAACCCAACATAGTGCTCACAAGTTTATACAAATAAATATGGAATAAACACAAAAATATAAAATAGATGTTTAAGAGGCTTACTTGATGTTATTTTTATCGTTTTTCTGTGTTGGTCTAACCTGTAGTTGAACTTCTCTGTTTATATGTCTTGTAACTCTTATATCCTCTCTTAGTTCTGTTTGGTTGTACTGTAGTTTTTTTTTTTTCCAATCCCTTGTGTTCTGCCATTACTTTAATCAGCCTTCCTTGTTTTAGCGCCAGGTTTACTCCTAAGCAGTTTCCACATTGTAATTATTCTTACCTGGTTCTCATTCCAGCAATCACTCCTCCATGTATTTATAATCTACATTTTATCCACCGATTAACGTTCTTCTTCACATTATTTTCTGCTGATCTGCTGTTTATTTTTAAATTAAGAAGTAATTGTTTTAAAATTAAAGTCATGTTACTATAGTTTGAAACCAAATGCACACCACACTTTTCAGATTGTTTTAATCTGTATAAAGTTTTGAAAACCATGTCTAATATTTTTTACATCACAGCTCAAAAACAGAGTAAAAAAATGTAAAAAAAATTCAGGAAGAACAAATATCGTTGCAAGGCATTGTATACTGAATAAACTGTTAAATATTCATTAACAAAAATAGCACTTTTATAAATTCATAAATATAATTGTAGAAACAAGAGGCTTTAAAAACCTAGTAATTAAAATTGATCCAGAATCATCACCTACCTTGTCAGATGCTCTTCTTATCCTCCCGTGTTCTCTGAACTCCGTGACTTTCTGCTACTCACTCCAAATGCGAAGTCATCTTTCAGCCTGGATCAAGCCTGGTTCGAAACACGTGTCAACCTTTCTGAAAATTCAAAGGTGCTGGAAACCAATGAAACCAATACTTTCAATAAATTAATTTGAGCTTCATGTTTTTGCAAAGTATTTTAATCAGTCCAACTAATCTTGAACTGAGGAACTAAATACGTCATAATTTTGTTTTGTTAGAGTGAATATGAATGCTTTAAGTCAAAGCATTTACCAATATTTATATATTTCCACTGATGAGGCTCTGTTTTATCTGAATAGTTAATCACATTTGACAGAATGTTATCTGTAAACAACGACAGACGTCCTAACCATTTCTACATTCCTGTGACAAAAAACTCAAGCTAAAAACATTCAGAATCTATTTTCCAGCCCACCATTAACCAAAAGCATTGGCCTCTCACCAGACTCATCATCTGAAGATGCATAAGCTATTAAGAACACATTAGCTTGAGTCAGTTGTGAAAGCACAATAAATCAGCTTGCCAATCCTGGAGTGAATGATTCATTAAAAACAGCTTATTTGTGAAATTTGTTGACTTTCAGTAGTGTCCCAGAGTTCATGACCATACGTAGTTGAGATAAGGAATATAGACTGACCGGTAAATCGGGAGCTTCGCCTTTTGGCTCTGGTTTCTCTTCGCTAAAAGGGCTCAGTGTAGCGTCCGTATTACTGCGGCAGCAGCACTGATCCATCTGTCAATTTCCCGCTGCATTCTCCCCTCACTAATGAATAAGACCCAAAGACATTTGAAATCCACCACTTGAGGCAGGAACTCTCAACCAACCCGGAGTGGCCAAGCCACACTTTTCTGGTCGAGACCCATGGCCTTGGACTTGGAGAGAAGGAAGTACTCTTTCCATAGCCCGATGATGACCCCGTCAAAGACGATATTCAGTGTTGGCGAAGCACTGGTTCCCTCTCCTGAGGTGCCAGACGGTTTGTCAGAGTTGCTTGAGGCCGACCGATAGTCCTTCTCCATAGCCTCACAGAACTCCTCCCAGGCCTGAGTTTTTGCCTCCTCCACTCTAGGTCTTATGGTGCCCTTCAGCTACCTCAGGAGTCCTACAAGTTGGCCAGGGCTGAAAAGACTCCTTCTTCAGCTTCTTACTGCTGATGTCCATCACCAGGTTCGGGGATTGTTACCATGAGCCAGACCTTATGGCCACAGTTATGGGCAGCCGTATCGACAATAGAGGTAGAGAACATGGTCCACTCGGACTCTATGTGTCTCGTTACTGAAAAGCGCTATATAAATAAACTTACCTTACCTTACCTTACCTTATGTCCCTAGCCTCCCCCAGGATCCAGGAATAGCTCTCCCAGAGAAGGGAGTTGAAAACGTCTCTGACCGAGGGCTCTGCCCGAGTTCCCCAAAAGACCCTCGCTACTGTATATGCTTGGGCCTGCCTAGTCTGTCTGGCTTCCTCCTCTTCCAACGGATCCAACTCACCACCAGGTGATGATCAGTGGACAGCTCAGCCATTTTCTTCACCCGAGTGTCTAAGACATGCGGCTAAAGGACAGAGGAAACAATTACAAAGTCAATTATTGAACTCTGGCCAAAGGTGTCCTGGTGCCAAATGCACTAATGAACACCCTTATGCTTGAACATGTCATATCTTGGTACATGTCACATTCGTTGAAAAACTGAGTTTAACTACACTTGTCACCCTTTACTGCCAAGCTTGTATGCAGTGAATGTGCGGCAGTAAACAATTTAAACAGGTAAGTTTATCGTACATTAAATTTCTTTTGATTTATTAATCATGAAGAGGGGAAAATCACTCTACAGACATGACAACTGCTGTAAGTCTAGCAATGTACCAGCATGTTCACCTCTGAATGGCTCAAAAACAAACAAACAAAATAAATAGAATAAATAGGTAGAATAATAGGTTTTGGGTAATTTAGTCAAAGACTGGAGTTAAAGATGACTGTGATGCTGGACATGATCTTAAACAGGTTGTTCTTGCTGGGACAACCCAAAAGGTGCCTGAAATGAAACAATTCTGCAAAGAAAAATGTGCCAAACCTCCTCCATGCAGATGTAAAACATTGTCAGTTAACACAGATGTTTGATAGCAGATGTTGCTGCCAATTTATGGCACAACCAGTTATTTTATTTCACATAGACCCAGGTAAGTTTGGAGAGTTTTTTTTTCCTGTATCATTTGAAAAAAATATTTCAAAACTGTATTTTTTTCTACTGAGGTCATGTTTGTCTTATGTTAAAATTATTTCGAGAAGTGTCGAAACTAATCAATCACGAAGATATCTGCAAGTTGCAAATTACATTTTTAAGTTCTGTTTTGTTAAATCTTTAATTTATGATGCTTCCTGAATCTCTATGCTTACTTCACACACTTAGAAAGTGAAGTTTACTGCTACTAAAAGAAAGATCCTACAAACAACTGACTGTGTGTGTTATTCCGTCAGTTATAATAATGCCAGTCACACTACTTTGGGACTGGGCTTGGTCCTTGTTGCTCAGAGGTAAATCTGCTGTGTGTGAGCCTTCAACACATATCGAGCAGTGGTTTTCACAGTCCAATGTAAACTCAGTATTGTGAAGTATTCTTTCTGTTGATGCATCTTAACAGTACATGAATGGGACTCTATTAGCCTGCTGGAGTTCCAACAGTTTCTTCGTTATGTGGGACTAACACAATTATTTGTTTCTGTAGACTATAGCATTTATGAGTTCATTAAAAAGGCGTATTACAGAGCAGAACTTATACATTTACATGAACCAGGCTATCCTTTATTTTCAAAGTCCATTACATTTGACAGCATTTCAATAACCTTTAGGAAAAGACCGATGTTTATCAAATTCAGCAAAGCAACAAGACTCTACATGGAGAAATTGGGTTAATTTGTCTGCCTATAAAAACATATTTTATAGCACTAACTTGTTGCAGTTATAGGTTTGAAAAAATTTGGCCACCCTTGGGTTTCAGCATCTGTAAAGACTTTAAATTCATATATCACTGAGCAACATTTACATATTTCTATAAAAGAGTCTGTATTTAATTTAGGCTACATTTGACATTATTTGGACACATAGTGAAAAGGGTCAATTCTTATTTTAATTCAATTGAGTAATTAGACTTTGGGTGACATCTCATTTGTCTGCTTTATCAAGACAGGTGATGGTGGCTCGGGTGGTATATCCTGTAACTAGTGGGTTGCCGTTTCGAACTCCTGCTCCATCCGTCTCAGTTGTTGTGTCCTGTAGCAAAACACTTCATCTATCTTGCCTGGAAGTCGTCAGAGAGCTCGGAGAAGCCGATTGTATGGCAGCCCCACTTCTGTCAGTCTGCCTCAGGGCAGTTGTGGCTACAATGAAGTCAGTGTTTTAATGTGTGTATGAATGGGTGAAAGATAGTGACAATAATCAAGGCCAATCATTGTTTTCTGTATTAAATCCTTCCCCTGTTGTTTTTAGCATTTAAGACAATAATTGCGTTCTATCACAAGACACTAGGGGTGGAAATGGCAAAGGCGAAGCATTCCACAAACCCTTATAAAGCTCACCTTCTGTGATGTCAGAGCTGCTACGCCTGCTGAGCTGCGATGCATGTTGGGAGGTGTAGTAGCATTTATTTTTTGGTCAAATTGGATGATGGCCCAATAATTTGACAGATTTATGACATTAGCTTTTGAACATGGTGTACCCTTTACTTGAATATGGTATAAAACTCGATTTCAACCCTTTCAGGATTACTTTAAACGAAAGGGAGTGTATGAACACTTTCTGCGCCCTCACTCAGATTTGTAACAGTTGCAGAAAAGTTTTCCTGCCCCGTGTAGATACAGCAGAGGTAACACTAAACTGATGGGCAGTTTTAACCAGCTTATACTTGCCATTAGTACACACTGAACCTCAATGGTAAGCAGAGGTGAAACATTTAAAGCATAGGAAACAATTACCCCCCCAAACCACAAACAGAGTACAGATGAAATAGCTGTAACGGTGTGGAAAGCTCTCAACTTTGATTGGCTAATGCGTCTCTTTTTACCAGCATTTTTCCCAGTCTGTGGACTTATGAGGACACGGAGAACAGAAATGCAGCAAAATATTATGACTACAATAGAGACAACAGTTATGCTAAGAAAAACAATCAAAACATTTTCACCTCATTCATCTACATAGAAACTTATCAGTCCAGAGCACATCAACCAAACAGACCCGATGCTAATGTTTCTGATTCTGACTCCACGGGCGTTTCTTAAACTCAGATAGGTAATGGGATGAACAACTGCCAGATACCACTCCACACAGGTCAAGAGGTGGAATAGCACCTCACCAAATAAGGTGAAGGTAAAACAACAGTATGCTGCAACATTCATTGCTGTGTTATTATTATAATATCCAAAAACATAGAAGAGAAAACCAGGGCACCAGAACAGCTCCATAGCCGCCAGATGGTAAGTGAAGAGGTCAGAGTGTGTTGTTGTTTTACTGGAGTGGTGCTGTCGCCATTGTTAATAACCCAGGTAAAGGATGACGGTCCATGGAACGAGTACAAGGGCTGTTTTTACTGTTATCTTGCCGAAGATGAAAAAAACACCTTTTGAACTGGAGCAGAAATAGTAGACCTCAGGAGAGAAGGATGAGTAGTTTACCAACATCTCGCATACAATGTGGAGCTGAGGAGAAGAAGTCCTAAGAAAAGGAGACAAAAGTATAGAAGATGAAGAAACAAATAACTTTAAAAGCCAACCAAAATAGGGTAAATAATGAAAAAAAAACAATAAAAAAGAGGCAGTTTCTTTCACTGAATGAAAAATTCATAAATTTAACATGGTTTACTGAACATAAGATCCCTCTCATTAAAAACTGGTTATTTGGCTGGTGACAGTCAGATTGATTTTATTTTGTCATGCAGTAGGGGGTTATGTTCAAATTAACCTGTAAAATCTTTACAACTGTCTAGATTTGCAGTATTGTTCAACTTACTGGTCAAGAAGGAAGATGTAACAACCTTCTTCCGATCAGGTTTCAGGTATTTTGATTAGTTCTAGGGTAAATATTTGTTTTTTTCGGTATATTTTGTTTTCTCATCCAAACTTTCCTTTGTTCATAGTTTTGTATTGTCCACCAGACAATACAGTAGTAGTGTTATAATTCTGGCACGTCTGCTCTACCCTGTCTCCCTGGCTGCAATCAGCAGATGAGATGCACCTGGTGACTGCTGCAGTGCAGTGCAATCTGTGGCATTCCAAGCACCTGTGTCTTCCCTGATATATACTGACTCTGACAAGCAGACGGTGCCAGATTTTTGAAAGCCATCGTGTGAGTAGATATCCAGCGTTCCTTCCTGTCTGATCATTGATTTTTGACCCTGCCTTGCTTCTTGGATTTTGCCTCTCTGCCTGCTCCTTGTCGGACTGTTTGGATTTTGGTTTTCGACCCTGTTTCCTGCATCTGGTTCATGCCACTGCCTGCCCCTTGCCTGACGTCTCTTGTTCCGATCATTGACCCAGTTTCTGTCCCTGGATTATTGAGCCAGCCTAGCCCTTGGATTATTCAGCCTAAAGTCACCTGTCTCTCTCACCTGCGCTGTGGAGATCTCTGCCTGCTACCCACTGAGGTTTCCCCTCTGATCCTTGCAAGATCTGGAGAAACTTTAAGTCACTAATCCTTCTCTCTGCTTCAGTGATCCCCGGAAGCTTTGTGGAGTTTAACCTGAGTGACGTTTTCCTGTGGCTGAATAAACCTTTTAATCTTTCAGTTCTGTGTCTGGCTGAATCTTGGGTCCACCTTTTTCTGACTCGTAATAGAAAAATCTGGCCAAAAATGGATCCATCGCCAGCACAGCAGTGGCGCACCCACGTTGATGAGGCCCTTTCCGAGTTTTTAACCCTGTTCTTCCAAGTCGTGAAGCCGCAAGAGGCTTACTGTCCCTCAAACAGGGTGATCAGCCTGTCTCAACTACCCCTCTTCCCTGAAACAACTCGAGGATCTTGCTGCTCGCATTGATATTCGGCTGGCAGAGAGAAGGAGGGAGAAGCGACATGAGGAGGGTCGCTCCTCATTATCTCAGGGTCCTGCACACCGGCATGAGATAAGGAGCCGGTCATCTCTCACTGAGGAGGATTATGATTGTGAGACCATGCAGTTGGGCAGAACCAAGATTACCCCTGAGGAGAAAGATCGTTGGAGGAGATTCAAGCTCTGTTTCTATTGTGGAGAAAAAGGTCATTTAGCACTCAGGTGTCCATTAAAAGGAAAAGCTCAGCAGAGGAAAGGAGGTCTCTACTGAGCCAAAGCCAGCTAACTGCCTCCTCCTTCTTGTTTCCTGCTTGTTTTCAAACCTCTTCCATGTCTCTTAAGAGGACCGTGTTTATTGATTCAGGAGCAGACACTGAATTCATGGACGAAGCATTCGCAAATAAGAACGGCATAAAACTCATTCCGTCAGCTGACACACGAAACGTGCAAGCATTGGATGGTCACAGCATGAACAATTCAAACCTCAGGACGGAGGAGATTACCTTAACAGTTGGAGGTAATCATCAAGAAAAAGTAACTTTCATGATCATTAATTCACCTTAACTGTTGTCCTAGGGGCCTCCTGGTTGCAGAAACACAACCCTCACATTGACAGGAAGAGGAAAGAAGTTCTGGGTTGGTCTGAGTCATGTTCTGCTGCCTGCCTTTTGTCTGCTGCTATGGAGGTCAACGTGGAGAATGAGGTTGAGGAGACCTACCCGGATTTATCCAAGGTACCGCAAGAATACCATGATTTAAAGGAAGTGTTTAATAAGATCAAGGCCACAGCTCTGCCACCCCACAGACCGTATGATTGTGCTATTGATTTGTGTCCTGGCACATCACCCCCTAAAGGCAGACTCTATTCATTGTCTGGTCCAGAGTCCAGGGCCATGAAGAAATATGTTGATGAGGCATTAAAGGCAGGGCAAATTCAACCTTCTTCCTCTCCTGCAGGGGCTGGTTTCTTTTTGTTGGGAAGAAGGATGGTTCGTTGAGACCATGCATTGATTATAGAGGCCTTAATGAGATAACAGTTAAAAATAGATTCCCCTTACCACTCATGAACACAGCTTTTGATCAGATCCAGGGAGCAAAGATATTTTCTAAACTGGATCTAAGGGATGCATATCATCTGGTCCGAATCAGAGAAGGCGAAGGGTAGAAGACGGCTTTTAACACGCCTACAGGCCATTATGAGTACAAAGTCATGCCGTTTGGACTTACTAACCCTCCTGCAGTTTTTCAGTCATTGGTAAATGACGTTCTAAGAGACATGGTGGGTCAATTCGTGTTTGTTTATCTTGATGACATACTGATTTATTCTCAAGATCTGGATACCCACAGGAAACATGTCAGACCTGTTCTCCTGCGTCTTCTGCAAAACCAGTTGTTCATCAAGGCAGAGAAATGTGAATTTCACATCACTACTACATCCTTTTTGGGCTTCATCATTTCCCCAGATCAAATGATTGTCGACCCCTCCAAAGTAAAGGCCCTATTGGAATGGCCTGTTCCAACTGATTGCAAGCAGCTTCAGAGATTCCTGGGCTTCGCAAACTTTTACAAGATGTTTATTAGAAACTACAGCCTGGTTGCTACTCCCCTGAACGCTCTTACCTCTTCCAAGACAAAATTTATGTGGAATAAGGATGCAGAGAAGGCCTTCAACAGGTTGAAGGAACTCTTCACGTCAGCCCCAGTGCTACGGTCCCCTGACCCTGAAAGACCGTTTATCGTGGAGGTGGATGCGTCAAGCACTGGGGTCGGAGCCGTGTTAAGCCAGAGAGGTGAGGATGATCGTGTTCACCCATGTGCTTTCTTCTCAAAGACTCTATCGCAGGCCGAGCGGAATTACGACGTGGGAGACAGAGAGTTGCTGGCCGTCAAGTTGGCATTGACAGAGTGGAGACATTGGCTGGAGGAGACTAAGGAGCCGTTTATGGTGTGGACTGACCATAAGAACTTGGAGTACCTGAAATCAGCAAAACGGCTGAACCCCAGGCGGGCAAGGTGGGCTCTGTTTTTTGGTCGTTTTAATTTCTCCCTGTCTCACAGGCCAGGGAGTAAAAATGGTAACCTGACGCCCTATCCCGGATTCAAGAGCCCGCAGAATCTCAGTCTGCGGGTGAAGAGGAGTTTATCCTTCCTGAGGCCGTCAGGTTGTCGGTGTCCCAAGTTGAGGTGGAAAGGGAGGTCCAGGAGGCCATTAGGGATCTGCCTTTTCGACCATCATGCCCACCGGACCGCTGTTTTGTTCCTGAACGCTTTGTGCCAAAGTTACTGGAGTCTTGTCATTGCTCTCGTCTCGTTTGTCATCCCGGAATCAGCAGAACGATTAAGACAGTACAAGCTCAGTTTTGGTGGCCATCGCTTGTGAAGGATGTCAAAGACAATCTTTCTGCATACCCTCAATGTTGTCAAGCTAATCCTTCTCATCGCCCCCCTGCAGGGTTGTTGCACCCATTGCCCATTCCCCTTTGCCCATGGTCGCACATTGCTATGGACTTTGTGACAGGTTTACCGGTGTCAAATGGTCACTCTGTAATACTAACCATAATTGACAGATTTTCGAAGATAGTTCATCTGGTGCCCCTGGAGAAGCTTCCATCTGCAAAGGAGATGCGTGAGATATTGACCAGAGAAGTTTTCAGGCTCCATGGAATCCCTAATGACATTGTTTCTGATAGAGGACTCCAGTTTGTGTCACGTTTTTGGAAGTAGTTCTGTTTGTTGTTGGGAATTTCTGTCAGTCTCTCTTCAGGTTTTCATCCTCAATCTGATGGCCAAACTGAGAGAGCCAACAAGAAGTGGAAACCAAACGTTGCTTTTTGTGTGAGTCAGACCCAACTAAGTGGTCACAAAATTTGCCCTGGGTTGAATATGCCATGAACTCTTTGCAATCAAGTCCCACTGGTTTGTCCCCTTCCCATGTTGGGTTTGGTTTCCAGCCATCCATGTTTTCGGTTCAGGAGAGAGAGGCTAATGTCCCGTCCGCCCAGGCAGCTGCCCAAAGATGCCAAAGAATATGGAGAAAGGCCAGGAGGTCGATTATCAGAATGTCACTGGTTCAGTCTAGAACGGCCAACCGGAGACGGATTCCTGCCCCTAAGTACCAGGTGGGGCAGAAAGTTTGGCTCTCCGCCAGAGACCTTCCTTTATGGGTAGAGTCCCGGAAGTTGGCACCCCTATTTGTTGGACATTTCCCTATCTCCAAGATCAGCAACCCTGTCTCTGTACGGCTAAGATTGCCCAATTCTATGAGGATTCACCTCACGTTCCACGTTTCTCGGGTCAAGCCCTTCGTGGAGCCCCGACTTGGCCAGGCCTGGGGTCGGGACTCATCGGAGAGTGCCTGGTGGTCAGGTTTCTCCTCGCGGACCCGGCTGGACCAAGCCCGAACGACAGACGCGAAGCCATCCTCCAGTGGGAACCATGAGCAAAGAGGATCGGGCAGCGGATGAAGGTGGAGACCTCGGCGGCCTATTCTTCGGAAGCTTAGGCTGGCTCTACGGATGTGGAATTGTGCCTGGACGCCTTCCTCGGGAGGTGTCCAGACACCTCCCATCGGGAGGAGGCCCAGGGGGTCATCCCAGGACTCGCTGGAGGGACTATGTCTTGGCTGGCCTAGGAACACCTTGGGCTCCCCCCAGAGGAGCTGGAGGAGGTGTCTGGGGAGAGGGAAGTCTGGGTGTCTCTATTGAGTCTGCTGCGGCCCCCGCGACTCGGCCCCAGAGGAAGAGGAAGACGTTGAGTACAGGTACGATTTTAACGTTCATGTTGAGAATGTGAGTGAAGATCTAAATGTAACCTTCAATTTTAACTTAGACTCCACTGATCTTAAACAATATTTGTGCAGACCTACTCACTCTTGTTATTATACTCTGGATCTTGTGATAACACAAGGCATGGAGTATTACTTCACTTTTACTTCATGCAAATAGTTTTCATGGTGTTTTAAAACTTGTAACCAAAAATTATGTTGTGATGTGTACAATTTATCTGTGGTACCTCTTTTTTTTTTAAATAACATTTTTTTCACGAATGCAAACTGATTTGAAATATTTAAAAGGTTTTCTTTTTCTTAAAGTTAATCTGGAATCTCCCCTTTAAGCATCCTATTTTAACCACAAAGTGTGTATTTCCTGTATATGAAACAGAACATTTTTCGATCTTTTCCAAAGATCATGTCAGTTTTTAAAATCAACATTTTTATGTTAAAGAAAGAATCCCTGATGCGTTAGGCAAAAAGGAGAAAGTTGACCTTTAATATGCAAAGGCACGAGTGATTAAAAAAAATAGTTGCCTAAGAACTATTGGATTAAGCAAAAAAGACTTAAAATAATGTGGCTAGGGCACAGCACTGGTGGTGTAGGGGTCCATATGCAGAGGCTATAGTCCTCGGTGCGGCTCTCCCGAGTTCGAGTCCTGGACCTAGTGACCTTTGCCGAATGTCTCCCCGTCTCTTTTCCCTTCTTTCCTGTCTACCTACTATCGAAAAATGAAAAATAAAGCCCTCTAGTGATGCAAAAAAATAATAATGTGGCTAAGATTTGATGATTACTAAGTTGAAAAAGTGTTAACTAAGCCACCATCCAGCTGTAAATGAATGTGTCAAAAATGTTGAAAATAAGCATATCATTTTATAAATGTAGCATCCAGGTGAAGTTAAATATTAATGTCTACAATCACCTACCACTTTAATGACCTTTTCTTTGATCCACAATCCGACGTCCCTGAACTCTCTGACTGGTGCTCACTCCTGAAGAGGACTACTGTTCTGCTCGTGGTAATGTGATCATGTTAAAATGTATAACACCAGTGTGAGAGCTTGGTGTATTTTGATGAATGATGCTCACTCATTGAGGAATGGCTTTTTCATGCAATGCAAAATCCAGTAAAAACACTAAACATTGTATAGTTTTCATTGTATTTTAAAGCTATCTAACAGTAGATTAATCAGATTGTATTATCCTGCTGCAGGACTGCATCAATGGATCTAGTTTCAGCTGTGGGCTTCAAGTACAAGCAATGAGTAGTATTCACATGTTTACATAAAACATGCTATTCTTCAATTTTACATTGTATGATATTAGGCAAGAACTAAAAAAGACTGATGTTTTTTTTTTTAAATTTCTGCTAATATTTATTTTGTAAAAGGTACGTTTATAATTCTTTAATATCTCATCAGTTACCAGATCCTTTTAGATGAAAGGTTTAATTTCTAAGTAAGAGGTAAGATTACTACAAAACAATGTATTGCTTTTCTCAAAGAAGAAAAAAAAATTCTTAATTATTTAGAGCTATTAAGATTTACACACCAGCTTTGTCAGGAGACAGGTCTAAAAAAGCTGCAGTCACATAATACTACTGATACAGAAGAATTTTTTTAAAAGCCAAATGCCGTGAGCTATATTTAAATAAAGGAGGGGTCAAAGTAGTCTTATACTGAACGAATTGTGAGATCTTACTAAATATTAAGCACTAACTACATTTTTTTAAGCAGTAGATCTTTATTTGTTTAGTATGTTTATTACTTAAATTCTTTCACACAAATAATATTAGAATTTAAACAGCAAAAGTTCAGAAATGACAATTGATAATCATTACTGTAGCCTTAATAAATATTTAAATTATATCAGGTTTATATTGTGTAACTCTACACAATGTCACCATAGATTTTAAAAGTTTAAATAAAATACTAAAACATACTAATGGGAAAAAAATGTGCACATTAATACAATTATATGCAAATAGCTAATGCTGCACATGACCTTGATGTCAGGACCTGTCTGTGTTTGAGTTTGTGTTTTGGTTAATTTATACCTGGTCTGGTTCACTGTTTAACCTTAGTTCTGTGTCTTGTCTTCCAGTAGTTTCACCCACACCTGTTCTGTTTCCCTGATTACCTGGTCTTGTTGTTCATTGGTTCTCCCTGTACTCTTTGTTTGTATTTATACCCTGTCGTTTCTGTTGTTGCTCGTGTTGTTCTTGTTTGTCCCGATGTCAAGAAGTGAATGTTCTGGTCAGAAGTCAGTACAAGCCATTAAAAGAACAACTTACAGGTGATCGTCGGCCTCCCGGTGACTCCTTTCTCTGCACGCTGGTCCTACCACAAACCCGTAACATGACAGTTGAACTAAAATTATTTATGAAATAATTACTAATAATTTTAGTTAAAAAATACTTTAAGTATTTTTTTATTTAAGTTTGAAATAGATTAATTCATTTGATCATGCAGCTCAAGTTTTATTAAAACTTTCACATGTATAAATATCAAATTTGCAACTCTTTAACTTATTGAGATATGGCTGCAGACAATTGAAGCAACAAGTATGGCTCCGAAGACGAAGAATATACCTTGTAAATATTATCGATGTGTTTGCAAAAGCACACTAAACATTCATTGTATAACTACTCGTTTCCATTTAAGAACATATGCAAATAAAAACATTATACATACCATTGTTTTTCCACGGAGTCGCCGTCTCCTTTTGTGTAACTGTAGTTTACGGATGCTCTCTTTTTACATTAGAAGTCATGCTGCGCACAGCTGTGCAAGCTGCGCTGCCTCACTGCCAAGCTCCTCCTTCTCTCACCCGTGCGTGTGTTGTGCAACCCCCACTGTTGATGACTCATGCTTGGTTCCCAAATCAGGTGGAAACACACGTTGGTGCTTAACAAAACACCAAATTTCGAAGGCACGCGAACTGAACCGGTTCAAGAACCAGAGTCCTTTTGATAGACCGATCAGAGGAAAACAGTGAGCGGGACCGAGTGAAGGTGCGTGCGAGACCAAATGAGTTGTACGTGCTACCGAATGAAGGTGCGCGTGAGACTAACTGAATGTACACGCGAGACCGAATGAAAATGCTCGTGACTTAATAAGGAAATTGTTTTACAAAATAAAATAAAATCGGGGGCAGTTCCACTGGATTGGAAGAACCGGGGTGGCAGTCCACCTATTCAAAAAGTGGGACCATAGAGTGTGAATCAAAACTATAGGGGAGTCACACTCTTAAGCCTCCCTGGTAAGGTCTATTCGGGGGGTCTGGAGAGGAGGGTCCGTCGGATAGTCGAACCTCAGATTCAGGAAGAGCAGTGTGGTTTTCATCCTGGCCGTGGAACACTGGACCAGCTCTACACCCTCAGCAGGGTCCTAGAGGGTTCATGGGAGTTCGACGAACCAGTCTACATGTGCTTTGTGGACTTGGAGAAAGCGTTTGAACGTGTTCCTCTGGGAATCTTTTGGGGGGTACTCCGGGAGTATGGGGTACCAGGCCCTTTGATATGGGCTATACGACCGGTACGACCGGTGTCAGAGCTTGGTCCACATTGCGGATTCGTTTCCGGTGAGGATTGGACTCCGCCAAGGTTTCCCTTTGTCACCGATTCTGTTCATAACTTTTATAATAAAATAAAATAGTAATAACAAAAAAACATTATTCACTTGTGCGCGAGTGATAATGTAATTATTATTATTTTATTATTTAAATATAAAACAGTTATCACTGCTCTGTTCATTACATAAGTGTATCACATTTAATTTTAGGTCTATGTCTATAAGGTCCACTAGTAACCTAAATCTTTAGACTTTTTAAATGTACGTCTTTACATTTCTAAGGAAAAGTAAAATATGAGAAATGTTGTCATTATGTTTCATTATGCTCCTTCTTTCCATAAATCTCATTAACATTCATCTTAGTAGCTGGGATACATGTTACATTTTGTCTTAAGTTGTTACTTTTTTGTGTATAAATCTAATCCTTTGACATTGACACTCAGTGATCTTTTGTTTAGTTTCAGAGTTGTGTTTTATTAGGAATATTTGCAATATTTTTTAATTATTTTTTATGATCTCTTTATTGGTAAAGATATAAGGCGTTTTTCACATACCGTCATGCTGCCTGCTAGTCTGGATTCTGGGGTCCTCCATTTAGAAAGTCCTAACAACTTTACTTAAACCAGAGTGGGGAGAGCAAACCAAATCTCATGACTGCTTTTAAGAAAAGATTAAAGCCATTTATGTTTTACAACACCATTCATTATTTCAAAATCTACTGGCTGAATTCCTCCATTTTCATTATTTTAACAGTATCTTTTTTTGATGCAATGATGTTTACTTTTCCAGATGAAGTTAAAGTTTAATTAGATAATTTCTTTTTTTTGGTTGTATCAGTACAGAATGGGTGAGTTAAATACATTTAGTAAAAAGTCTCCATTAGTGTCCTTCCTGAGGCATAGGACTTTCTGTAGCCAGTTTTTTAATGTTTACATGTATTAATGTTATTTTCAGTACTTAGTTTGACACTACTGCTTGCAGTTTTTGTAACATAAATTCCACTATCAAACCTCCAGTTTAACTGGAATGATGTATGATTGACAACAATCATGGAAGCTCATTATTTCACACCGCTCAATATTTAATATTTCCACTGTTTGGACAGCCAGTGTGATCTGATCTATATTGTATTTTTAACAATTGAGGCTGCTAGCTGACTTCTAATGATATTCTGATTGCAAACCAACAGGGGACGTGAATCACTACATTCTTGCCTAATCCCTTTTTGAATTGTAAATCTGGAGCATGTCGCCTCCGCTAAACACAATTATTAATGTCTATATACAGCACTTTGAGTTTTTTTTGTTTCTCTCTTTTCTGATTTAGCTATTATATATGATGCCACAATGCTTTGTTGTTGTCATTAGTTCATTTTGGGTATTACATTCCATAACTGCTTTAAACAAAAACATTTTTATGGCTTTCAAGAAGAATTCATAAAAAGGTTCAGTTATACATCTTAACCAGGGGCTCTTTAATTCTTAAAAAAATGTAGGCACAAGGTTTTTGTCTTAGGAGGGCAGTAATGCAACAGAGTGGATCCAATTCGTCGTGAAATACAGAAGAAGAGGAAGAAGAAGAAAATTTAACTCGTTGAGAAAGAGAAATCAAAACTTGCCAGCATTTATTTGTCCTTTTTTTCATGGTAAAAGCAGATGAGTTAGTACTGAGCCTGACAAGTGTCAGCGGGTGAAAAGAACAAAGCCAGTGGAAATCCATGCTCACGCTTTACTAAAGTGAGCGCTCAGTTTTTCTGTGTGCATGGATTAGAAGACAGTGCTCTCAGTCTAAAATCTGTATGCACAGTTTGATAAACTGTACTCGGTTTTGCAAACCGTGGGCGCAGATACAAAGTGACATCTGTTGAGAGTTTGGACGCATGGCCCACACCTGCGAGGTAAATTCAGTGGATCTATTGTCATATATAAACTTTAAGCACTGCAATGTTTTAATCAGCACACTTCACAGTTTGTAATATGACTTTCTTTTTTTTTTACAATGTTATTAAACGTCCTGGAGAGTGTTCCAGAAGCTCTTCACCAAAGGAGATTATGATGGCCCTTCTTACTAAAGCAATCAGAGGCTTACTGGGAATTGAAAATGTGTAATCCTGACCTTTAGTTTTTATGTTGTTTGCAAAATGTTGTTATATTTGTTTTACTTGATACTTAGTAATGTGGTTGGAGTGTTTTAAAAGATGTTGTTCAAATGTTTTAAAAAGATTTTAAAAAATGTTTTTTGGAAAATTTTGTTTTTTTACTTGATAATAAAGATTTTGTGGGGGAGGTGGTGAAAAACTACTTTAGCAAATGCAAGTGGTTGAAATATTTATAAAGATTAAAATATATACATAATTTGTTATTAGCAGTTCTTTGCCTCGTACTTATATTCGTCGTCTTCCGCTTCATCTGTGACCGGGTCGCGGGGGCAGCGGTCCCAGTAGAGACACCCAGACTTCCCTCTCCCCAGAGACCTCCTCCAGCTCCTCCGGGGGGAGCCCAAGGCGTTCCCAGGCCAACCGAGAGACATAGTCCCTCCAGCATGTTCTTGGCCGTCCCCTGGGCCTCCTCCTGGTGGGACGTGCCTGGAACACCTCCCGAGGAAGGCGTCCAGGAGGCATCAAATATAGATGCCCGAGCCACCTCATCTGGCTCCTCTCGATGTGGAGGAGCAGCGGCTCTACTCCGAGGCCCCTTCTGGATGGCCGGGCACCTCACCCTATCTCTAAGGGAGTGCCCGGCCACCCTGCGGAAGAAGCTCATTTCAGCCGCTTGTATCTGAGATCTCGTTCTTTCGGTCATGACCCAAAGTTCATGGCTATTGGTGAGGGTAGGAACGTAGACCGGCCGGTAAATCGAGAGCTTCGTTTTTTGGCTCAGCTCTCTCTTCACCACAACGGACCTATTACTGCAGCAACCGCACCGAGCCCTCTGTCGATCTCATTTGAACAACACCCCAAGAGGCTTTAACTCCTTTAACTCCTCCACTTGAGGCAGGAACTCCCCTCCATCCTGAAGACGACAAGCCACCCTTTTCTTTGCTTCTTTATTTTAAAACAAAAACACAGCAGACAAAAACAATACATTTAAGAAAATCAAATGAAAATGGCGTTTTGACGAAAATTCAATCTGGAAGACTCAACCCCTGCTCTGCTGCGTCCAATGACTTCACCATGCGTCCCCGCTCCAGCCAAACAGCATTGAGTTCACATTTCCTCTTCAGCCAATCACCGTCCAAGGCTCCACTTTAAAACTCAAAGATCTTCACTCACAGACTTGCTCTTCAAGCTGAGCTGCAACCCTCCTCATCCCCATCTCCACCATCTGGCTTCCTAGCTCCTCCTGATTTCTCTACTTCCTCAGGTCTACACTCCACCACCAGTCGGATCCCAAGGGGGAAGACATCTTTAATTCTATTCATATATTGTTCATTCAAACTCATGTCATTCTCAGCATTCATGTCTTCCTCTGGGGTCCGAGCGGCAAAGAAATATATATTTATAAATAAACTTCTCTAGTTGCCACCTAAGTGTTTTCTTTGTGAGTCTTACAGGATTGAAATACTTCTCTCCAACACTTCCTGAAAAGCAATAATATGATTGGCAGTAACTGCTAATTAAAAATTTAGAGACATAATAAGTTGGTCTCAATCTGGATGCTTAAATACTGAGATTCTTCGGAGTCAAATTCAGATCTGATCTTTTTTGTCCCATAGTTAGAAAATTCATGGGGTTTCTGCAGCAAAGTAAAAGGCAAATGGAAGCATCCAGATACACACACAAGTAATAAAAGAAATAAGAAACTGTACAGTTAGGAAAAAGTTTATGAAAAAAAATACAGTTACTGAAAATAGCATACTGAGATCTTTCAATGAAGGAAAATGTCTGAAGAACAGCCTAACTAGCAAAACCAGCCTATATAAGATTATACCTTGCCCTTTAAACCAAAGACTGAAGTCACAAAATTTCTTTGAAACAATCTAGAAATATTCAGTAGCTGGACTTTGAACATCAACCAGCACAGATGGAACTGGATGAGTGTCTTAAACCCTGACAGGAAAACCCACAAGTTTATATTCATTTTATGACAAAATTGACCTATTAAGACTGTTCCTGGTTTCCCTTTGTGTCTTTATTTTGTAGATTTGTATTTCCCTAATTCATATTGTATTAAGGAATGATCACAGTAAATGTAAAAAGCAATTTTCAAATTAAGTTATTGCCAAAGAAAATGCCATTCAAGCAAACCAGGTCTAGGTAAATAGGTAAACCTGATGACTTTTACTACCTATGGAAGCAATAACTGATCAAATATTTTTCATGACGTCAATGTATCACTTATATTTTTGTGGAGGAATCTTTCTGGGACAGAGTCAACTTTCTGAGCACTTCCTGTCCAAAGAGATTCTTGAACTATTTAGTAGATCAAGATCATCTCCAGGCTGACCTCCCAGCCTGGATGTCCTCCAGCTCATTTTAATGTACTTTGTTAATCTTCATCTTCTCTGATTTTGCCTGGTACCACCATCCCAGGTAGTGATTAAGAGTCACCTTTGAAAATCTTTGTCTGGGTGTGGCAGTGGCACAAGGAGTAAAGTGAATAACCGCGTATGGAGGCCTTAGTCCTCGATGCAGGCTGTCGCAGATTCTAGTCCTGGCCCGTTGAGGTTTACTGTGTTTCTTCCCCTTCTCTCCACCCCATTTCCTGTCAGCTCGCTTTCAGAAAAATAAAGGCCACTATTGCCTGAAATATTTTGAAATCTCTGAATATTCAAAGCTGTAACAAATAATTCAGAGGACCCGAAATTTCAGCTGGGCACAATAGGTAAGATTCAAGAGATTGATTGAAAGTTCTGGAAGATGATCGGCAGGAAACCACCAGCGGCAGGCAGGAACCTCTGAGGGCAGACAGATAGGTTAGTGGCTGAGCAGAGTACTGAGAATAGTGAAAAACTAAAAAAAAAAAGCCACTAACCTTTTCAGAATCAGTTGAGAGATAAGGAAACTGAAGTTTGGCTCCTCAGTGTGATGATCCAGTGACAGCAGTACAACATCACATAGGCTCTCAGGTTTGTATTCCCACTGAGTGAGCAGAGTACAGTAGTCAGGGGACAAAAACTGAGTCAGAGCCGGAGAAGCAGAATCAGGCGACAGGATCCAAGGGAGAGGCTTGAATCGTTGGTCAGGGCATAGAAACAATATCATGAACAAGGAGGCAGACTCAGGCAGACGGATCCAGGGGTTAGAGAGCGGTAGTCAGGAGGCAACAGCAGAATTCAGAAGCCAAGAGAATATCCGACGTGGGCAAAGCAGAGCAGAAAAACCCAGGGGGCCAAAACAAGATCTCAATCAGGCAGGCAGGGAAGGACCACTGGACATTTACTCACACAATGCTTTTGATAATCTGGTGCTGTTTGTGTGCCAGAGTGCTGCGTATAAAGCCAGGTGAACAGGCGGCGCTGGTGATACGTGACTGGGGAGCTGGCTGGGAAGCAGCAGGTGAAAGCAATCCTCCTAATAGCCGCGGCCCAGCGAAGATCCGCAGGCAGACAGACATGATGCAGACAAACAGTGCAGAATCATAACAAAAACATTTTCACCCAAAGAAAAATGATTCATTTTGAATGAAAACAAAAAAGTAAAATCACAGTTATATCAGTTAATACAGATGTCTTCTGAAAAAGTAAAACATTTTGAATAAATACATTTGTAATTATTTATAAGTAATTGCATAACTTTTACATTTTTATGAACTTAACTGGATTTTTTTTTTATTTAACTTCAGTAGAAGATGATTATTTAAGTTAATGTAATTTACAGAAACCATGTGTAGCGAATGTGAGAGCTAGGACAAAATCCTGCTTTCAGTAAAACATTTTCCAATGGATTAGGAATGCATCAAAGCATTTATTAATTAGAAAGAAATTTAAGCATTTACCCAAACAGCAAAATTAAAAGCAGTGAGTTTTCAGTTCTAGATTATGCAATTAGATTTTTCTTTAATATATTTAAAATTAATTAAACCATATTC
Source organism: Crenichthys baileyi (assembly GCA_036173005.1). NCBI lineage: Eukaryota > Metazoa > Chordata > Actinopteri > Cyprinodontiformes > Goodeidae > Crenichthys > Crenichthys baileyi. Next base: position 248,879 of record JAHHUM010002909.1, read on the forward strand.
CACAGACTCTGACATATCTTTATCAAACAAACAAAAAAAAATTTAAAGTGGGAACGCTTGTGAAAAACGACCAAAATATCAACCAGAAGCCCCAAGTTTTAACGTGTACTTAATTTTCAACCCATTTATTTTTGAACCTATTTTATTTAAATTTAACCTCCATAAACTAAAGTGGCCTTTTGTGTCATGTTGCATCCACTAACACCAAGAAAGATGTTGTAGTGAAACTCTTAATAACAAGAAACCAAATTTTTTTTTAAAGTTGGTAATTGGTAAAAACGTACAATTACATACAATTAAAGATATTTTCCAAAGTTTGGATTTTTATCTTACTTAGAAATAAAAAGTTGCTTATTGTCTCAGTCAAGATTATTCAAATGTGTTAGTTTTTGTAATTTATCAACTATACATCTGACAAACTACTATCCAGAAACAACTAATTTTTATATAATTTAAGCTCAATAATTTCAAAATAATTTTCTTAACATGAATTTAATTAAAGTAAATGGAAGTAACCAAACCAAAACAAACCTCTAACAACAAAAAACACAAATCATATTTAAACATAGTTTTCTAAAAGTATTTTCATAAAAACATACCTTGTTGCTGTTTTTGTTGTCTGGCTGTCTTTATTCTATTTATCCAAACTCTGCTTTTGTTGCTTACATTTAATGTGCCGTGATTGCTTTGACCTTAGTGACATTGTCATGACTGTCTATTACATTAAACATGGTTCAAATGATCTTAAAAAAGTTATTGTATGTATTCAAAGCTTTGTACAAACGTTGGTTTACTAAATGGGCTGGATATTTTCATAATCAACCCTAGCTGTCTGTCTGTATAGATAAATATCAGTATCTATATCAGTAGATCAATGTTAAACAACATGAACACAGACATTTCTGATTTAGACATTTTAAATTGTTGAATCAATTATTCATTGGGAGAAGTTCAGTTGGATTAGACGGATTCTGAACACAAGCATACAACATAGATTTTCTTATGTTTCTGTGGCATTACCTTGCACGGGGCGGTTCTTGGTTGAACAGAAGTGGCACCATTACTGTGGCCCAACCAATGTGAAAAAAGACAGGTCTTTCTTCCATTGGAACATACCAACCCGGAAAAGTTTAATTACTTTTTTAGCACACAGACATTGTTAGACAAAAATAGACGTGAATTTTTATCACACAGCAAAGCCAGATTAGGGTAATACTATTTAATTCTCGTTTCGATACACATGAGCAGCTGCGGTTAGTTTTTGTCAGTGTTAGTTCAAACCCAACATTACCAAAAACCATATTTAGAATTACAATGAGCCAGATTACTTTAAATTTTCAAAGATAATTTTTATTGTCATAGTAGCTCACATTTACACGTTAAGGTATGAAATTCGGACTCAGGTCCCGGTTAAGAAGCCTAATAACCAAGCAAAAACAAAACTAACTATAACATACAAAGCTAACAATTAACAATAAATAGCAATCAGTAAAAATATATGCCAAGAAGAGCAAAACATAAATAAAATAAAATAAATATACACAGTTAAATAGTGAAACTGAAATTAACTTTGCATAGTACTAATTACACATGTAAAGCGTAGGGGTAGTCCTTAATATTGCACCTATAAGTGAGTGAAATGTTGCACCTTTGGTGGGTGAAGTGTTTAATGCAGGTCAATGTGTAGTGAGAGAGTTTACAGAGTGCGGCTTGAGTTCAACTTTCTAACAGCTTCAGGGAAGAAGCTCTTTCTGAGCTTGGTGGTCTTGCTCTAAATGCTCCCCAGGTGCCTGCCTGAGGGGAGGGGCGGAAACAGTCTGTGTGCGGGATGGGTGGAGTCCTTCATGATGCGGAGGGCCCTCCACCTGCATTGTGATGTGTAGAGGTCAGAGGTGGTGGGAAGGCTGCTCCCCACAGTCCTCTGTGCAGCCTTAACCCCCCCTTGCAGAGCCTTCCTCTCTGCAGCAGTGCAGCTGCCGTGCCATACAGTGATGCAGGTGTAGAGGATGCTCTCCACCACACAGTGGTAGAAGCTCCTCAAGACTGAGCTCCCAAGTCCATCATCCCTCAGTTTCCAGAGGAAGTAGAGATGCTGGTGAGCCTTCCTAACCAGACGGGAATGTTGGCACTCCAGGTGAGGTCACTGGATATGTGCACACCGAGGTACCTAAAGCTGGGGACCACTTCCACAGCTGCTCCTCAGATGTGCAGTTAAGGGAGAGGGCGCTTGTCCCTTCTGAAATCCACCATCATCTCCCTAGTCTTTGGACTCATCATTATTTGTGATTCATTCCACTACTGCTGTGTTTTCTGCAAACTTCACTATATGACAGCTGGTATGTCTCACAAAGCAGTCATACGTCAGCAGAGTGAACAGGAAGGGGCTCAACACGCAGCCCTGGGGCGAGCCAGCACTGAGGGTGATGGAGGAGGAAACAGTGTTGTGGATCCTGACAGTCTGACGTCTGTTGGTCAGGAAGTCCAGGACCCAGTTCCCCGGTGTTGGACTGAGTCCAAGAGACGAGAGCTTCGGCACTAGGGTCCAGGAAGAGTAGAAAGCTGGTGTGTATGTATATAAATAAATAAATAAAATATATATTAATATATATATATATATATATGATATATATATAATATATATATATATAATATATTTACATTTGAGGTCTTTGACGTCTTTTCACCTACTTCATGCCGTCATACAGGTTCTCGTTTTTATGTGAAACCATCATTTAAAATATGCCTTTTGTATTTGCTTAGGTCATCTAACCCACTAAAGTGTAACAAAGCAGCAAAATCAGTCACTGAAAGAGGCAAAAACTTTCTACAGTACTTAACATCCATTCTGGGCAATCTGATTACATCTGGGTGGCACTAAATAAAGACATGAATGCAACAACTTTGCTCCGACCACCTTGAGAAATGATCTAAGTTCTTACCCTGTCTGTATTAGTTTCAGATGAAAGAACCATGAAGGGTTATTAAAGTCATTATCATTACTCTTATTATTTTTTAATAGATCAAAAAGCATCATCCATAAAATGTCCCTTTTTTAACTGGTTAACCAACATTTGAACTACATTAAATATATATTTGTGAAACCCATACATTTTATTTTATTACATTTATTTAACTAAATAGATGCATGTTATTAAAGGTATATTGCACCTTAAGTAGTATAAAATTTGATTAAACTCTCCTTTAGTTGCGCAATAATTTCCATGCCCTGTGAAGATACATCATAGGCAACACCAAACAGCAAGGCAGATTACAAAACCCTAAACTCACCCTCGCCAGGCATCCAACAGCAGGACTTAGCAGAGGAATTTCACCCATAACAGTAGAAGCCAGTAGGCCTAAGAACCACAACCACTGCAGGCATGATATGACTGTGATGGTGTGAAACGCTCTTTGCTTGGATTGGTCAACCAGCCCCTTTTCTTCGCCCCTTTCCCCAGGCCTTCGATAAATCAGAGCATAAACAACTGACAAACTGCAGAAAGATGTGACCATTATGGCAAAGCTCAAAAGACATAACAGTAAAATGTTTGTTAATGTTTGTAATTTAATTAGATTAAGACTTGCCATTCCAAAGGACAGCAACCAGACACAGATAAGGCTGATGGTTCTGATTCTCACCCCACAGGTGTTTCTCGTCCTCAGGTAAGTGATGGGTAGAACCACAGCAATGTAACGCTCTGCACAGGTCAGGCTGTGAAATAAAATCTCTCCATAAAACGCAATCAACGTCAAAAACTCTGTAACAATCATGAGGGCTGTTAAACTGTAGTAATAAGCACACATTTGACAGAGGTATCCAAGGACCCAGAGGAGCTCCATGGTAACCAGGTGGTAGGTGAAGATGTCAAAATGGTTCACCGTTTTAAAGGAGCGATGCTGACGCCAGTTTTGAAGACCTAGATAGAGGATAAAGGTGGAAAGAGGAAGGAGGAGGATGACTCTGATCCAAGAGATGGAAGAGAAGATGTTGGCACAGTGCTTGAATAGTAGATAGCTGGATGTGAATGAAGAGTTTTCTGATGTATTCATCATATGTGTTGCTGATCTGTAAACAAAAAAGGTAGAACATGACAGTTGACGAGGTAAAAGGAGAAAGTTAAGCTGGAGTTTTAACATATTTTAATCCAATCCCTGCTATCTCACCCAGTTCTCAAAGTTTACGTCAAAATGTACAGCGGCTCATTCAATGCACTCCTTAAAATGTATGTTTACTGTACTGTACATTCTCCTCAGCAAACACCTTGAATATAGTTATACTGACTTGATTGCATTTCAGTGGTGTCAAATTGTTGCACAAGCAGACGATGATGCTTCTTTGATCTGTTTGAATGTCTCATTTAGGGCTTATTAGAACAGACTGGAATTTTCAAGGTCACGTGGAAGTCCTACAGTTACATTTCTTGGCTACTTGCAAAGCAGTAGCATAGGATTCAGAATTCTAACTACCACTGTATTGGTTTAAAGAAAGACCAGGTAAACACAAACCTTGCCAGATTCTGTGCAGATTATCCTTGTTTCCAGGTTTTGGTGACTGAGTCTCTCTGTGCTCACTCCTGATGGTGAACTTAGGCTACTTTATGAGTACAGCTGTGATGCTCATTGGTCAGCCACAACTGGTCAGTTTGCATAATGCAAACTACAATATGTGTCAACATAAACTACGCTCTTTATATTTGTTTATTTGAGCTGTTCCACCATCCTTGATTCAGACATGTCCTTTGTCCCTGGTTGCAGGTGTCAATCAATCACAGAAAACTAAACAAAACAACAAATAAAAGTGTTTTTGTCTGAGTATAATTTCCATATCACCATAATAGCAGCAATGATATTGGATAGGATCCTAGATAGGATTCAAATGCCCTGTAATTGTTTATTCAAATAAAAAAGTACCTGCTAATTTTGCATGTTATTACATGACTTATGTCTTTGACTTTAGAAACTTCTGTAAATGTTTTTCACATTACAAATAATCTGTTACATTACATGTAGAGATAAATATCTGAACCATGCATAGGCTACACACAATTTATCAGTTCATAGTGTTTATGGTCAAAATGCTCTGAAATTATACATTGTATCTGAAGAAAGCACGAAGTGCATCTGAACCAATTGTGAAGTCAGTAGTATAATCAAATCTTGAGGTGAGCATGCATCTTAAATTGCTGAGTAATGATAAGTATAAAAACAAGAGGCAGAAAACTAAGACAGAAAATCAAGTTTGAAGAATCAAGACTATCACCAGGGCTTTAAGCTCACTTTTAATGTTTTTTGTTGTTTTTTTTGCACATATTTGCAGTAAATCACACTTCTGACGGCCTTCACACATAGCCGTGAAGGCAATCCACAAACTACTATAAGATGAATTTCTAAGTCATTGCAGAGAATAAGACAAACGCAGGACTATTGCCTCAGAATTATAAATTAATGCACTGTAACTATTGACAATGACCCTGGACAAGCCCCTATTAATGTTACAACATCAGCTTGTAACACAAGGAGGTAAGATGAAAAACAACCAGATGTCAAGGTGCAGTTGTGGCTCAGTGCGGGTGGGTAGTTTTCTGGCAATCCTAAAGTGGTTTGGTGCAAGACACATACCCTCTAGATGCCTGCTGATCATTAACAAGGCCTCACATATTCTACACAAAACAATGAAACAGAGGTTTCTAAAAGAACCATAACCTTATATAATTACAAATTAAAATACAAAATAATTATTATGATTACCTTACTTTACTAACCAAACATAAATAAAACTATGAACAGAAAAATAAACACCTAACCACTCAAACTAAACAGGGAAATCAACTAATACCCAGCCCTCCCTCTGCTTTATGTCTACATTTATTTTCATTCAACCAATATATTTGTAAAAAAATTGAAATGAGACAGCTATCACCCAAAAGGTAAAACAAACCTTAGTAAAGAATTTATCAGGTTTTTGTTTTTGGACGAAGGAGGATAATCACCTTTAAGAAAAATATCCAGATTGCACTTTTCAACCTTAGCTTGTGATTCTAATCTGAACAATGGGCTGAAGTAAAGCCGTTCCTTGTTTTTCATCGTGAAAAACATCTGTGTGGAAGCTTTCCTGATCTGTGAAGGTGCAGCAAAGGCATTAACAGGGAAGTGGGAAGATTCAACAAAATGAGACAGAGTCCTACCACACAGACATCCTGAGGTCTGAACAAGTGAGAATTAATATAAAGTTTAGAAACAAGGAGCCCTATAAACCACAACCACTGCACACTTGATATAGTGGTAATGGTGTAGAAAGCTCTGTGCTTTGATTGGTCAGCCTGCTTCTGTTCTCCACCCCCGTCCCCATCATCTGGACGAGTCAGAACGCAGAGAACAGAGATAGTACAAAAGGATGTCACTATTAGTGAGAAAGCCAAGAGCAAGTACAATGGTACCTTGCTGTATCTGAGTGAGAACATAATTCAAGCTGATCAACAACAAACAAATCAGCCAAACACACCCGATGCTGATGTTTGTGATCCTTGCCCCTTGGCTGGTTTTCATCTTCATGTAGGTGATGGGATACACAACCGCAACATACCGCTCTGCACAGGTCAGGGTGGAAAACAAGATCTCACCATAGAAAGCCATCAAAATGAAAAACAGCGTTACCATTGTCATCATTGAGTGATTATAGTATTCAGCAGTAATGTGAAAGAGGAACCCGACACCCCATATGAACTCCATAGCAGCCAGGTGGCAGCTAAAGACCTCAAAGTGGCTCACTGTTTCAATGAAGCGATGCTTGCGCCATTTTTGGAGTTCGAGGAAGAGGACAAAGGTGGAGACAGGAAAGAGGAGTATGGCCCTAATTGAAAACGCTGAAATATGGTTGTTGGTACATTGGGAAAACTGTAGGTAGCTGGTTCCATATGATGAGTTTTCTGACATTTTCCTGTTATGTTTTTGGCCTAAAGGAAGAACAAATAGAGCAAAAAAGGAGGGTAAGAAAAAAGAGAATGAGATATTTAAAATTAGCTTCATATTAAGTTCATGTGTAGCTGTAGTTTAAATCTTAAAACAGTTTAAAAACTTAGAAAAAGTCCTGCCAACTCAGTGTTCTAGTGCATGTCAACAATGTTGGATCATCATTATGCTCACCATAAACTGCACAAAACACCTGCAAATAAATGAATAATGACAAATAAATACAGAAAAAATACAGAAATATAAATAGATGATAAAATGTACTTGCTTTCTCTTGACACACTTTAATGTACCATCAATTTTTTTTTTGAAGGACTGGTTTTGTTGTTATTTGGTGTTGGTCTTACCTGTAGTTGAATTTCTCTGTTTATATTTCTTGTCACACATATATTCTCTCCTAGTTATGTTTGGTTATACTTTAGTTTTTTCTAATCCCTGGTTGTGTTCAGGTATTACCTCAGTCAGCCTATCTTGTCTTATTTTGACCTGGTTCTCATTCCAGCAATCACTCCTCCCAGTATTTATACTCTACATTTTATCCATTCCTACCCCATTCTTCTCCACTGTCTTTTCTGATGATTTGCCATTTATTTTTAAGTTCAGAAGTAATTTAATATATTATTTTTAAGCAATTTTACTATAATTTGCTTGCTTCCTGCCATCTTTTGTGTTCAACATCTCACCAAAACTTGACAGTACAGTATTTTTTTTCCATTACTAAGTACTATGATTAAGTACTGTATTGTGCTTATTTTACATTTGACATCACAATGTGAAAACTTCATCCACACAGAGTAACATAGTGGTTACAGCATCATCCTGGGGGAATGCTATTATTGAGTAGGGTCAGAGTAGATGGAAAGTTTTATTTGATTTAGAATGGACCAGTTAAAGTCCAGTCCTAAATCCAATTAAGCATCTAGGGCAATTTTAAAAATTTTTGTTTCACCGATGCTCTCAATCCAATCAGAGTGAGCTTGAGGTTTTTTGCAAAGAAGAATGGACAAAGTCACAGTTTTAAATGTGCAAAGCTGGTAGAGACAAGCAGCTGTAATCTGGGGGTCTGAATATAAATGTACACCACACTTTTCATTTTTTGAAAGTTTTAAAAACAATGTCTCATTTTTCTTTTACATCACAGCTCAGAAACAGATAATTGTTATATAGTTCATGAATTATGAATACGTTTGCAAGGCACTTTACACCGTACAAACTGTAATGTGTTATGTATAAATTTACAAAAATACCCCTTTTATTAGTCAATACAAACAAGAGGCATTCAAAACCTAGTAGAATTTGAATTTAGGCAGAAACATCACCAACCATGTTTTTTCTTCTCTGAACTCTGTGAATCTCTGGTTCTCGCTCCAAACGTGAAGTCATCTTTCATTCTAAATCAAGCCTTTTTCATAACACAAGTGCCAACCTTTCTAAAAGTGCAAATCAATGAAATACCTCGATTCATAAAGCTATACTTATACAAAATGCAGAAAATATACAATAAATAATTTGAGCTTTATTTTTTTTTGTAAGTTAACCCAAATCCTTCCCAGGAGCCAATGGAGAAACTTTTTATGGCAAAGGCATTTTTTTATCCAAAGATGTAGTAATTTTATTTTGTTAAACATTTTGTTTTGCAATTATTTTGGTTGCTTGAAGTCAAAGCATTTACCAGTATTAAAATATTTCTAATGAGGCTGTGTTTTATCTCAACAGTGAATTACATTTGACATAATGTTTTCTGTAAAACACAGATGTCACTTTCCTCCACTACTGGTATCCTAGCCATCTCTACATTTAATCCTGTGACAAAAACTCTTCATAGGACCAATAAAACAAACCCAAAGCAAACCAGATTCAATTTGCCAGCCCTTTGTAAACCAAAAAGCACTGATTTCTCACCTGGCTCATTATTAGCAGCTGTTTTAATTTCCAGTCACCTTTGGTAGTAGGGACATCTTAGCTTGAGTCAGTTGAAAAAAAGATAACATATCAGCTGGCCAATCGTGGAGTGAATGATCCTTTAAAAACTGTTTATATTTAAAATCTGTTAGGAATCTATGGGTTCTTTTAGTTTTTCAAAGAAATTTTTTAAAACAATCTATACGTCCATCTAGATCCCTTACTATCGGATAAATGCATTTTAGTTCTGAATGATGCTAACATATGAAAGGGGCTTTTCATGGGCAGGTCTTCAGCTGTGTATGAGGCTGCAGAAGGTGGGGCTCGCCCAGCGCACTCCCAATCACATTTATTGAATACATATGGGTAATTATATATATATATATATATGTATATATATATATATATATATATATATATAGGAGCATTCTGGATCAGCTGCAGCTGTCTGATGGACTTCTTTGAAAGATCTGTGAAGACACTGTTGCAGTAATCAATTTGACTAAAGATAAATGGATGAGTTTTTCAAGATCCAGCTGGGACATTAGTCCTTTAATCCTGGAAATCCTCATGTATTAGAAGGCTGACTTAGTGATTGTCTTTATGTGCCTCTGAAAGCTCAGGTCTGAGTCCATCACTACACCCATATTTTGGCCCTGATCTGTGATTTCAAGCTGTGTTAACTGAAGCTGTGTGCTGACTCATGATCGCTCATTTGGTCCAAAAACAATAATTTTAGTTTTGTTTTTATTCAACTGTGAGAGTCTGCAACACATTAGGCAACAGTTTTTACAGTGAATCTAAACACAATATTAAATACTAAATTACTCTTTCTATTGTTACTTTCTAATAGTACATGAATGAGACTGTGTTAGGCTGCTGCAGGTTCCATCCACAGTTCCAGCAGTTACAAGGTTATGTGGGGATAACATAATTACTGATGTGTGTGTTGACTAGAGCATTTAAGATGCATTACATAGCAAAATTTACATATTTACATAAACCAGGCCATTACATTTGACAGCATTTCATTAACATTTAGGAAAAGACTGAAAATAATGTTTATTCAAGTTCAGCAAAGCAACAAGACTGTACATGGAGAAATTAGGTTCATTTGTCTGCTTATGATAAAATGTTTGTTGCCTATTAAAATTCATTCAAAAGAACAGTCAATGAAAAAAAACTGCTTATTTAAATTGGGTGACTTTGGGTGGCATCTCATTTCTCTGCTTTAATAAGAAGATAATTAGAATATTAAAAATATCACTACTACTACTACTACTACTAATAATAATAACAATAATCATTATCATTATCAAGGTTGTTTTCTGTATTAAATCATACTACTGTTATTTGTAGTATCAAAGACTGCGATGTTTAATCTGTCAACCAAGACATTTTAATATCAAAGACTGCGAGTAGTTAGTGATCTTCATTTCTGCTCTCAGTGGAGGAGGACGCTTTTTCTCTGTCTCCCGCACCCTCCCCTATCTGCCCTGCTTAGCTCTGTTTTGTCATTCTTTTTGGAGATGTTACGTGAGCTGCATCACAGACTGGATGTGATCCTTACACAGGATCGCAGGCAGGTTGCGGTTCCTGGACTCAGGGGTGAAATAGGATAAATGTTGGAGAAAGTTGTTCCCTCGGATCTGGTGGAAAGGACCTGGAATTTGGCTGTTTGGATTTGCCATTGAGAAGCACCAGCGAGACTTTCAAGGCAGAAGGAAACAAAGAGTCGGCCTGACCCAAACAATTGTTGTTATCTGAATCTGGCTCCCCTGTATGGCCTTGGATGGCCAGTTATCTTCAAGTTCTCCTGGATGTTATGTAAACAAGATGCTCTGCCCCCTCCCTTCTCTGAGGACATCTGTGGACCTGCTCACAGAATAGGCCGGTTGATAAACACTCCATCGTACTATCAAGGACAATGGCCTCTGTGACAGTGCTTCACCGACTAACTTGCACACACTCACATGTACACACACACATGCTCAAGATAAACATATGCACCCCTTCACACTGCCTTGACCAGATCCCCTGCATGATGTTGTTTCGTAAATGTGTTGCTTCTTTGAGGTTTTTTTAGCCTTCTCAAACTGTATCCTGCTAAGGATAAAGTGTGAAATATGATTTTTTTTCCCCGTCTTCTTACCTAATGTGGTCTCTTTTCCGATCTAGCAAGGGCAACGCCTTTGAGTGGGCAGCAAAGCCTCGGGGACCCTTCCCCCACATGTCTTGTGTCATGTTTTCTGTCTGGATGGGGTGTACTGGAATTCTAATTTCCCCTTGGGGATCAATAAAGTATTTTTGAATTGATTTTTTTTTATTAATAATTAATAATGTTTATGTAATAACATATTTGTGTTACATATAAAACCATCAAACATTGTTTTGTACCACTTTTGTGCCTTTCTCATGGATTTGATAGATTTATGAAATGAGCCTTTGAACCTTGTGAACCCTTGTAACTTAAGATTGTATAAAATGCAAGTTCAACACTTTTAGGATTAGTTTAAACCAAAAGGGATGGAATGAACATAGTATGTATCCTCACCAAGATTTGTAAGAGTTGCAGAAAAGCTTTCCTAGCCCATGAAGATACAGCAGAGGTGACACTAAACAGGTGGGCAGGTTGCACCAGCTTATACTTGCAATCAGTACACAGTCAGCATCAATGCTAAGCATAGTTGACACACTCAAAGCATAGGAAACAAATATCCCCCCAAACCACAACCAGAGTACAAATGAAATAGCTGTGACGGTGTGGAAAGCTCTTAACTTTGATTGGCTAATCCGTCTCTTTTTCCCAATCTGTGGACTTATGAGGACACGGAGAACAGAGATGCTGCAAAAGGTTATGACTACAATAGAGACAACGGAAATGCTAATAATTACAATGAAAGCAATTTCATCCCTTCCATTTATATAGATATTCATCAATCCAAAGCACATAAACCAAACTGACCCAACGCTAATGTTTCTGATCCTGACTCCACGGGCATTTCTAAAACTCATATAGATGACAGGATGAACAACAGCCAGATACCATTCCACACAGGTCAGGAGGTGGAATAGCACTTCACCAAAGAAGGTAAAGGAAAAACAACAGTATGCTACAACTTTCATCGCTATGTTATTATTGTAATATCCAAAAGCATAGAAGAGAGAACCAGGGCACCAGAACAGCTCCATAGCCACCAGATGGTAAGTGAAGAGGTCAGAGTGTGTTGCTGTTTTGCCGGAGTGGTGCTGCCGCCATCGTTGATAACCCAGGTAAAGGATGAAGGTGGATAGAAGGAGGACGACGACAGTTTTTACTGCTATCATGCCGGCTGAGATGAAGAAAACATCTTTTGAATTAGAGCAGAAATAGTAGACCTCAGGAGAGAAGGATGAGGAGTTTATCAACATCTCGTATGCACTATGGAGCTGAGGACAAGAACTAAGAAAAGGATACAAAATTATAGAAGATAAAAAGTGAACAACTCAAAAATCCAAGCCAAACAGGATAAATTATAAAAATACCCTAACCCAAAAACAGAAAATTTCTTCCACAAAAAAATAAATAATTTCATGTAGTTTACTGAACATAATATCTCTCATTAAAAAGTGGTTATTTAATTTGTGACAGTCTGATTGCCGTTTTGTCTCACAAGCAGTTGCAGTAGGAGAATTATGTTCAAATTAATCTGTAAAATCCTTAAAGCTGCCTTAAGTTTCAAAAATACTCAACTTACTGTCATAATTAGTTTTTTTTTTGATGGACCAAAATGCAGGGAAGAACTGAAGCTCCAGGTTTGAAGGTAAGATGAGTCTTTATTTTCCATGGCAGGACACAGACAGGGTAGCAAACACGCAGCAGGAAACACATACACATAACATAACATACCAGCAGGGAACAAAGGAAACAAACGGGCTAAAATACAAAAACTGAACAGCAGGGGGAACCAATGACAAACGTGACAAGACAATTAGGGGAAAACACAGAACAGGTGTGGGCTTGGGCTCCAGGGAGACAGAAAACAAAAGACTAGACCAGGTAATTTAACAAAAACACAAGCAGGTATGACACTTAACTGGCCAAGAAGGAAGATATACCAAAAATCTTCTAATCGAGTTTCTAGTTAGTTGTAGAATAAATATTTGATTTCTTTGGTATATTTTATGGTATCTCATCAAAAAGTTCATTTGTTCATAGTTTTGTCCATCAGAACCTGAATGAAGTTTTAGATCAGTTCTCAAAATTCCTCTCTGATTTAGTTTTACATTCGAATAGTCTTTATGTTGATGGATTTTAACGTTCATGTTGACAATAATATCTAAATGTAACATTCAGTTTTATTTTAGACTGATCCTGATCCCTGATCCTAACCAAAATATCTACAGACCTACTCACTCTTGTTATCATACTCTGAATCTTGTGATAACACAAGGCAAGAAATATTACTTCACTTTCAAAAATTATGCAAACAGTTTTTATGGTATTTTAAAATTTTAACTGAAAATATGTTGTAGTGTTCACAATATACCTGTAGTGCCTCTTTTTAAAAATATATTTTTTTCATCAATATAAAAATAATTTAAAACATTTCAAGATTTTCTTTTTTTGAAGGTTCTTGTGGAATCTACCCTTTAGGCATCCTATTTTAACAACAACTTCCTGTACATAAGAAAATACCTTTTTTAAATATTTTTCAATGTATCCCTAATGTGTGTTAGGCAAATAGGAGCAAGCTGAATGCAAAATTTGAGACCTTCAGAGTAGTTTGACTCATTATTTGTATACTTTTAACATTTCTACTACTTTCTATATTTCTTCTTACATTTTCTAAACTGAGATGAGCCATGATGAGAAAAAAAATCAAGAGGATCTATCTGATGACAAATATTTTTTAAAGTTCTCTGTCTCGCCCTTGGTTTACATATTCATTTACATTTAATATACAAAGTAACAAGTGATTTAAAAAATATTACCTAATAGTTATTGCAATAAGTGAAAAGCCTTAAAAACAACATGGTTAAATTTGATGATTACCCAGTTGAAAAAGCAATAATTAAGCCACCACCTTGTAAGTGAATGTGCAAAAAGTTGAAAATAAGTATATTACTTTTATAAATGCAGCATCCAGGTGAATTAAATATTAATGTTCAAAATCACCTACCACTTCAGTGATCTTTTCTCTGATATGTAATCCCACGTCCCTGACTTCTCCTATTGCTTCTCATTTCTGAAGAGCGCTGTTGTTCTGCTCGTGTTAATGTGATCATGGTAAAATTTATAACCCCAGTGTGAGAGCTTGGAGTATTTTGATGAATGACTCTCCCTCTAAATGAGCCTCTGGTTAGTGAGCCTTCAAAACATTGAGGAGTGGCTTTTTCATAAAATGCAAAATCCAGTGAAAACACCAGATATTTTGAAGTAGTCTTATATTGAACAAGTCATGAGATCTTAAAACATATTAAGCACTAAATATTTTAAGCATTAGCTCTTCGAATGGATAGCGTCTTTATCCATGTATGTTACTCAAAATTACCTTCAGACAAATAACATCAGAAGTTAAACAGCAAAAGTGCAGAAAAGTCAAATGAAAATCAATACTTTAGCCTTAATAAATATATTTTTTTCAGGTTTAACCTTTAAATTACCACTAGTAAAAGCGTTAAAATGCATAAGCGTGGACGGCGCGTTATAGTCTATATTCTGTGTTTAAAATAAAGTTTGTCTTAACTTTAAAAACACAAAGAACACATAAACTGAGCACATGTGCTTAACAGCTAATCTGCTAGCAATAAGATAGATGAGTTTTCAACCCAAACAAAACCAAACGTCATAAAACGAAAAATGTTTACGTGAACCTTGCTGAGGAAAATTTGCACAGGGCGACGAAGTAGAGGAAAGAATCCACAGTGAACACAGGGTTAACTTGCAGCTAACCTACGTAGCTGTCGGGGGGTGGCAGGGGGGTGTTGCTCGTTCTGCCACGCCGGCTGAACTGCACCTTACTCCTGTAGCCGTGTTGATGCGGACCCGTTGTCCATCCTTCAGACCGGGAAAAACTGCTCCACTCGGCGTTGTAGAGACAGGGTCTCTGCTGGGAACTCACTGGAACGCAGTTTGCTTCTGTAGACCTCAAGAGAGAAAAGTCAAGCCAAGCTTGGACCTTAATTACCTCGTTCATGAATGAATACCGGATACACAAACAGCAATTAATTCCTACTTAACTTAGTGCATATGATCGCGGAATGGTATGACACTCTTGGATCCAGTTTGAAGAGTTTATGTCTTTTTGCCAGCAAAGAGACTTTAGGGTGCTGTGTCCCTCCGTGCAATTCCGCTGGGGACCAGTGTGGAAGAGGTCAGTTTATTCAAACAGTGACGTAACGGGAAGTCCGCTGTTACTCTCTCTTGTTCTTGTTCCTGCCTGTGTTGGAAGTAGGTTAATGCGTCTTATTTTGAAAGTTACTGGCCTTTAATGTTGTAACCCATGGCGGGGGTCCCAGCATGAGTACTGTCGGTAAACCCACGCCCTTGAAATCTGTGACTGTTGCTCACAGCAGAAGGGTGTCAGTTTTAGTGCATTAGTGTGCGAGTTATGATAATGTCACTCACAATGCTTTGGGACTGGGCTTGGTCCATGTTACAAACTCAGAAGTAAATCTGCTGTGTGAGAGCCTTCAACACATTGAGAAACACAATGAGCAGTGGTTTTTAAAGTGCAATGCCAACACAAAAGTATGTAAACAACTCATGAATGAGACTGTGTTAGATAGATCCTGCACTTACTGTGTTATTCAGTTTCAATTCAATTCAATTCAGTTTATTTATATAGCGCCAATTCACAACACATGTTGTCTCAAGGCACTTCACAAAAGTCAGGTACATACATTCCAATTAATCCTAACCATTGAACAGTGCAGTTAGATTCAGTTATTTGTTCAAATTGGATAAAAAGTTTTTCTATCTAAGGAAACCCAGCAGATTGCATCGAGTCAGACACTTGTAGCAATCAGTCCTCCTGGATGACCATGTTGCGAGAGTGGACAGTCACTGGCGTTGACTTTGCAGCAATCCCTCATACAGAGCATACATGTAGCGACAGTGGAGAGGAAAAACTCCCTTTTAACAGGAAGAAACCTCCAGCAGAACCAGGCTCAGTGTGAGCGGCCATCTGCCACGACCGACTGGTGGTTTCAGAGAACTGAGCAGAGACACAAAAAGAACATAGAAGCACTGATCACGGAGTACTTTCTATGGGAAGGAAAAGTAAATGTAAATGGATGTAGCTCCTTTTAATTGTTTCATCTAGGAAGAAAAAACAGATAAACTCTGAGCCAGTTGTCAAGGTTAGAGTCTAAAAGACAGCACATAAAGTTAGTCACAATAGAAGCTCTGTGAGTAGCTATGTCTAGGAGAGAGAAAGGGTTAAACACTGAAGGACAGGGCCATGTGGATCATCGGTGGAGGGTGAGCATTAAGTTGTTGCTAGCAGAAGCTTGGACAATGCCCCCCTTCAGAAAGGTGTCACAGGTAGACACAGAGTCAGGCCAGGTGTAGCTTCTAGAAAGAGAAAAGAGAGAGAACATAAAGTTAAAAGCTGAAATAACAGCAAATAATGCAAAATTGGAGAGTAGTGTGAGGATGTAGCGAAGACGGTGAAAGTGGTCATTATGTCCTCCAGCAGCCTAAGCCTATAGCAGCATAACTACAGAGATAGCTCAGGATAACCTAAGCCACTCTAACTATAAGCTTTATCAAAAAGGAAAGATTTAAGCCTAGCCTTAAAAGTAGACAGTGTGTCCGCCTCACGAATTAAAACTGGCAGCTGGTTCCACAGGAGAGGAGCCTGATAACTTAAGGATCTGCCTCCCATTCTACTTCTAGAGACTCTAGGAACCACCAGTAAACCTGCAGTCTGAGAACGAATTGCTTTGTTAGGAACATATGGAACAATCAGATCTCTGATGTATGATGGAGCTAGATCATTAAGGGATTTATATGTGAGGAGGAGAATTTTAAATTATATAATAGATTTAACAAGGAGCCAATGAAGGGAAGCTAAAATAGGATAATTTTGATCTCTTTTTTTACTTTTCATCAGAACTCTTGCTGCAGCATTTTGAATCAGCTGAAGGCTTTTAACTGCATTTTGTGGACATCCTGATAGTAAAGAATTACAATAGTCCAGCCTTGAAGTAACAAATGCATGGACTGTTTTTCAGCGTTCCTCCTGGATAGGATATTTCTAATTTTGGCAATGTTCCGGAGATGAAAGAAGGAAATCCTAAAAAAACCTGTTTAAGATGGGATTTAAATGACATGTCCTGGTCAAAAAAAAACCCCAAGGTTTTTTTACTTTATTACCAGAGGTAAAATTTAATGCCATCCAGGTTAAGTGGTTGACTAAGCAGTCTCTAAAAAAAAAAAAAAAAAAAAAAAAAACAAAGAAAAAAAAAAAAAAAAAAAAAAAATAACAGTGAAAATTTACCCCTATGCTGCCTGATCATTTTAACCGGGGAATCATATACATAGTAAAGAGAATTTGGGCCCAAGTACTAAAACCCTGTGGTACCCCACAATTAACCCGGGGATTTAAAGATGATTTATCATTTACATGAACAAACTGGAATCTGTCAGACAAATAAGATTTAAACCAGCCTAGCGCTGTTCGCCTGATCCCTACAGCATATTCCAGCTTTCTAAGAGAATATTGTGATCGACTATATCAATTGCAGCACTGAGATCTAACAGAACCAGTACAGACACAAGTCCATTATCTGAGGCCATAAGAGTTTCATTAGTGACTGACAGCAGAGCTGTTTCAGTGCTATGATGAGCTCTGAAACCTGACTGAAACTCTTCAAACAGGTCATTGCTGTGTAAATGCTCACACATTTGATTAGCAACTATTTCCCAAGAATTTTAGATAAGAACGGAAGATTGGATATAGGTCTGTAATTTATTAAGTCATCTCGATCAAGCGAAGTTTTTTTTAATTACGGTTTAATTACAGATACCTTAAAAAAGCCTGTGGTAACAATGTTTTTACTAAGGATAGATTAATCATATAAAATGGGGTTTTCAGAGGGCACTTCCAAAATTTGGTTGGGATTGGGTCTAACAAAAAACAAGTTGAAAGGTTTAGACGAAGCTATATTTCTGTTAACTCAGGAAGCTCCACAGGATCAAAACAGTCCAAACACAGATCAGGTTCTACAGTTAATTCCAATGTTGTCTCACTTGCTGAGGATAAATTCATCTTCGAGAGTATGTCAAAGATTTTTTTTTTAATAGAATCAATTTTATTTAAAAGAATCCCTAAAGGCATGACTGCTGAGAGCTAAGGGAATGGATGGCTCAAAAAGCTAGACTCTGTGAAATTTAGCAACTGTACTAAAAAGAAACCTAGGATTATTCTTGTTCTCTTCTATTAATGATGAAAAATAAGCTGTTCTAGCTTGGTGAAGTGTCTTTTTATACAACAGTAGGCTATTTTTCCAGATTAAGTAGGAATCCTCTAGTTGTGTAGAGCGCCATTTTATCATGCACTACATTTGACATTATTTAAATACCGTAAATTCCGGACTACATTCCGGACTACGGAGAAATAAATTCCTGAAAGCGACACAAAAGTATATACTGGATGAGCATTAGTAGGTACTTTGAACCAATATTTCTCCAACAAATCGTAAATTCTACAGACTACAGAGCACACCTGATTAAAAGCCGCATGCTCTAATTTTAGAAAGAAAATCAATTTTGTACTTGTACCGGCGCACCAGATGTTAAGCCGCAGGTGTCCCACATTGTAATATGATTTACACAGAAAGATTTCCCTTTGAGTTTTTTAAATTTTTAATTTTTAATCCGTATGGTAATATAAAAATGCATATTGCAAATGTTTTTTTCGAACAGTGCCTGTAACACGGCTACCTTTAAATATACGTACGTTATCAGTAACACACATATTTCGTTGCTTATGCTTTTTTACTGAACAGTGCACGAACAACATTCCAATATGTCCTAACTGATATACACTGCACCTACCAGGTAAAAAGTCATTGATCACCTTCTTCATCTTCATCATGCGCACTGAAACCATCAAAGTCCTGTTCTTCAGCGTCCGAATTGAACAGCCTCAGAATCTTGTCACTCACTTCAGCCTCTTCGTTGACGCTCTCACTTGAGCGCACCCGGTCCCCTTAATCACGCAGCAGTCCAGCCTTTCAAAACCCGATGGTGATTTTCCATGTTGATGAGGGTGAAGATAAATGTCTGATTCACAATACTAATTCACAATAGTAATTGAATTGTGAAAGTGCTCTTGATTTATCGCACAAGTTCATTGGACCTCTTTGAACAGCTCATCAATTTGATTGGTCTACTGTTACTAGGCAAAAGGTTTTTGGCGGCATGAAAAAAAACATGCATTAGCTACACCGTTGTATAGGCCGAAGTGTTCAAAGTGTGTGGAAAAAGTAGCTGCTTATAATCCGGAAATTACGGTACATAAATTCAGTTGAGTAATTGGACTTTGGATGTCATCTCATTTGTCTGCTTTATTGAGAAGATGATGAAAAATACAAATAATATTTACAGTACTATGACTGCGACTACTAAAACAAAATTATCATCATCAAGGCCAAAGGTTGTTTTCTGTATTAAATCATATCACTGTATTTGGTATGATTAGCATCTAAGACAATGATGTTGTTTTATCTGTACCTGAGATTCGTATTAAACACTGTTAGATTAGTTTAAACCAAAAGTGAGGGTATGAACTCTTTCTGCGTCCTCACCAAGATTTGTAACAGTTGAAGAAAAGTTTTCCTGCCCCGTGTAGATATAGCAGAGGTGATACTAAACAGGTGGGCAGGTTGTACTACGGTGTAAAAAGCTCTTAACTTTGATTGGCTAATCCGTCTCTTTTTCCCAGTATGTTGACGAATAAGAACACAGAGAACAAAGATGTTCCAAAAGGTTATGACTACAATAGAGACAATGGAAAGGCTAATAACTGTAATCAAAACATTTTCACCTCGTTCATCTACATGGAAACTCAACTATCCAAAGCACATCAACCAAACAGATGCAATGCTAATGTTTCTAATCCTGACTCCACAGGTGTTTCTTAAACTCAGATATGTGACAGGATGAACAACAGCCAGATACCATTCCAGTCAGGTCAATAGGTGGAATAGCACCTCACCAAATAAGGTGATCGAAAAACAACCGTATGCTGCAACTTTCATTGCTGTGTTATTACTGTAGTTTCCGAAAGCATAGAAGAGAGAACGAGGGCACCAGAACATCTCCATAGCTGCCAGATGGTAAGTGAAGAGGATGAAGGTACATAGAAGGAGAACGAGGACAGTTTTTACTGCTATCATGCCGGCTGAGATGAAAAATGCATTTTTGAGTTGGAGCAGAAATAGTTGATCTCAGGAGAGAAGGATGAGCAGTTTACCAACATCTCACATACACTGTGGAGCTGAGGACAAGAACTAAGAAAATGATTACAGAAGATAAAAAAGCTAATAACTAAAAAATCCAAACAGGGTAAATTATTAAAATTACTTTGAAAAAAACGGCAGTTTCTTCCACTGGATGATATTTGGTTTCCTTGGTATATTTTATGTTTTCTCATCCAAACTTTCTTTTGTTCATAGTTTCTATTGTCCACCAGAACCTAACTGAAGTTTTAAATTAGTTCCTAGAATTCTCTTCTGATTTTGTTTTTTTTCACTTATAGTCTTTATGTTATCGACAATGAGAGTAATGATCTATAGGTAATCTATAATTTTATTTTAGACTTCACTGATCTTAACCAGAATTTTGACAGACATACTCACTCTTGTTATCATTTTCTGGATATTTTTCAAACACGAGGAATGGAATGTTACTTTACTTTCACTTGATGCAGTTTTTATGGCATTTTAAAACTTTTAACTAAAAATATGCTGTTGTCTGCAAAATGTGCCTGTTTTACCTCCTTTTGAAAACATTTTATTTTGCAATGAATAAAAACAGATTTCAAACATTTAAAGTTTTTCATTTTTTAAGGTTAATCTGGAATCTACCCTTTAAGCATCATATTTTAATCAAAAATGTGCCTTTCCTCTATATACAAAACAAAAAGAAGTTCATACCAGTTCCAAAGATCATATTTTCCAAAATTCAACAGTTTTATGAAAGAGAAAGTTTGCCTGATACGTATGTGTTAGACAAAAAAGGAGCAAATTGAAAGAAAAATTTGAGACTTTTACAGTGTTTTCGCTCATTATCTAAATACTTCTTTTTCTAAATTTCTTCTTACATTTTCTAAACTGAGAAGAGCCTTGATCTTGCAATAAAACTTCAAGCAGGGTGTTTCTAATGACAAAAATTTTAAAAGACCTCAATCTCGCCCTTGGTTTACATATTGATTTACATGTAATATGCAAAGGAACCTAATAGTTCCTAATAGTTATTGGAATAAGTGAAAAGTCCTAAAAACAACCTGGCTAAAATTTTATGATTACCCAGTTGAAAAAGCGATAATTAAGCCACCACCTAGTTGTAAGTGAAAGTGTAAAAAGTTGAAAATAAGTATATTACTTTTATAAATGCAGCATCCAGGTGAAGTTAAATAGTAATGTTCAAAATGACCCACCACTTCAGTGATCTTTTCTCTGATCTGTATCCCACGTCCCCTGGACTTCTCCTATTGCTTCTCATTTCTGAAGATGCGCTGTTTTGTTCTGCTGACGTGTAATGTGATCATGGTAAAATTTATCAGCCCCAGTGGTGAGAGCTTGGAGTATTTTGATGAATGACTCTCCCTCTAAATGGAGCCTCGGTTAATTGACCTTTCAAAACTTGTGGAGTGGCTTTTTCCATAAAATGCAAAATCCTAGTGAAACACCAGATATTTGAAGTAGTCATTAGTTATGAACAAGTCATGGACATCTAAAACATATTAAGTTCACTAATCATGTTAAGCATTAGCTCTTTGACAGGATAGCGTCCTTATCCGATGTATTTTACGTCAAGACGAGTGTGCACCTTCAGACAATAACTCAGAGAGTTAAAACGAGCATAAAGTGGCAGAAAAGTCAAATGAAAATCAATACTTTAGCCTTAATAAATATATTTTTTTTCAGGTTTGTTTCCTGTAACCAGCACTTAATATCACCATTGGTTTTGGAAAACCTATGGAAAAACAATGTACACAATAATAGTAATACATAGCTAATAGCTATACTGTGGCAACAAAATAACAAAAATAGGTGTGATAAACATGGTAGATTGGCATAAGTTAAAGTGTAGATTCCCAACATGGCATAAGAAAACCCGCTGAGTCACATTGTATTTTCAAAAATTATTTATATGTATTGTTCATAGTTTACATACACAATAAAATATGCGACAAAATATAGTATTATGGTCTAAAAAGGAAATTAAGGTAAAGCACACCTGCACTATAGGAGAAAACTGGCTGCATAAATCATTAAACATAGGTCTTTAACTACTATTTTGGATCAGAATGAGTGTATATATAAATATATATATATATATCTATATATCTATATATAGATATATATAGAGAGAGAGATAGTCATAGATATATATAGCCTTTTACTGGACACCGAGTAACATAACGTCCCTTACCAGCTGAGTAAAAACAAAGGCCTTCAATCAGTCGCCGCTGTTTCTCCTCTGAAGTCAGCCTAGTCAAATGTAGAACTAGCACAGGTGGAACAATAAAATGTATTTAGGACTATTTCAGTTATTAAACGAACTGATTGTGGTTCAGGCTGAATGCTGTTTGCAAAGCAAAGTATCAGTGGAATGATTAGATCTTTCTAATAAACCATTGTGCCTTTATTTGAGCCATTTCTATTAGTTCACCAAACCGACGCATTTATATGCAGATAGGTGTTTGTTTCACTTTTTATTTTTATTCACACAAGTCTATGAAACCAAATTGACACATCCAGCATTTGACACACTAGAAAATCAAACCTCACACACGAGTGTCGCATTTTTGTGTGAACAAAACCGTATACGATGATACCAACCTCACGGACTGCTAGTGAACTTTGAACATCAGACTCCTCCGTGCGTCTGCGTGTACTTCGTCCAGTTTAAACAGGTAGGTTACTCTATCAAACAGGATTCTTTCTAGCACCTTTGATAAAATGCTGGCTATTGCTATCGGCCTGTAATTATCCATAGAGTTCACTTTTCCAACTTTGTCCTTAAGCACTGGGAAGCAAAATACCCGGCATTGATTCTGGTTGTTTGCCATGGGTAAGGCAACACAAACATAGTGCTAAAAGAGGAGCTAGCCTTAAACTAGCATGTTTGAAAATGTTCTGAGGTAATGCCATCAGGTTTTTACTGTCTGATAACCTATGAATGACTTCATATACTTTATCTGTCGATATACAGGGGTTGGACAATGAAACTGAAACACCTGTCATTTTAGTGTGGGAAGTTTCATGGCTAAATGGGACCAGCCTGGTAGCCAGTTCTTTCATTGATTGCACATTGTGCACCAGTAAGAGCAGAGTGTGAAGGTTCAATTAGCAGGTAGGGTAAGAGCCACGATTCTTCTGTCAAAATATTGAAATGCACACAAATTATGGGTGACATACCAGAGTTCAAAGAGGACAAACTGGTTTATATTAATATGTAAATCCTGCTCTGTAATGCATCTCTTTTTTAAAGGTGTCCTGTTGCGGCATTTTCAGGCAAAACCCAAAGAGCAGAAAAAAATTTATGCCCTGAACACATGCTGCCTAGAGAGTGCAGGGTATAAAGCTGAAACACCTGGTTTTAGACCACAATAATTTATTAGTATGGTGTAGGGCCCTCCTTTTGCGGGGCCCAATACAGCGTCAATCGTCTTGGGAATGACATATACAAGTCCTGCACAGTGGTCAGATGTTTAGCCATTCTTCTTACAGGATAGTGGCCAGGTCACTACGTGATCCTGGTGGAAGAAAACGACGTTTCTGACTCGCTCCTCCAAAACATCCCCCAAAGTGGCTCAATAATATTTAGATCTGGTGACTGTGGCGGCCATGGGAGATGTTTCAACTTCACGTTCATGTTCATCAAACCATCTTTCACCAGTCTTGCTGTGTGTACTGGTGCATTGTCATCCTGATACACGGCACCGCCTTCAGGATACAATGTTTGAACCATTGGATGCACATGGTCCTCAAGAATGGTTCGGTAGTCCTTGCAGTGACGCGCCCATCTAGCACAAGTATTGGTCCAAGGGAATGCCATGATATGGCAGCCCAAACATCACTGATCCACCCCCATGCTTCACTCTGGGCATGCCAACAGTCATAGTGGTACGCTTCTTTGGGCTTCTCCACACCGTACGACTCCCCGGATGTGGGGAAAACAGTAAAGGTGGACTCATCAGAGAACAATCCATGTTTCACATTCTCCACAGCCCAATATTTGCACTCCTTGCACATTGAAATCAACGTTTGGCATTGGCATGAGTGACCAAGGTTTGGCTATAGCAGCCTGTCGTGTATATTGACCCTGTGGAGCTCTCGACGGACATTTTCGGTGGAAACGGGTTTTGAGGTGCACATTTAATTGGCCGTGATTTTGGGCAGCTGTGGTTTTTATGTTTTTTGGTACAATCCGGGTTAGCACCCAACACCTTTCAGACAGCTTCCCCTTTTGCGCCCAAGTTAATCCTGTTGGTTTGTGTTTCCCCTTCTTGGTGGTATGCTGACATTACCCTGGATACCGGGGCTCTTGATACATCACAAAGACTTGCTGTTTTGGTCACAGATGCGCCAGCAAGACGGCCCCAAACAATTTGTCCTCTATATGTCCCCCATAATGTTTGTGCTTTTCAATATTTTTTGGGGAAAACTGAGCTCTTACCCTGCTAATTGAACCTTCACACTCTGCTCTTACTGGTGCAATGTGCAATCAATGAAAACTGGCTACCAGGCCGGTCCAATTTAGCCATGAAACCTCCCACACTAAAGTTACAGGTGTTTCAGTTTCATTGTCCAACCCCTGTATATTGTAAATACTATTATCTTGGATAAATGAATTAATAAACGCCAGCCTGCTAAGATATTCCTCCTCATAATTCAAGATTTAAATGGTTCATCACGTCCAATGGATTTTATCATGAGGTCTATTCTTTTGTCAAGCACAGTAGTTGAAACCACCACTTCCAGAAATCGTGCATTGAGATCATTGAGTTTTCCCAGGTCTTGTGTGGATACTCATGTCTCTTGCAAACATAAAATGTCACACTCTACAAGCAGACTGTCCACAACAATCCGTCGGGCTTTATCCCCTGCACTCTCTAGGCAGCATGTGCCAGGGCATAAATCTGCTCTTTGTGGTTTGGCTGAAATGCCGCAACAGGACACCTTTTAAAAAAAGAGATGCATTACAGAGCAGGATTTACATATTAATATAAACCAGGCTATTATTTACGTTCAAAGTCTATTACATTTGACAGCATTTCAATAACCTTTAGGAAAAAAATGTTTATTCAAATTCAGTAAAGCAACAAGACTGTACATAGAGAAATTAGGTTTATTTGTCTGCTAATAATAATACAATAACATTATTTTGTGATAAAAATCATTATAATCACCACAAAAAAGTAAAGTAAGGAGAATAATTATTACATTTCCAAATAAGCTATTTATATCTCTCAGATGCTACAGCAGTAGTTTTCAAAAAAATTGGTCACCCCTGGGTTAGAGCATGTGTAAAGACTTTAAGCTCATTAGTGAAGAGCATTTACATATTTGACATACTTGACTTGGTCCCTCCACACCTCTGCTCTTGTGAAGAGAGCACAGCAGCGTCTACGCTGGATGAGAAGAGCAAACCTCTCTCCTCCCACCCTCACAGCCTACTACAGAGGGACAATAGAGAGATTTCTGACCAGCTGCATCTCTGTCTGGTGTGGGGCCTGCAACGCTTCAGACGGTTTTAGGTTAATTTAAACCAAAAGGGAGGGTATGAACTCTTTTTCCATCCTCACTCAGATTTGTAACAGTTGCAGAAACATTTTCCTGCCCCGTGTAGATATAGGAGAGGTGACACTAAACTGCTGGGGAGGTTGAACCAGTTCATACTTGCGAACAGTACACAGTTAGCATCATTGCTAAGCAGACGTAACATAATCAAAGGATAGGAAACAACTATCCCCCCAAACCACAACCACAGTAAACATGATATAGCTGTGATGTTGTAGAAAGCTCTCAACTTTAATTTGTTAATCCGTCTCTTTTTCTCAACATGTTTCTCTGTCTGTGGACTGAGAACACGGAGAACAGAGATGCTGCAAAAGGTTATGACTACAATAGAGACAACGGAAATGCTAATAATTACAATGAAAGCAATTTCATCCCTTCCATTTATATAGATATTAATCAATCCAAAGCACATAAACCAAACTGACCCAACGCTAATGTTTCTGATCCTGACTCCATGGGCGTTTCTTAAACTCAGATAGGTGACAGGATGAACAACAGCCAGATACCATTCCACACAGGTCAGGAGGTGGAAAAGCACCTCACCAAATAAGGTGATTGAAAAACAACAGTATGCTACAACTTTCATTGCTGTGTTATAACTGTAATATCCAAAAGCATATATGAGAAAACCAGGGCACCAGAACAGCTCCATAGCCGCCAGATGGTAAGTGAAGAGGTCAGAGTGTGTTTCTGTTTTGCTGGAGTGATGCTGCCGCCATCGTTGATAACCCAGGTAAAGGATGAAGGTACATAGAAGGAGGACGAGGACTGTTTTTACTGCCATCATGGTGGCTGAGATGAAAAATGCATCTTTTGAATTGGAGCAGAAATAGTAGATCTCAGGAGAGAAGGATGAGGAGTTTACCAACATCTCGCTGTGGAGCTAAGAGGAACTAAGAAGGGGATACAAAAGACAATCAGTTTGATTTTATTGTCTTACAAGAACCTGGATGCAGTAGGAGGATCATGTTCAAAATAACCTGTAAAATCCTTACAACTTAATGGTCAAGAAGGAATATGCACCAACCATCTTCTAAACAGGTTTCTAGTATTTTTTTGTTCTAAGCTAAATGTTTGGTTTCTTTGGTATATTTTATGTTTTGTCATCCAAAGTGTCATTGTTTATTGTTTTATATTGTCCACCACAACCTGAGTGAAGTTTTAGATACGTTCTCAGAATTCCTGTCTGATTTAGTTTTACATACTGATACTCTTTCTGTTGAATAATTTTAATGTTCATGTCAACAAAAAGAGTGATGATCTAAAAGTAACCTTTAGTGTCATTTTCGACTCCACTGATCTTAACCAAAATTTTGACAGACCTACTCAGTGTCGTAATCATACTCTGGATCTTGTTCTAACGCAAGGCCATGAATGTTTCTTCATTTTCACTTTGTGCAAATAATTTTCATGGTGCTTTAAAACATTTTACTAAAATATGTTGTGGTGTGTACAATCTACCCAGGGTTGCTCTTTTTAAAAAATAAATGTTTCTTCCCCGTTTAAAGGTTTTCTTTTTTTAGGTCCATCTGGAATCTATCCTTGAAGTAGCTTATTTTTTCCACAAAATGTGTGTTTCCTCTATATAAACAAATTTACTATTTTATATCTTTTTTAAATATCATGTCATTACATTATGCAAGAGAAAGTATCCCTGATGTGTTTTAGACAAAAGAGAAAGCTGAAAGCCAAATTTGAAAGTAATATTTGGATAGTTGTTTTTCTAAATTTCTTCTAACATTTTCTAAACTGAGAAGATCCTTGATCATGAAGAAAACATTCAAGTGAGTTCTTTCTAATGAATTTTTTTTTTTTAAATTCCCTAATCTTGCTTTTGATTTACATACTGGTTTACCTTTAATAAGCTAAGGCACAAGTGATTATTTATCTAATAGTTATTGGAATAAGAGAAAGACTTAAAACTAACATGGCTAAAATTTGATAATTACCCAGTAGAAGAAGTGATAGGTAAGCCAGCACCTACTTGTAAGTTATCATGTAAAAAGTTGAAAGTAAGTATATTACTTTTATAAATGTAGTATGCATGTGAAGCTAAATATTAATGTTCAAAAAAGCACCCACCACTTCATTGATCTTTTCGCTGAGCTGTAATCCCACGTTCCCCAACCCTCCGATTGCTGCTCACTCCTGAAGAGTGCTATTGTTTTGCACACACACACGTGTGTGAAAGGTTGTATTACGATGAATGTCACTCACTTTAAACAAGCCTCTGGTGAGTTAGTCTTCAACACAATGACTTTTTCACGCAATGCAAAATCCAGTAAAACACCAAACAAATGTATAGTTTGCATTGTAGTAGATTAATCAGATTGTAATATCCTTCGGCAGAATGCCATCGATGGTCCCAGTTTTAGCTGTTTTTCATTCTTAGAGCATTTCTGTGGGCTTCAAGCACAAGCAATGAGCAGTATTCAATCATTTACATAAAACATGCTATCGTTCACTTTAATGTTCTGTATCAGGCAGGCATTAAATAAGACTTATGTTGGTTTTTTAACTCAGCTAATTTTCACTTTGTAAAAGGCAAATTTATATTTCTGAAACATCAGTTACCAGAACCTTTTAAATGAAAGGTTTAGTTTTCCAACAAAGAAAGAAAAAACGGGGTGAACAAAGGAAAACATTCTTAATGATTCAGAGCTATAAAGTTGCATTTACAAAATACTACTCTTACAGAACCACTTTGAAAATGTTTAAAGCCAAATGCTATATAGAATCAGAATCAGCTTTATTGCCAAGTTTGTGCACACAACAAAAAATGAATTTCTCTCCAGTACACTTTACCCTTGGTGAAAACATTTTTTTTTTCTTATAATAATGGAAATATGAACAATACCTATTTAAATATATACATAATTGACTTTACAATAGAATATAATGTGGAATCCGAATGCATGGTGTTATGCAGGGGCCATATTTAAAAAAAAGAGGGACTAAAGTAGTCTTATTTGGAACAAATCCTGAGATCTTACAATATACTAAGCACTAAGTGAATATTTTAAGGATTAGCTGCCACAGTCTGAAGTGATTTTGGACCAAAATGCAAACAGGGACTAGGGCTCGGCATGTTGCAAAGTAGATCAGTTTTAATAAGGCTTGTAGTCAGCATTTATAATTCCGCTGGGAGAAAAACTCCATAGGCATAAACAGGGGCGTTTTTAGGGTCTCAAAACATTGGGGGCTTTAGCCCAAATCCAAAATATTTAGATTTCAATAAGACAATTTATAGGTAATTAAAGGTTAAAATGATATAGGACATATTGTAACATATTGGAACCTATCAGGGTTAATTTGAATCAATAGTTTTTCTTCCCTTTGTAGATACAACAGAGGTAACACTAAACTGGTGGGCAAAATTGAACCAGCAAACACATTCAACACACACTCCACACTTTCACTGAGCAGAGATGACATACTTAAAGCATAGGAAATAAACTGCACCAAACCACACCCACAGTATGCATGATATAGCTGTGTCTGAGTGAAAAGCTCTTAACTTTGATTGGTTAATCTGCTTCCTTTCTCTGCCATTACCTCTTGGCCCTGGACGAACCAGAACACCGTTCCATACATGTCAGGAGGTGGAAAAAAAACCTCTCCGTAGTTAGGGATAGCAAGGTCATAGAGTCCCCAAATCAATAACACTGCTTTTTATGTACGAGCCAAAAAAGTAACAGATTGACCCAGGGCCACAAAACAGCTCAATTACAGCAAGGTGGTAGATGAAGAGGTCAGAGTGGCTCACCGCCTGAAAGGAGCGCTGCTGCCGCCATCGTTGGTGGCCCAGGTAGAGGATGAAGGTACAGAGGGGGAGAAGGAGGACTGATTTCACTGTTGTCATGCCAACTGAGATGAAAAAACTAGGTTTTGTTATGGGGCAATAAAAGACCAGGTGATCACTAGAGGTGGAGGAGGAGCTAACAAACATATCGACTGCACTACAGACCTAAGGAGAAAAAATAAAAATAAAACCAAACAATTTAAAGTACAGAAGATTAAGGAAAGTATTACAGAAACAGATACTTAGTAACTAGTGATTTGCTCCTGAATGACTGCTTATGCCAGAGAAAGAAACCATGCAAAATGCATATTTGCCTGACAACCAGTTCCTAGAGTCTTTACAACAATGTGCAATGAGTTGTGTTTGTGGGTTTCCTTCCCGCACCTGTTGGTTTCAAGATAAAACCATTGGGACATCTGTACATTGCACATATAAGATGCAAGGACATGAGCCAATCCATAAACCATGTAAAATTCTTTAGGTACAGGTAATCATTATGGCTATACCAGAAATCTTCCTTCAGGGCTTCAGTTTGTGATACTTATTCCTTATGGGGTTTGGTTTAAATGTACCAACTATAAGTTAAACAAATCTTAATGTAAAAGTGTGATATGATTTTTTTACACTTTCTGTGTACAACCCCAATTCCAGTGAAGATAGAACTCTCTGCAAAGTGTAACTAAAAACAGAATACAATGATTTGAATACATGATCCTCAATCATGACACTCACCTGTTTCCTGTGGAATATTCCAAACAGACGTTTTTTGATCATTCCTCAACTTTCCTAGTTTTTTTGATGCCCATTTCCCAGCTTTTTTTGGAACATGTTGCAGGCATCAAATTCAAAATGGGTGAATATCTACAAAAAACAATAACCTTTGTCAATTTGAAGTTTAATATCTTTTCTTTGTAGTTTATTCAATTGCATATTCAAAGAACTGACTGTAGTGCAGGCTGAATGATGTCTGCAAAGTGATGTATTTGTGGGACAAAGAGCTGGCATGGTTAAATCTTTCATTTAAATTTCTGTGCCTTTCTTTGACCTTTTCCTATCAGCGGACCAAACCGATACATTTAAAACAAATGAAAAAAGAAAGTGGACCCAAACAAATTTCTTTTTTTGATGCTTCTATGAAAAGAGATGGAACCAAATTAAAATAAGATGAATGGGAAGATAAGTACATCCCATCCAAAGCTTATAGAAACACTTTTAGCAGCAATAACTTAAAGTAGTCTTCTTTTTGACTTTTTTGGTCCACTCCTCTTTCCATGGTTGTTTTATTGCTTTTATGACCCATTGTGGCTCAGTATAGTTGGCTAGCAGCTGTTGGGTAGATGACCTAGTGTTTATATATTAAGTCATCTGATTTATAGATGAGTTTTTGGTCAACTCAACGATGGCCAGCTACTCAGGTCCTGCGGCTGCAAAACAGGCTTAAATCGTCAGCCCCACACCACACACTACAGCATGTTCTGGTTGGGAAGCCATCACACAGATGGCGGCTTACAGCGAACAATGTAATTAGTGTAAGCTACCATTAGCTGCTAAATTATAACACATAAAACTAACTATACTATTTGAGCCAATGAAGTTTTAATGTTAAAAATGACTCACCACTTCTTTTTTTTGTGTTTGCTGATGAGGCCACATCCCTGAACTCTGACTGCATCTCAGTCACGAAGAGTTGTGTAATGGCTCTGCTCATGTTCACGTGATGATGATGTTAGAATGAATCATACTCCTGTAGGCTTGGTCCATGTTAACGACTGGCGCTTGCTTTTTTGCGCACTGCAAAATCAACATAAAAAAAACTACCAAATACTGTAATCTACAGTTGTGTTTTAAAGCATTTATTTGTGAGTCAGGCCTTCTTCTATTGTTACAGTTCCAGGTTTCACTACATTACAAAGAGAAAACACAGTAAATGTGTGTTTTCTGATGGTTTTCCCTATATTTCAAAAAAATGCGCTACTTTGTGTTGGTCCGTCGCATAAAAGTCATTTCAGCGGGTAAAAGCATTTCTCACTCCACTTCAACCTTTAAAGCTACCTTTAAAATTATAGTCTGTCATATTCGACAGGATTAAAATGAGCTGTAAAGAAAGACTGATGTTCATGTAAATTTAACTTAGCAATAAAGTTGTACAAGATAGAAGAACCTTTATTAATGTATAGTACAAATTTATACCTTACCATACCATACCAATTTCATTTATAAAGCACTTTAAACATCCACAGGACCAAAGTGCTACTCACAATCATAAAATAAAAATGATCATTCATAAAACAATAAACAAAGTGGTATATAAAAGTAGTAATTAAACAATCAAATAAAACACGGTAAAACAAAGTCAACATCTCAGATTGTGTCAAAAGCAAAGGAAAAGAAATGGGTCTTAAGAAGAGATTTAAAATCAAAAAGGGACGAGGTCTGTCTATTGCCCAAGGGAAGGTCATTCCACAGCTTGGGAGCTGCTACAGAAAAAGCATGGTCACCTCTGAGCTTGCACTTTGTCTTTGGCACCCTTTGGTCAGCTGATCTGAGGGAACGGGAGGGGGTGTAGGGATGTAGCAGCCTGGACCGGTAGGGAGGGGCAAGGCCATTAAGAGCTTTAAAAGCAAATAAAAGGATTTTAAAATGAATACTAAAATGCACTGGCTGCCAGTGTAAAGAGGCTAAAATAGGGGAACCACATTTTCATGTACCTGTTAAGAGACGTGCAGCAGCATTCTGTACCCTCTGAAATTGGGAAATGCACAAAATACACAATCAGAGAGTTGACATTTGTAATAAAGTTAAAAACAGGCAGCACTCGTTGGCCCTTTTGCCTTCACTCTGCGGTCCAGCTCACCCCAAACCATCTCGATTGGGTTCAGGTCCGGCGACTGTGGAGGCCAGGTCATCTGTCGCAGCACCCCATCACTCTCCTTCTTGGTCAAATAGCCCTTACAAAGCCTGGAGGTGTGTTTGGGGTCATTGTCCTGTTGAAAAATAAATTATGGTCCAACTAAACGCAAACCGGATGGAATAGCATGCCGCTGCAAGATGCTGTGGTAGCCATGCTGGTTCAGTATGCCTTCAATTTTGAATAAATCCCCAACAGTGTCACCAGCAAAGCACCCCCACACCATCACACCTCCTCCTCCATGCTTCACGGTGGGAACCAGGCATGTAGAGTCCATCCGTTCACCTCTTCTGCGCCGCACAAAGACACGGTGGTTGGAACCAAAGATCTCAAACTTGGACTCATTAGACCAAAGCACAGATTTCCACTGGTCTAATGTCCATTCCTTGTGTTCTTTAGCCCAAACAAGTCTCTTCTGCGTGTTGCCTGTCCTCAGCAGTGGTTTCCTAGCAGCTATTTTACCATGAAGGCCTGATTCACACAGTCTCCTCTTAACAGTTGTTCTAGAGATGTGTCTGCTGCTAGACCTCTGTGTGGCATTGACCTGTTCTCTAATCTGAGCTGCTGTTAACCTGCAATTTCTGAGGCTGGTGACTCGGATGAACTTATCGTCCGCAGCAGAGGTGACTCTTGGTCTTCCTTTCTTGGGGCGGTCCTCATGTGAGCCAGTTTCTTTGTGGCGCTTGATGGTTTTTGCGACTGCACTTGGGGATACTTAAAAAGTTTTCCCAATTGTTCGGACTGACTGACCTTCATTTCTTAAAGTAATGATGGCCACTCGTTTTTCTTTACTTAGCTGCTTTTTTCTTGCCATAATACAAATTCTAACAGTCTATTCAGTAGGATTATCAGCTGTGTACTGTATCCACCTCCTGCACAACACAACTGATGGTCCCAACAGCATTTATAAGGCTTGAAACATTTGGTCTGTACTGTATCAGTTTTACTTGTAGAGTTACTAATAAAGCCAAGAACGTTCATGTCTGAAATTGGCTTTGGATACTGAATAAATCTTGTTACAGTACACCCATATTAATAGAATAACAGAATAATCTTCATTTGTCATTGCAATTGTACAATCCAGCAAAATTGTCCTCTTCATTTAAGCCAATTCCTTAGGGAGCAGTGGGCTGCCATTGTGCGGTGCCTGGGAACAATCATGGGCTAAGGGTCTTGCTCAGGGACCCAACAACTGAGACAGATGGAACGGGGGTTCGAAACAGCAACCCACCGATTACAGGATGAACTCTTACAACCTGAGCCACAGTCGCCATAATGCAACGGACAGTAAAACTGTAAAAACAGAGCTTATCAATAAACAAGTCTTAAACAGTAAAAGTTCATGCAGATGTGATAAAACAAAACGGGTAACTGTCTTAAATCATTTTTGACATTTAATGAATATAATTTGACCTGCAAACAATAATAGCCGTTTTTGAACAAGATAACCTGAAGGAATGTGACGAGTGTAATTACCTATTTAATATAATACATAAAAAAAGTTTTTAAAAAAAGTGCAAGCACACGCAATACAAACATCAGTGTCAGATCAGTTTAGAATTGATAGTTCAGAATATTGATGAAAAGAAACTGGGGGGCAGATAGGCCTGGATTTAGCAGCCATGTTTGTTTTAATTCATTGTATAATCATTTCTGCATAGTTTTTGCAGCAACTCCTTTTATAAAGAAATGTTAACATGAGTGATGCAATGATGCATTTGAAAGTAGACAAAAGCACATTCAACATATACATTTATGTTTCAGCAGAAACAGCCATTATACATCTATATTCCTCATTTGTCTTCATCCTTGATTATTAACAGCAACTTGACAGTGTGCCTGCCCTGAGAAGATCCAGCAGAGGCAGCACCATGTTACTGGGCAAGTTGTAAAAACCTAAACTTGTTTCAATGAAACATGCATCACTTGAACTCAGCACAGATGTTTTAGTCAAAGCGGTGGAAACAAGAAGCCCTATAAACCACAACCACTGCATGCCTGATATGGCTGTTATAGTGTGGAAAGCCCTCTGCTTTGATTGGTTAATCTGTTAATCTGTAATCTTCTCTACACCCCCTTCCCCTGGTCCTGGATGAATCAGGACACAATGAACAGAGTTGCTGTAAGGACTGAAAGAACGCTGCTTTAAGAGCATTAGAATCCCAACCTGAAGCTGTGGCCAGAGTACAAAACTCAATGGAGAATTTAATTAGAGGCCTATTTCTCTGTGTTGCGCCCACATGCGGCGAGCATTATTTGTCTGATTTGTTTCAGTGGCAAAAGTTAACTTAAACTCCTGAATGAACTCGTCAAATGAACAACCGAACTGATTTTAGTTTGAGAATGTGGCCTCAGCCCAACAGAATGCTCTTCCTGACACCAATCCTAAAATGTAAGATATTTTGACATCATCAGGAGGGAAAGACTGTGGTGAGCAGTTGAAAACCAGTAAACACTGAATCAGAAAACCACCACAATTACCAACCTCACCGGAAAATTTTTCGGGTTAGGGGAAGTGATGTTACACCCATGAGGAAGTTGCTGTGAGACTGGGGATCCTGCAGTGCCCTCCGGAGTGGGGGAGGCCTTGGGAGTAGTGTATGCTGCAGGAGAGAAGCCATCTAATCAAGCTGTTGGTTTGTTTGTCTTTGTTGATTGAGGAGTGACCGGAGAGAACCATGGGACTGGATCTAGTGGCTGTGTTCGGAGATAGTTCTCCTGAGTGCTTCTGCTGGGTCAGTTTGGCCTGAGTGTACTGTCAACATTTTGTTGGAGACTGCACCCACAAAGGAGCAAAGACACGAAGGTAAGTAACTATAGTTTTCAGGAGGAAAAAAACCTATAGTTCTGGCCAGTTTACGTTACCACAATTGGCAAACACTCAGGCGTAGAAGTGCTGGCAGACTGCTCTCTTATACTCCTCCAGATGATGATAATGATTTGCACCTGTCATCCTCTCTCTTTCGGAGCTCAAGCGACATCTAGTGGTGAAGCAATGTAAATAGCAGGTAAATACAAAAAGAATCTCCCAGACCCCGACACAGCTCTCTGAATCACAGACTGTTGCCCAGTCTAGAAGAGCAAAACCATCTCTGGTCATAAATGGCTGCATTAAGCATCTTGGTGTTACTTTGTGGGATTGTTCCATGTTGTAATATTAGTATGGTTCAATCCTGAAAACCATGAATTGTTAAAACATCTACATATCAGAAACTCCTTGTCCTTATTTATTTGTTTTTACTCATTGTGGTTGTTGTTTGGATTGATGTTGATATACGATGTGAGCGAAAGTCAAATTCACAAACTTGGCTCATAAAGTCGACTCTGATTTTGAAACTCTATTGCCTGCTTGTATAACACTTTTATTCATTGTGGAGAATTTGCACCAATAATGTATACTATTCCAGAAAATATGCAGTTTTTAAAGTTTATAGCTCTTTGCTGCTTTTCAATTTGAGTTTTTAAAATATTCTGATAAAGGAGAAGAAATCATTCTGTAACTTTGACAGCATTCAAATCATCGGTGACATAGTTGATTTAACGAATTTGACCCACATGCAGAAAACAATCAGGAGACAAAGATTTACGGTAAGAAGTTTTATTGAAAGTGACGTGGCATGAGCAGGGAACTGGAAGAAGTGCTGGAGATGAAGGGCTTAACTTGAGACACATGGAACACAGGATGAATGCGAAGACTGGAAGGTAGGCGCAGACGAAGAGCTGAAGGACTGATTATTGAGTCAATAGTGTAGGGACCACACTTAGACATGGCCTTCAATGGGATATCCCGAGAGGACAACCAAACCTTTTGGCCCGATTGATAGGTGGGGGCTGGTCGTCGTTTGCGGTCTGCGTATTTCTTGTTTTGGTCGGCCGTGCGAAGGAGAGTCCTCGTAGCAGTACCCCAGATCCGCTTGCACCGGCAGATGGGATGGCGAACGGAGGCCACAGCTATGTCCTTCTCATCAGCAGGGAACAGGGGTGGTTGGTAACATACATCTAAGTATGGACTCCATCTGCTGGTTCATGCGCTCGGTCTGTCCATTAGATTGAGGGTGGTAAACAGACGTCAGAGAGACCTTAGCTCCAAGAGCTAAACAAAACTGCTTCCAAACCTGAGAAATAAATTGGGGACCACGGTCTGACAATATGTCTTGAGGAATGCCATGAAGACGAAAAACATGCTGAACTAGCAGCTGAGCTGTTTGGAAAGCAGAAGGAAGTTTCTTTAATGGAACCAAATGACAAGACTTAGAAAAACGGTCAACAATGGTTAGAATGACAGTGTGTCCCTTGGACATGGGTAACCTCGTTACAAAATCTAGACCTATATGAGACCAAGGACGTTTTGGAACACTGAGAGGCTGAAGTAATCCAAAAGGTAGCTGGTTACCAGATTTTTGCCTGGCACAGACCGAACAAGCTTGAACGTATTCTTTGACGTCCTTATGCAAAGAAGGCCACCAATAGCACCTAGAAATGAATGAAATGGTTCTACTGACTCCTGGATGACCTGAGAATTTGGCTGAATGGAACCTAAACCTAACCGATGTAGGAACATATACCCTGTTAGGAGGACCAGTACCTGGATCTGGTTAACTACGCCTTGCCTGGTTTAACAGATCCTCTACCTCCCAGACCACTGCTCCAAAGGTCCAATGAGATGGTATGATGGGTTCAGGTTCATTGTCAGAGGTGTCAGGCGAATACAGCCGATAAAGGGCATCTGGCTTCAAGTTTTTTGAACCAGGTCTGTAAGAGATGGAGAGATCGAAGCGAGAGAAAAACAAAGGCCATTGTGATTGACGTGAATTTAGTCTCTTGGCTGACTGTAAATAGGCTAGATTCTTGTGATCCGTCCACACTAAAACAGGATGTTTTGTTCCCTCCAGCCAATGTCGCCATTCTTCGAGAGCTAGTTTTATAGCTAGAAGTTTCCTGTCTCCCACATCATAGTTCCGCTCAGTGTTAGTCAACCTGCGGGAAAAAAAGGCACAAGGATGAAGTTTTCCGTCAGAGGCGGACTGCTGGGAGAGTACGGTGCCAACACCTGTGTCAGAGGCGTCCACCTCCAGGATGAACTGTTCAGAGGTGTCTGGATGAACCAATATGGGAGTCTGTGAAAACCTCTCTTTAAGGTTCTGGAAGGCCTTGTCCGCTTCAG
The DNA here is from genome assembly GCA_036173005.1 of Crenichthys baileyi. Taxonomy (NCBI): domain Eukaryota; kingdom Metazoa; phylum Chordata; class Actinopteri; order Cyprinodontiformes; family Goodeidae; genus Crenichthys; species Crenichthys baileyi. Next base: position 286,646 of record JAHHUM010002909.1, read on the forward strand.
GAGTCCAGGTGAACTTAATGTTAGTGGACGTTAAGGCAGTGAGAGGAGCAACTATTTTAACCTACCCAGCGCTTTGGTGTTATCACTCCTGTTTCTACAAAGAAAAGGGAAACTACCTGGATGTAAACACAGAACAGAGTCAGGTTGAGGATTGCAGCACTCTGCATTCATTGGTTTGTGGACCAAATACTTAGTTATATCAAATAGTTAGTAATAAAAGAATGTACCTATTGTTCATTCTTGTCTTGACTGATGATATGAACTTAAAATGTTGTAGTATTTATTGCAATAACAGTAAAAGTTACAATAACAATTGTTTAAACTGCATAACATCAAATCCCAACAAACACAAACTGTGCCTGAAAAATAAAACTTATCGTTTATTGGATAGTTGAGTTCTAGTCTTTTAACTAAATTGCCATTTAGTTTTAATTCCATTTTAGTCACATTTGGTCATTTTAGTTTTTGTCTAGTTTTAATCTACTGTATTGTACTATATGTAAGTCTATTGCTGCAATTTCCTGAAAATCTGGCTGGCCACATATTGATCTCCTTCCTAAGAGTAAATGAAGAGTTCAGTGTGTAAAACTCACTAATCAATATTCATTGAAACCTCTCATGAATAGAAAGTCTTTTTCCTGTTGAGAAAATATAAACTTTAGAAATAATAGACACAATGAAACAGTGGTTGTAAAGTTTTGGCTTAACCATTGGTCAACTGCATATTTTAGTTTTTATTTGTGATGCTCACCTTCTTCTGTTGTCTCCATCATAAAAGCAGAATCCTGACCTTCACCCCAGTGAGAGGTGTTCCTTTGCAGCCAGTCCATTTTGCAGAGGCCTCCTCTTTGGTTGAAATGGGCTCTTAAAATGCTTTCACCTTCTCAGCTGTCTGTTGTCAAGAAAATACAGAAAATATGAATACCTGCTGCAAATACCCTAATACCTAGATCATTCTTTTTAAAGTTCATTGGTTTGATTGAAAATGTACTTCTCTTATAACTGACAAAATTTTCTTTAAGTCAGTGATCGAGCTCAGAACAGCTGACCTATGCCTGAAATGTAATGTTGGGAAGAAAAGCTGCAAAGAATGGCAAATAAAATATTCAAAACAAATTTATGTCTCTTTATTCCTATTTTCTGACAGAATAAACCTAATATCACCTTGGTAATCCCCCGTGCTGATTCAGATGTCTGCAGCACCTTCTCACAAACCCAGCAACTTCTGCAAAGATCCATTCATTCAAATCAGATGTGTAGAACTTGCAGGATAATGGACCTCGAGGACTAAAATAGGACATAAAATAAGTATAATTTACTACAGGATACAAAAAAAGAATAATAATCTGGAAAGGAGTGGGGTGAACCTATTTAGTCCCATCCTTATTCCTTAAAACATTATATGATTGCTGCCATTTGCGAATAAATAAACTTAATTGAATTAAACTCATCATAATAGCAATATGTTTGGTCAAACCTAAGAACAGGGCATTTCTGCAGACATTTGAAGTGCATTTTGTCCTGACAGTGGGAGTTACAGGGGTTGGACAATGAAACTGAAACACCTGGTTTTAGACCACAATAATTTATTAGTATGGTGTAGGGCCTCTTTTTGCGCCCAATACAGCGTCAATTCGTCTTGGGAATGACATATACAAGTCCTGCACAGTGGTCAGAGGGATTTTAAGCCATTCTTCTTGCAGGATAGTGGCCAGGTCACTACGTGATAGTGGTGGAGGAAAACGTTTTCTGACTCGCTCCTTCATAACACCCCAAAGTGGCTCAATAATATTCAGATCTGGTGACTGTGCAGGCCATGGGAGATGTTCAACTTCACGTTCATGTTCATCAAACCAATCTTTCACCAGTCTTGCTGTGTGTATTGGTGCATTGTCATCCTGATACACGGCACCACCTTCAGGATACAATGTTTGAACCATTGGATGCACATGGTCCTCAAGAATGGTTCGGTAGTCCTTGGCAGTGACACGCCCATCTAGCACAAGGCCGTGTATATTGACCCTGTGGAGCTCTCGACGGACAGTTCTGGTGGAAACAGGAGAGTTGAGGTGGACATTTAATTCTGCCGTGATTTGGGCAGCTGTGGTTTTATGTTTTTTCGGTACAATCCGGGTTAGCACCCGAACATCCCTTTCAGACAGCTTCCTCTTGCGTCCACAGTTAATCCTGTTGGATGTGGTTGCCCCCTTCTTGGGGTATGCTGACATTTTCCCCCTGGATACCGTGGCTCTTGATACATCACAAAGACTTGCTGTCTTGGTCACAGATGCGCCAGCAAGACGTGCACCAACAATTTGTCCTCTTTTGAACTCTGGTATGTCACCCATAATGTTCAATATTATGAATATAATTCAATATTTTGAGCAAAACTGTGCTCTTACCCTGCTAATTGAACCTTCACACTCTGCTCTTACTGGTGCAATGTGCAATCAATGAAGACTGGCTACCAGGCTGGTCCAATTTAGCCATGAAACCTCCCACACTAAAATGACAGGTGTTTCAGTTTCATTGTCCAACCCCTGTACATGCATGGTGGGTATTCCAGCTCACCTACGTCAAAGTGGAGACGTAACACCAAACTGCTGGGTAATTTAAACCAACCTACACTCACTATGAAAACACAGATAATATTGCTGTGATGGTTTGGAAAGCTCTCTGTTGTGGATGGTCAACCCGCTCCATGGATGAATCAGAGCCCAAAAAACAGAGATGCTATTTCACAGTTCCATAAATGCACATGTGGTCTTTCGTTGTCCGATGAGCTAACCCCTCCCACCTACTCCCTATTTTCTAAGGGGATTGCTCAATCCAGCTCTCCATCCAACGGGTCCGGACTTCCCTAAACCTGAAAAGTTCTTACTAAGCAGGTTCACTGAAATTTTCTGTTTAGCTGGCGTCGGGAAAATGACTCCCAGCCTCTGACAGCCTACATCCAGAAGTCTCGCCCTTCTTCAACGGAGGTCTGGACGACTGAGTAGCCAACGCAGTCGTTCACAGTCCGACAATCACTCCTGTTAAAAGGCTGCTCATTCCCTAATATTACAACTGGCACTTGGTATATGGGCTAGGTTAATTTTAGTGACTCGGCACGAGCCCCAAGGGCGTTGTTTTAACAACTTGGCTAAGGCAACCTATAAAAACCTCCTATAATTTTTTAGAACCGGGGAAAACGATTTTACCACCAATGAAAAACCAAAAATAAGGTGACTCAAATAATTGAATGTCCCGATTTAACTAGAATTTTATATGCTTTCTTTTAATTAGTAAACCTTTTGAGGGGTCAGAAACAGCTTAAATTCAGCAACACAATAAAACAACAATAGAAAATAAATCAATCAACTCAACCTGTCTTTTCCCTGATGCTGAAACTAGTAGAATCTGGGGAGGCTTTGAAGACGGAAGGCTCGTCCATGCCCCCGATGGAGCTGTTCCTTAGGGTAAAAAACGAGTGGTTTCTTGAGGGGATACGACTTGATCTTCAGTTTTTCCTCCTTTAAGTGACAGGCTCTGATGCTCCAGGCTTCGATGGTTAAACAGAAAATTTGCTGTCATATGTCTCAGGGGACAATGGGTTTCCGAGGCTGAAGAGTTGAAGGAAACCCCGGGGACATAATTGGGGGATTCAGGACTTCCAGGAGCCTGAGACTTGGAGCAATCAGCTGTTCACCGATCAAGTTCACTTCTGTTGTCTGGATAAAAAGGCTGAAGATGAAATCAGATTCTTAATTTTGAGGCTCAGTCCTTCAGGGCTCACGGGTTGATCCTCTTTTTAATGCAGTCGATCAGCAGGGCTGTGTCTCTGGTACTTCTTCCATCTAAGCATCTTTTTCTCCGTCCGATCTTGTTCACTGGTCTTCTGCGAGAAAAACAACCCCGTTCCTCCCTTCAGCTTTGTTTTTTATAGTGCTTGACGCTTTCACCAGTCAGCTCCTTATTAGGCTTTCCAGTTATTGCTCAACCTATTCAGCTCAACTTCTTGGTTATTGCACAATACTTTAGTCATGGTCATGGTGACCTACTGGTTCCCGTTTTTTCGGCCTTGGAGCCTGTTGCAGTCACATCCTCCCTTCCTCCCATGTCCGTCAAAGGTTCTCTGTCAGCATACAGCCGGCTTCTTGTAACTCTTAGTCATCCTGTACTTCTCTCCCTAATCTGCTCAGTCTTAAACTTTACACAGTGTCACACATTCCATTCTCAGCTTTATACATTTACTTCAAGACACAGTTATAAAAGCATCACTTCATTCTTTTCATCCATCACTAATAATCAACATTATATCTTTCGTATATGGTTGATTGAGAAATTTAAACCTTACTGTTTTGTATTCATTATCAGTTCTCAATCATATTTCAATCATTTATGTTCTAACTTGAAAATCAAAGATTACTCATTTCATTTATTACTCCACAAACACTTCAACACGTCTACATCTCTCCACATAGTGATGGTAGTTGCATGGCAGCCAGGTGGTAAGAAAAGGGGTCAGAGTGGCTGGATATTGTAAATGAGTGGTTCTGGTGCCATCGTTGATAACCCAGGTAAAAGATGAAGGTGCAGAGAGGGTGGTTGAGGATGGTGTTTGTTGCAGTCATAGCAGTGCTGTGTGGAAATCCTACTTTTTAGTTGGAACAGTGTCTGAATACCAAATTTAATAATAACACAATGTAGAAATACAAAATTTTATTTTATTTAAGGAGAGTTTGAAATGTTACAAAAAAGTGGATACAGACCAGTCTTAATTGGCCCCGAAGTTCACTAAGAAAAAGAGACAAGAGATTAACAAAGTTAATCGTTTGGTGAGGTTTTATAGGTTTAATTAAGGTTCTCTATGAGTCTAAAATGAATATGAGTTTGTAATTTTTTTCAAGTGATTAAGACTCCACAAAACAATGACAGTTTCATTTAAGATCAAATGCTTATGTTCACAAACAACATAAACATTTATTTGTTTTTGTTTTTTTAACCGTGTCTGAGTGCCAAGAAATTGCCCTGCAGATTTACTTTCACAAGCGGAGCATCACAACTATTGCTTTAAAGCTCTGCTTGATATTTATAAGAAAAACTTTATTATAAACTTCTTTCAATATTATTCAATATTTCAATTGTTCCGGACACAGAGATTGAAATGAAAAGGAAAACAGAAGCTTGACAAAGAGAGAGATGGGGCAAAAGGGAAGAAGGGGAAAAAAGGAGGAGAGAGTGGAGGAGAGAAAGAAGGATGAATAGAATAAAAGATTACACCCTGCTTGCTTATACACAAAATAGCACACGGTATTTATGAATGTAAAATGTACTTATTGAGAAGTGCAGCCCAATATAGATCATCTGTGTATCTATCAACACCTGTGTGGACGCGCTTTGTATACAAGGTTTCTCCACAAACATATGCAATAGCGAGTGTGAGGACCCACCGACCTGCCCCGTGGTCCCCGGGCGGACACTGAGGAGATCCGAGCCACAGACATCCAAAGGCCCCCCAAAGCACAGGAACCCCAGGAGAACCACCGCCGGGACTACCGCAACCCCCCCAGAGAAGAGCAGTGGAGAGTCCCAGGAGAGCCACCCAGCAGCGACAGTGCAGAAGCCCCAGGGAACTGCAGGGACGAGCCCACTGGCCCCGCCGGCAGCCGTCCACGCCCGAGCAGATCCAGCCATGGACCCAGAGACCCAAGACCCCGGGACACACCACCCCCAAGGCAGAGGCCCGACAGACCCCAGGGGTCCAGGCCCCCGGCAGGCAGCCACCGGGAGTGAGCCAGCACACACCAAAGCACCCAGCCCCAGACCCAGAGAACCACAAGTACACCAGCGGGCAGAGACTCCAACCACCGGCAGGCAGGGTGGCGGGGAGGAAATAGGCCCCCCATAATATGGGGGGGCCTAAGCTGATCCAGGAGAGGGAGCAGTCCAAGACCCAACCTGTCACAAAAAAGGAAACAAAAAAAAAACAGGCACTCACAGTCACAGTCACAGTCACCCACTCCCACCCTCATCCACACACATAAAATCACTCGCTCCCAACGTAAAGACAAACAACAATGGACGTCATACACTCACTCACACTCCCCATGCATACTCTATACTCCAAAGTCCGGGCGCCGGCAGCCCCTAGGGGCAACAAGCCCCCGGACCCAGGAGGTGGTCCCCTTCCCTCCTGGGGCAGAGACAGGCAGACAGGCCCAGACCCGGGCGGTCCCGGCCCGGCCCAGCCCGGCCCGGCCCCCGCCCAGAATCCAGTCCCCAACAACCCCCATCCACCTCCCGAGAGGGGGCTATGTACAAAAGAGGGGTCCACATGGCCCAAACCAGCCCGCCAACCAGAGCCGCCCCAGGACGGAGCAGTCCCGACCCCCCAACGAGCTCCGATCCCGGCCCCATGAGTCTCCCACCCCCAGTGAACCCCAACATGAACCTTGCCACAGGGCCACCCCCAACAGGGACGCTGATATCGAACACATGCCCCCGAACCCAAACGCCCAAACGCAAGGGCCCTGCGCAACACCACCCCCGCCCACCGGCGCAACAGGGCCGCCGAGCACCGCACCCACAACAGGACCCCCGACCCCGCAGCATGACGGGACAAACTCACCCACTCGATCCCCGGGGCCAGTGTCCCCACCACGCCCCCACAATAAACATTTATTTGTATTTTACCGCATCACAAACAAGAACATATAAAGGAGTTGTTTATGATATTTTATGTCTATTTTATGATAGAACCCAGAATGCAGATGGACAGGAAGCATCGGTGGTGAGTGAATGATTTAATGAAACAAACTAACTATAGACGGTGAAGGCAAAAACAGGCATGAACAACAAGAACTAGCAGAAAACAAGGTGACATGATCTGAAATTCTTCCGCAAGGAGTGAACAGAACTGATGTGTATATATAAAGCATGAACCAGGTGAAACGAGGAGACTGAGTTTTTTAGTGCAAGTGGACCGAATAAAGTTAATTGACAGACAGGAGAGAACAAAACGTGACTGGAGCAAAGCAGAAATTCAAGGATACAAACTTATAGAAACATAACTGGAAAAACATAAAACTTAAGCATAACCACATCCAAAAACCTAACTTTACAAAACATGAACTAGAAGACAAAAACTAAAGCATTACCAGGAAACTAATAAACAGAAGCATGAAACCCCAAACACCCACAAATCATGACAGAATAGTTAAAAGAAAAATAAAATGCGATTAAAATAACTGATTATTTGGGAAGTATTTACACATAAAGTAGGAACCTATTTAAGTTTGTGGTTGATAACTGAAGTGACTAAGTGATTCTCTAGTCAAGTCCTCGTTTACAGCTAGTTAATTTTCCTGCTCGATGTAGAAACAATAAAGGCAACACCAGACTTGACGGGATTGTTAAGCAGGCTGCAGATTATTGTATCTTACACCTACTGTATGCATGTCTGGGATCAGTCAACAGGCCGGTAAAAAGAAACCCCAAAAACCTCAACCAAAGAGCTCCCATTATGGCTGTGATGGTATGGAAAGCCCTTCGTTTTGATTGGTCGACACTCGCTTTGTCATTAGCTCTCTTTCTCGGTCTGGCATGAATGAGAATGCTGAGAACCGAGACACTGCAGAAAGAGACAAGAGCTAAAAAGGCCAACAAGACAAATGTTTGTACTATGAAGAGGGTAGCACCATGAAGCCCTTCATTCTGGCCTAAAGCTGCAAAGCAAAACAGCCAGACACATCTGGAGCTGATGTTCCTGATCCAGACCCTGCCAGAATGTCTCAGACTCCGGTGGGTGTTGGGATGGACTACAGCCACATGACGTTCCACACAAGTGAGGACATGAAACAGGGACTGTCCAGGTAAAGTGAATGAGAACATGCCTTGCGCAACCATTAACAGACTTTTAATTTTCAGGAAGGCTCCACAGCAGTAAAGGCAACACCCCAAGAGGCTGATCAGCTCCAGGATGATCAGGGTGTAGGTGAAGACATCTGAGTGACTTGTCTGGGTCGCTGTGGAACCAGAGCATTGTTTCCTCCATTGCTGCCAGCCCATGTATAAGACGAGGATGAACAATGGAATAAGGAGGATGTTGGCGACAACGAAGGTTGAGAAGATAAGCAAACCAGCTCTGGAATCTGCACAAGTAGTGATCCCATCTAAAGAACCATTGGTAGTCATATACATATACCTCAGAAAAAGAAAAGGCATAAAATCACATGATGGACAGAATAGATTAGTGTTTAACTCTGTTGTTCTTGTAAATAACATACAGGTAATCACTAATCAAATCAGGACCCTATGTTCACAATAAAAACAAACAGAATGTTTTTAAAATCGTCATACGTGGACAAGATAGGAAAAATATCTCATCGTCATGAGAAAATGAAAGCCTTATGCTAGAGATGATGGAATGATTCACCGAAAAACCATTTTCTTTTGATAAAATCCCAGCAGCGAGTCTCTGAGGCTGCTGAGGTTGGAGATAATGATAATAATTAATAATAACTTGTCTCCTCCAAGTTTACCAGATGCTCTTAACTGGTATTTAGTCATTGCAAAGATAGTTGTTGTAGATAGGTGTGTGTGTGGGTGTGTGTGTGTGTGTGCTCATGTATAACCTTTCATGATTTGAGGGTTTTTGGGTTTTGGTTTTGGGTTCTCTTCTGATTATGTTCTTCAAGTTGTGCTTTGGATCTTGTTTCTGATCATTTTCCAGGTGGTGCTTTAGTTCTTTTCTTGGGGTTAGTTTCTCATGATTCTTGATTCGGTTTTGAGTGAATTTAAGTTTATGTTCTGTTATAGCCATGTTTCTTAGGTTTGATTATGTCCTTGTGTTCCTGTTTTAGTTCAATTCAATTCAAATTAGTTTATTTATATAGCGCCAATTCACAACACATGTCATCTCAAGGCACTTCACAAAAGTCAGGTACATGCATTACAATTAATCCGAATCATTGAACAGTGCAGTCAGATTCTGTTATTTATTCAAATTTTGGAAAAAAAGTTTGTCTATCTAAAAAAAACCCAGCAGATTGCATCCAGTCAGTGACTTGCAGCATTCACTCCTCCCGGATGAGCACGTAGAGACAGTGGACAGTCACTGGGTTTGACTTTGCAGCAATCCCTCATGCTGAGCATGCATGTAGCGACAATGGAGAGGAAAACCCCCTTTTTAACAGGAAAAAAACCTCCAGCAAAACCAGGCCGGGGTGAGCGGCCATCTGCCATGACCGACTGGGGGTTAAAGAGAACAGAGCTAGACACAAAGAGAACAAAGAAGCACTGATCCAGGAGTACTTTCTATGGGAAGGAAAAAGGTAAAATGTTAATGGATGTAGCTCCTTTAGTCGTTTCACCTAGAAAGAAAGAAAAAAAACTCTGAGCCATTTTTTCAATTTTAGAGTTTGAAGAGGCACATAGAGTTAGTTACAGTAAAAACCCCGGTCAGTGCTATGTCTAGGAGAGAGAAAGGGGTTAAAACCCATGAAAGGGACGGGGCCATGGGATCATGGTGGGAGGGTGAGCCTTTAATTGTCCCCGCAGAAGCTCAGACGATGTCCCTCTCCAAAAGTTGTCCACAGGTAGACAAAGAGTGGGCCCAGGTGTAGCTTCTGGAAAAGAAAAAGGGGAGAGAACAAATTAAAAGCTGAAATAAACAGCAAATAATCCCCAAAATTAAGAGTAGTGTGGGGAAAGTAGCGAAGGGGTGAAAGTGGTCATTATGTCCTCCAGCACCTAAGCCTATAGCAGCAAAAAATACAGAGATAGCTCAGGATAACCTAAGCCACTCTAAACTAAAAGCTTTTTTAAAAAAAGGAAATTTTTTAAGCTTAGCCTTTAAAAAGTAAAACAGGGTGCCCGCCTCCCCGGATTAAAAAGGGGGAGCGGGTTTTCCCCACAGGAGAGGAGCCTGAAAAAACTAAAGGATCTGCCTCCCATTCTACTTCTAGAGACTTTAGGAACCACCAAAAACCCTGCAGTCTGAGAACGTTTGCTCTGTTGGGAAACTATATGGAAAAACAATCAGCTCTCTGATATAATAGGGAGCTAAATTCATTAAGGGCTTTATATGTGAGGAGGAGAATTTAATTCTTTTTGGATTAAAAGGGACCAATGAAGGGGAAGCTAAAGTGGGGGAAAATGATTTTCCTCTTTTTAAATTTTTTCATCAGAACTCTTGCTGCAGGATTTTGAATCAGCTGAGGGTTTTTAACTGCATTTTGTGGACATCCTGATAAAAAAGAATTACAATAGTCCAGCCTTGAAGTAACAAATGCCGGGACTTTTTTTTTCAGCATCAATCCTGGACAGGATATTTTCTAATTTTTGGCAATGTTCCGGAGATAAAAGAAGGAAATCCTGGAAAAGCGGGTTTAATATGGGTTTTTAAAATGACGGGCCCTGGTCAAAAATAAAAAAAGGTTTTTTTTACTTTATTATCGGGGGTCAATTTAATGCCATCCAGGTTAAGTGTTTTGACTAACTTTTTTTTTTTAAAGACTCCGGGGTCCAAAGACGACAACTTCGGCCTTTCTGAATTTAGAAGCAGAAAATTTTAAAAGTCATCCAAGTTTTTATGTCTTCAAGGACATGCTTGTAGTCTATCAAACTGGTTTGGGGCTCATCAGGATTTTTTGGATAAGTAAAGCTGGGTGTCATCAGCGTAACAGTGAAAATTTATTCTATGCTGCCTGAAAATTTGACCTATTGGAAGCAAAATAGTAAAGAGAATGGGCCCCAAGTACTGAACCCTGGGGTACCCCAACAATTAACCCTGGGTTTTAAAGATGATTTATCATTTACATGAACAAACTGGAATCTGTCAGACAAATAAGATTTAAACCAGCCTAGTGCTGTTCCCCGATCCCTACAGCATATTCCCCAGCCCTTTTAAGAGAATATTATGATCGACTGTAGAAAAATGCAGCACTGAGATCTAACAGAACCAGTACAGACACAAGTCCATTATCTGAGGCAATAAGAATATCATTAGTGACTTTCAGCAGAGCTGTTTAAAGGCTATGATGAGCTCTGAAACCTGACTAAAAACTCTAAAACAGGTCATTGCTGTGTAAATGCTCACACATTTGATTAGACAACTATTTTCTTAAAAATTTTAGATAAGAACGGAAAAATTGGATATCGGTCTGTAATTTATTAAGTCATCTCGATCAAGCGAAGGGTTTTCTTAAGCAAAGGGTTTAATTAAATACCTTTAAAAGCTTGTGGTACATATCCATTTACTAAGGATAGATTAATCATATCTAAAAATGGGGCTGGTAATCAGAGGGACCACTTCCTTAAAAAATTTTGGGGATTTGGTCTAACATACAAGTTGAAGGTTTTTTAGAAAAAAGCTAATTTTTTCTGAAAACTCAGGAAGCTCCACAGGATCAAAACAGTCCAAAACCCAGATCAGGTTCTACAGTTATTCCAATGTTGTCTCACTTTTTGAGGATGAAGTAATCATCTCTGGGAATTGTCAAAGATTTTCTTTTTAAATAGAATCAATTTTTTTTTGGAAGAATCCCTAAAATCATGACTGCTGAGAGCTAAGGGAATGGATGGTTTCCAACAGAGCTATGACTCTGTGTAAGGGGTTTAGCAACTGTACTAAAGAGAAACCCTAGGATTTTTTCTTGTTCTTTTCTATTAAGGATGAGAAATAAGCTTTTTTCTAGCTTGGTGAAGTGTTTTTTATACAACAGTAGGCTTTTTTTTCCAGATTAAAAGTAGGAATCCTCTAGGTGTGTAGAGCGGCCATTTTTTTCCCCAATTTTCTAACATTGTGCTTTTAAAGTACGCAGCTCAAATTTAAAACCAGGGAGCCTGCCTCATATGAATAATTTTTCCCTTCTTTTTCAAGGGGGCGGGCATTGTCTAATGCACCACGCAATGATGAAGTAACACTCTGAAAAAGAAAAATCAATTTGTGAAAGAGAAAAAAACAAAATTATTGCCCTCCACTCTGTTTTTCTGTGATAATAAGCAAATTAAAAGGGGAACAGATTTTTTAAAGGTTTTTACAGCATCGTCTGATAATGATCTACTATAATGAAAATTTTTCTTTCAGGTGTGGAGTTAACTCGGTTTTAAATTAAACTCAAAGGTTATTAAAAAAAATGGTCAGACAGGCACAGGGTTGTGAGAAAAAATTGTTTATGTCTGTACACTCAATGCCATATGTCAGCACAAGGTCCAGAGAATGAAGACAAACGGGGTAGGGTTTTTTTATGTTTTGAGTAAAGCCAAGGAGTCTAAGATACCATTAAAGGGTATATTTAAGCCATCACTTTCAGTGTCAACATGATGTTAAAATCCCCCACTATAAAAACTTTATCTGTATTTAACACTAAATCAGATAAAAGGTCTGAAAACTGATCTATAAATTTAGAGTAAGGGCCTGGTGGATGGTACAAAACAAAAAAACGAAGGGGGGTTTTTAGTGCTTTTGCAATTTGGATGAGGAAAAAACTAAGGATTAAATATTCAAAAAATTTTAGCTATTGATTGGTCTGGGACTAGTCAATAAATCGGACTGAAAGATGGTGCCTACTCCTCCTCCCCCCCAGTATTTTCGAGGAATGGAAAATTTAAATAATTAGTAGGATTTGACTCATTTATAGTAACAAAACCTCTTGCTGCAGCAAGGTTTCTGTGAGGCAAAATAAATCAATCTGATTGTCACAAATCAGGTCACTAACTAGCAAAGTCTTTGAAGAGAGAGATCTTATGTTCAGTAAGCCACATGAATTGTTTTTATTTTTATTTTTAGTCTGATTTTGTTTTTTATTTTTGAGATTTTCCTGATTTCCTTTTTTTAGATTATTTTTTAATCTATTCATTTTTGGTTTTGGGGCGAGACACTGTCTTAATAGGTAATGGGGTGGGTAGCAGTACAGAAGCTGCAGAGAGGAGTGTTAAACTATGACCCTGCTTCCTGGTCTGAACCCTGGGTTGTCAGAGGTTTGGAGAACTAATAAATTCGGCCAGATTCCTAGAAAGAAGAGCTGCTCCATCCAAAGTGGGATGGATGCCGTCTTTCCGGATCAGACCAGGTTTTCCCCAAAATGTTCGGCAATTATCGATGTAGTTCAATGTAGTTCCAGCCAAGTTTTGCATTCACTCCTGCTACAGCCTGTAATCAGCTCCATCTGGTCCACCTGTTTCATGTAAATCAGTTCTCTGTTTTCAGCTGTGTCTTGCCCATATATACTCTGCTGTTCTGTTTACTCCTCGCAGAAATATTCACTCTGTTTTAGTCTGTCATGCTAAAGCCTTAATTTTACCGTTTGTCAAAGGAGGCACAAAGAAATTGCTATCCTTACAAACTGACGTATGTTCGGAAACGCCCCATAGAAAGTGACTCCTTTTCATACAAAGTTGGCTATAAAATGACTACAAAAAGCTAAAAAAAAGAAGCAGACCTCAAATTCCTTTCAGTCAGTCAGTTTCTACTGCTTATTCCATAGTGGGTCGCGGGGGAGCTGGTGCCTATCTCCTGAGAGGCGGGGTACACCCTGGAGAGGTCGCCAGTCCATCGCAGGGCACAACAGACACACTCATTCATACACCTGAGGGCAATTTAGAGAGACCAATTAACCTAACAGGCACGTCTTTGGACTGTGGGAGGAAGCCGGAGTACCCGGTGAGAACCCATGCATGCATGGGGAGAACATGGAAACTCCATGCAGAAAGACCCCTGGCCGGGAATCGAACCCAGGACCTTCTTGCTGCAAGGCAACAGTGCTACTAACTGCGCCACTGTGCGGGCCCAAATTTCTTTCAGTTACCCAAAACTGGAATAGCATCCAGTTTTGTTCATTACTTTTTGATCAGATTGGGTTTCTCTATAGGATTACTATCTTGATATTATTGTCGACAACCTGAAGTTGGATTTCAGAATTGCATTGCTGTGTTTTGCACTTTATTATATTTCAAAACTTTGCCTTGCTGTTAAAAGATTATAGGTGTACATTTCATCAAATTAATGCCAGAGCTACTTAAGGTTTTTTTTAAAGGTATGAGGACATGTTTGTCACATAGTTCTGCATCCTAATATAACTTAATGTTTGAGTATTTAGCTTTTTTCAGCTCCATTTGATCGGAAGCAACAAAGAACCCTCAACTTCTTGGGCCCAGCTTGCGCTGAAACATCGCAACAGGAATCAGTCACACTGCAGAAATCACAATGCGATTGTTTGTTTGATACACCTACGTCCGGGTACATGTTGCAACATGTAAGCGACGTGCAAACAGTGACTCAGAAGCCACTGCAGAAAGAAAATCATCTGTGCTCCTCTTTGGTCAGGTAGACGTCCATCCGTTTTACTCATTTTAATTTATTTTCATTTGAATTGACTGATATTTATTCAGTTTATTGATCTAATCAAGGTTTTCCAAAGTCTATAAAACGTGTTTAAATATTTAAAAGTTCTTGGCAATAACAAATAATTCACTAAACATTGAAACCTTCTTATTACCATGTATTGCTCATTAGTTAGAGTCAACTATTTTAACCTTAAACACCTGTGTGGCTCCCTAAAGAACGATATTGTTAATCCTAGTCTGACTAAAACAGACTATTTATCTGACCTTAAATCTAATTCTGAATCCTGACAAATGAACAAAGCTGCAAAACTACTGGGTATGACCAGAACCTTTCTTTTCTGCTATGTCTCTCTAAAATTAAATAAGAGGTCACAAACCTTTTTTCTAGATCATGATATTAATTAGATATTTTGCTAATTTGCACAATTTAGTCATGCATGCATGCTGATTTGTAATTGTTGCTAAAGAAACACTTTGTTTAGGTTTAGTGTGTCAAACTACTTAGTTTTTTTCCCCATTTAGGACAGTGTTCCTGTATGTTGATCAATCTTTTGTTTTGTTTTCGTGATCTGCAGCAGGCTTTACAAATATATGTCAGTACATCGTTAAAGTGTTATTTTACCTCCGGGTCTCATACTCGTACTCGTCGTCTTCCGCTTATCCGGAACCGGGTTGCGGGGGCAGCAGACTGAGCAGAGACACCCAGACGTCCCTCTCCCCAGACACCTCCTCCAGCTCCTCTGGGGGGAGCCCAAGGCGTTCCCAGGCCAGCCGAGAGACATAGTCCCTCCAGCGTGTCCTGGGCCGTCCCCTGGGCCTCCTCCCGGTGGGACGTGCCTGGAACACCTCCCGAGGAAGGCGTCCAGGACGCATCCGGTATAGATGCCCGAGCCATCTCAACTGGCTCCTCTCGATGTGGAGGAGCAGCGGGAGCAGCTACCTCCGGGTCATCGGAGCCAATAGTCCCAATCCCTAAAACCAGCTCCACAGCAGCCATAAAGTTCCCAGCCTCCAACTATGTACAGAAATTAACGATTAGTTATTTTTTAACTACTAATAGACGAAGCAGAACACTACATTCAGTCCTTCATGTACTTCAATGTGCAGTTTGTTTAGCCATGACCAAATGTGGGCTTTTAATAACAGATTATAAGCATACTAATAATCTATGTGACTTCTGAATATGACCAGATCTTTCTTTAGGGCATCATAGTAAATAGGGTGAAAACAGTACAAATTCTTCTCCTCACTTATCACTTTAGTTTTCAGGTTTTTCTTTTACTTCTGCTTTACCAAATAAGCTCCATATATTTTATATTTACATTAAAGGCAAAAAATCTGAGATAAAGAAAAAAAAATTTCTTAGATTTTTATGTAAATTGTTTTTGTTCTCACATTCACTAAGTGACCAAAAACAAACTGCTGGGTTTACTTCACATTAAAGCTGAAGTCATCCATGTTACCAATCATCCTGATTGCCACTAATGGCTTACTGTAACACCTACATTAAAGGTTCTTGTTATTTTTGAAGCAGCAGTTAACCCCAGTGGTCTAATGGACTGCTTCACAATGCTGGAGCAAAAGATCTAGCAGATGTCAGACAGGTTCACACTCATACACCTGGTTCAACGAGTTGGATAACAGCAACAGCTTGTCATGTGGTTCTGCAGACGTCTATTACTGACTAATAGACCTTTAACTTGGGTATGCTGATGCAGGAGATCATTTGCAAATTCCAACTGTTTGCTGAACAATATGTTTCACTACAGGCTGAACACGTGATGTTCAAGTGATCCCTTAGGTCAGCAGCAGAGATTTGCATACTCTTCATTTATATTTCAACCTGGAAAGACTCAGAAAGAGAAGACAGGGATGCAATTAGAAAAGTTTATTAGTGAATGTTTATTTCTTTGGCGCTCAGACCCCAGTGGAAGACTTGAATGCTGAGAATGACATGCCCTTGAATGAAGATCTTAGGGTTAGATTTAGAGATGTCTTCCCCCCTGGGATCCGATCCTGGTGGTGGAGTGGGGGCCTGAGGAGATTTGAATGGAGTTTGGAAGCCAAATGGTGAAGATGGGGTGGAGGAGGGTCAAAGTTCAGCTGCAGAATGGAGGGTTCCATGGATGAAGATCTTTTAAAGCGGAGCCTTGAAGGATGATTGGCCGGGGAGAAATGCAGACTTGATGATGATTGGTGGAGCAGAGCCGCTTTGAGGAGTGATTAGACGAAGCTGGAGGTGATAGTGAGTCTTCCATGTTGAATTTTTGTTTAAACTCCATGCTATAAAACATCCAAAAAAGCCTCAATGTCTTCCTTTTTTTTCCAAAAACCCCTGATCAAGTTTGGATTTCAGGTTAAACAAAGTTTTTAACTGTGCTCCCCCATAAACTTCAATAAGATCCATAGTTTAGGGAATGAAAATAAAAGAAAAAAGCCACACAAAGATCACCAAGATCTAGCCCTGGCCTGAAGTGTTTGGTGAACCAGGATATTTTTTGTCTCATCCTGTACCCTATAATCTTATGATCCTCCATCTTTTACAGACCTCACCTCTGTGAAAATGGTAATCAAGGTCTTATCCTTCAATAATGACTCCACACCTCATTTGCGCCCCTTCAGTGCATCCAGACCTTAAAATGGATGCTTGACTTCAATCGTTGCGAAGTACATGAACTTGGTGTTCAACTGTACCTACTTCATCCTTGTTTTCCCGCTTTCTGTCCTCGTCAGTTGCTTGGGATTCAAGCGGTGGAAACTGCAGCGTTCCACATCAACGGTCATGAGGCATTCTGACTTCTGGACCTACAAAATGGCCATCGTTGAACTGGTTGGAGTTTCTGGAGCAGCTGTCGGTATTTGCTCCAGCATCATGAATTCACAAGCAATCGAACTAGTGGGCATATATATTTCCTCTTTTCCCTGGAATTGCCAGATGTTGTTACCGATGCTGATCTGTGTTGAGCGCTTCATGGCTGTGGTTCGGTCTATCACCTATCTGAAGCTTAGGCAGGCGATGGACCCGCATCAGAAACATGACCACTACATTCATTTGGCTGCACTGATAACACACCACAGTCAGTTAATGATCGTACCAGCCTGCACAATGGGACTTTGTTTAATCACTGTAACTTTCTGACCCCTTTCAATTCTCTGTGTTTTGATTCGTCAGTCTTCTGGGCAAACAGTTCAAGACAGAATGCTAATCAATAAAACAAAGAGGAGGGCTTTCAAGATCATCCTGATAATTTTGGGAGTGTTGGTTTTAAGATTTGGAGGGATTCCGATTTGCTACACAGTGAATGCCTTACATGCAACAAGTGTCAGTGTTTGGTGTGTTGTGACGATTTCAGGGTCCTAGTCCAATCTGCCCAGCTCTATGGTCTTACTACTGCTTTTTCTAGACAGAAAAGGCAAAATGCCAAGATGCTAATGTAGTCTGCATGAAGAAATATTGGACCTACTTTGTCGAAAAGAATGGTGCTGCAAAATTTGTTTAAAACTTTACATATTAATGAAAATTGGTAAGAGTTAATTCAATTCATTATCTAGCTTTTTAAAAAATATTTTCAGCAGTTACTCCTTAATTTTGGGTGATCAGCCGATACTTACATTTGAAGATCTTATCCACCAATCATTACTACCTCCGCAAATGTCTGAAAATCAGTCACTGTCCCCATTTGATCTGCGGGACAGAAGGCTGACTAACAGACCCGCCCACCAGATCCTGTCTGCACATACTTGATCAATAGTCACCCCACTTTTTCCAACTTTGTTGTTATATTTTGTGACTTTTCAGACCCCTCTAGTGCATTTTTCAAAAAAGATTTTGTTTCACAGGTATTGCTCAATGTTGCTGACAGTGTCAGTTATTTAAAAAAGTGGCATCGTCCAAAATCCTAATCTGCAGGTCAGGTTTTTTAAAAATCTGTGATCGGCCAGATCAACTGCAACTGCAGTTTGGTGCACCTCTACTATTAAGGTGTCTCCTAAGGTGAGGCCTCTCTCCTCCTCCTCCCTGTGTTGATTATCTGGAGCATTGCTTTAGTTTCTTAAATATTTGTGGTGGGACCTAAAGGACCTGGTTAGTTTGGGGTCCCTGTACATCTTCACATGTAGGATACTTTTTTTTTAGACACACTAGGTAAGTAGGTTTAGTGCCATTCATGTAATGGTTTTGGTGAGCCTTTTTGTTTGATAAGGATATAAAGGTATACTTATTTTGTTTTTTCTTAGAGTAGATTTTATTCAGGACCTTTTTTAGTTTATTTGTTTATTTTGGGGGCTGCACGGTGGTGCAGTTGGTAGCACTGTTGCCTTGCATCAAGAAGGCCCTGGGTTCGATTCCTGGCCAGGGGTCTTTCTGCATGGAATTTGCATGTTCTCCCTGTGCATGCATGGGTTCTCACCGGGTACTCTGGCTTCCTCCCACAGTCCAAAGACATGCCTGTTAGGTTAATTGGTCAATCTAAAATTGCCCTTAGGTGTATGAATGAGTGTGTTCATGGTTGTTTGTGTGTTGCCCTGCGATGGACTGGTGACCTGTCCAGGGTGTACCCCGCCTCTCGCCCATAGACTGCTGGAGAGAGGCACCAGCTTCCCCGCGACCCACTATGGAATAAGCGGTAGAAAATGACTGACTGACTGTTTATTTTGGCATAACCTTGCATATTTCTGGAGACAAAAAACTTTATTTTACTTCTGTGAAATGGAGTTTTGACGAAAATTCAACTTGGAAGACTCACCTCCACTTCCAGTTCGTCTAATTACTCCACCACGTTCTTCGCTCCAACCAATGAGCTCCTGATCTACATTCCTCTTCAGCCAATCATCCCCCCAGGCTTTTCTTTAAAAGACCTTCATATGCAGAATCTCCTGATCTTCAGCTGAGCTTCGACCCTCCTCCACCCCATCTCCACCATCAGGCTTCAAGCTCCTTTCGACTCCCTTATCTTCTCAGGCCTCCACTCCACCACCAGTATCAGGATCCCGGGGGGAAGACTTCTCTAATTCCAACCCTAAGATATTTATTCAAGCTCATGTCATTATCAGCATCCATGTCTTCCACCGGGGTCCGAGCGCCAAAAGAAATCAAACATCAGCTAATAAACTCCTCTAATTGCCATCTCTGTGTTTCTCTCATTTGTGAGTCTTTCCAGGCTGAAATTATTGTGATTGTCATGTTACCCCTGCTTCTTTTTAGTCAAGGGGTTCTAACACAAGCTTTAAGCATCAAACTGCCTATTGAAATTAACATTTCGATATTGTGGAAGTTATAACATGTTGTCAGCATTTGATCTTTTGCATAATTAAAATGCGTGCTCAGCTGACAGGCCTGTATTTTTCCTTTGTTTTGAATTTACAAGTTAAAGCTGCGATATGTATTATCTCTGTGGTTATTCAAAGTTCTTTAAATAAATATTCTGACCCAATAAGTTGCTTTACATATTGCCACAGGAGAGACTATGCTTAATTTTAGGTCCACAAGGTTTGACATCATTCAAATGGCCTGTAAACAAAGGTTTTTCTAATGAGGCAGCAGCATGAATAATGTGCATCATAAGCTATCAATATCTGAGGATGAAATGATATCCAAATTATTTCTGAGAAATTAGTTTTTAAGGCTAGTTAAAAATCAATATTAATCTACCGACATACTTTATTTACTTTATTAACAATGTTAATCGATCACGCTTACAATGGCTTGTTTTCCTATAAGGGTTTAATTATGTCATTACTCTCTATGGATGATGGCTCTTTTTCAGATGGTTACTATAAATATCAAAACAAAATAATAGCAAGTAATTATCAATAATAATAATAAAAGTTAAAAAAAACAACAGAAATAAATATAGACAACAAATGATTGGTATATGTCATTTTTGTGGAGAAAAGCAACGTAATAAAACGTCTATCGCATAAAACATAAAAAGGAGCCCGGGAGGAAGTAAAACTACAATCTACCAAAAGTCAGTCCAAAAAATAAAACCTGTGATTTTAAAGAGGAACATAAAGACAGAAAAGATTGGCTGATTAAATCTCATTATTGTAATATTTGTATTATAGAACAGTTTTGTTGAAACGTGTAGAGAAAGACAGTTAATAATCAGAGATCATTTATTATTTCACATTCAGTCTCAGTATGGAAAGCAGGAAGATATAGGCTCGTGGCAGAGGTTGGCAATGGTAAAGAAAATAGCTTCTTTATTGAACCTGTGGACTTACAATCTGTACATTGTACTTTTACACATGGTAACAAAACTTTTAATCTCTTAAATCCAATCCCCATCGCTTCGTCCCCACATCACTGAACCACCAGGATGAATGAAACACTTGAGCCCTGCTGAGTAAAAGTAAACATGTGAGTCTTCAACCCCTTGGATGCCATCATTAGTAGCTACGACGTGTCACTCTGGACAGATTCGGAAAATATCCTAAACTACTTTTCCTCTGTTGTGGTTCTTACCATGAAGATTCTTGAAGGAAGAGCAGACTGGGTGCTCCACCCCTAAAACACTGGTGAACCCCTTCTGGCCTTCATGCCTGGCCTTAACCCTCCAGCAGTTAGACCTCCAACATTGATGCATTTCTAATTTTCTAATTGATCAGGACTATGAAGAGGCAGGAATGAAATAATTTTGTTTGAAGTAAGACTTTGTGCTTTTGAAAGGTTGTTTTGATGCTTTCTGCTTGGCTGTTTAGTAATAAAGCTAACAGTCGGATGAAGGTCTACGTATTTCAATCTGAAAAGACTCACAAAGAAAGGGATGGCAATTAGAAAAGTTTTAAAGATGTGAAATTACATGGTTATTTCTTTGGCGCTCGGACCTGAGAGGAAGACATAAATGCTGAGAATGACATGAGCTAAGATGAACATTTGTAAGGCTTAGATTTAGAGATGTCTTCCCCCTGATCCAACACTGGTGGTAGATTGGTGGCCAGGGAGCGAGGAAGCCAGGAGTAGATGTGAAGGAAGATGGTGGAGGTGGGGTGGAGGAGGGATGAGCTCAGCTAACAGGCGAGGATGAACACAGCTGAAGGTCCTTTAAAAACATCGGAAGGTGATTGGATGGAGAATCAGAAGGACAGGATTCTGATTGGAAGGCCAGGAGACGAACAGAAGAGTCATTGGAAGGTGGAGGCGGTGAAGGTCAGTCTTTCATTCTGAATTTTCGTTTAAACTCCATTAGTCATGTTGTACCTATTATTATTATTATTATTTTTTATCTAGATAATATAATACTTACTTGAAAAAATATATACCCTTACCATAGATTTTTTAGGGTTAGTGTTTTGTAGTCAACAAATTACTATGTTGAGATTAGATGTACAAACAAATATCATAACACATATTGTGATAACATTTTTAATTTCACAAGTATTAGGTATATCATATATTATACTAAACATTTTTCTTTTGCCATTTTTTAATTACTTAGCTAACATACCACTTTTATTTATTTGTGTACCGATTTATTAAACTGAGATTCGATTCACAAGAAATGCAAACGCCTCATTTACAACAGAAGAACAATAACTTTTTTTTAACCATCTACTTTTTTAAAACAGAAGTAAATCATTAATACTTTCTATCCAAAGCATTTGGATTAAAATTAGAAGCATTTTGAGTAGACAGGTTTACTGATTAATGGTGTCTGCTCCATTTAGGGAGGCACCAGCCTTTGTTTCCAGGTAATTTGAATTATGTCGAACAAATTAAATGGAAGGATACTGGACTCAGCCCTGCTTAAAATAACATTTCAGTGTTTGACAAAATAAAAATGTGCAAAAAGTTGTTTTATTGCCTTCTATTATGTAACCAGAAGCTTTAATAGCGATAAGTTATGTGGAAAAGATTTTTGATTTTTGTTTTTAAATGCAATCTGCTGTGAAGGTAAGAAAAGTTTGTCACATGTGCTGTTGCTTTTTACTTTGACAGCAGGGTTTAGATTCATGCAAAACCTGTTTTATGTTTGTGTCAGTGCTGCCGGGAAGCAGTCCACCTGGAGCTGCACAAGATACAAGGTGGGTTTCTTTACGCCACTTCCTGTTTATTTGCTTTCTGAGTAATCTTCCTGCTGGGTAAATACTGAGTAAATTTAGTAGTGAACGTGGACTATGTCTTTGTCACTCTCAGGTTTGTGACAAAAAGGAAGGAGCTTTTCTAGAGAATTTCACTACAGGGCAGTAGATGCTGCCATTTTATTGCGATGCTCCACACATTTGGTTCCATATTTAACAATTTGACTGCATCCTGGGATGGGACACACCATCAGGCTTTACAGTCCCCTGTTTTTGGCATATCCTATAAACAGTGGACTGTAAAGCCTTCGGGTTAGACAAACCTTCTTTAGACATTTTCTGTAAAGAAAAATAAATAGAAAACACTCAGTTTAACTCTCTGGGGGTATTTCTGCAGCCTTGTAAAGTGTAGTTTCATAGATCGTATTACCTTGAGGAACAGCACAAATGCCATAAATAAGTGTTTATTAAGAACCTATAGAAAATTCCATGACCAACA
Organism: Crenichthys baileyi; assembly: GCA_036173005.1. Taxonomy (NCBI): domain Eukaryota; kingdom Metazoa; phylum Chordata; class Actinopteri; order Cyprinodontiformes; family Goodeidae; genus Crenichthys; species Crenichthys baileyi. The sequence goes on from JAHHUM010002909.1 coordinate 309,495, forward strand.
TGTACAAAAGATGGAAAGACATGTGGGAACTGATTCCAGAGAAACTGTTTCTGTCCAGTTTGGCTCTTTAAAAGTAAGGTTCGTGTTACTGCAGCTTGTTTCTCTTTTATTGTACTGAGAAGAAATGTTCTTTCTGAGGTTTTGTGACAGTCATAAAAAATTCTTCTTTAAAATGAAAAAAAACCTGATTTCTCACATTGTTTCTTAGCTGTCGTTGGACTTTTTAATGTTTGTTCAAAACAAAAAGGTCAGGATTTTGAAAATGATGGACACCTGTGTCTTTCATAAAGGATTTAGGTTTTCTAGTGTTTTAGAAAATTGAGCTTTTTCTCATTGAATAATAAAAAAAAAATTATATTTGTTAATTAATATGTTTTGGTTTTTTTTCTGATAGGAAGTTAGATATGCATCTTCCAAAAGATAACAAGTCACTGTACAAGAGAAATCAAAACAAAATCTGTTTTTATTTGTATAGTAACACAACTGTCACGTTGAAACCCTTCTCAGTAATTTACAGAAAGTCTTAATTGCAAATCATAATTGTTATAATTACTATAAAAAGCTTTTTCCATGTTCCCACCTGCATTTTTAAGCTTTCACATCCTGTGATGAGTTACAAGTCTTTAAGGTAAAATGCCTCTTTTTTTCTATTTTTCTCCTTTAAGCCCAAAGACCTGCTAAACCAAGATGCCCAACAACTCTTCATCCTCATATTTGAACCTACTGAACACCTGTAGTTCAAAAAGGGAAGAGGTATTCTCCATTACCTTCATGATCTCCAAGTTTCTTGCCGTTGTACCTCTCTCTGTCCTCGTCTTCTGCTCGGGTTACTGGCGCTGGCAGCGGTCCTCCAAGATGAGCCACTCAGATGTTTTTACCTACAATTCTGCTGGCTTGCAACTCCTCTTTGGATTGGCAGCTATTTTTTACGTCTGTGGTCTTTACACTGGTCTCTCAGGCATTTTATTGTTGGGGGTTTATGCAGCAAACATTGTTTTTCCAGGAGAAATTGCTCTTCATGTCTTGACAAGCGTGGATCACTACCTGGCTGTTGTTCACCCCATAACCTACCAGGGGCTAAAGCAGTCAGGTGGGATTAGGGTCAGAAATTTCAGTATTAGCTGTGTTTGGCTGTTCTGCTTTGGGTGGGTTGTGGTTATAGCTCACTTTTACCCTGATATACCCTACATTGCATATTTCTGCTTGTTGATCAGCTCATTAATAAGTATTTCTTTCTGCAGCTTCTCTGTTCTTTGTGCTCTGATTCATCCAGGACCAGGTAAAGTAGACAAGAAAAAAGAGAGGGCCGATAAATCAAAGAGGAAAGCTTTCCTTACAATCATAGCTATACTTGGAGCTCTTCTGGTATATTTTGTGGCTGCCATTATGGCTATTTCTATGAAAACCTTAAATCTGATCAGTCATGAAAATGAATGTCTGATTCTGATTTCTGCCCAGTGCTTTGGTGTTCCCTGCAGTTTGGTTTTACCGCTGCTGTTCCTACGGAGAGTAAAGAAACGTCAGTGCTGTGCTAGAGCTTAGCAACTAATAGCAGAGCATATGCTTAAATTGACTGGTTGTAAACACAGTTCCCCGTAGTACGTACAATTGAAAACAATAAGCTTATTATAACTCAAAGTTTTTCTCTGTGAATATATTTGTCAGGTCTCATGTTGGCATGAAATCGAGACCAGATGTCAGTAACAATCCAAGTAATCCACATTTACACTGAATTCAGAAATTACTTGCCAAAAAGTTACAAGTAATAAAGTGAAATGACTCAGGGACACTTCAAATAGAGGAGGTACAGAAAGGCATGTGTTTTAATAATAAAAATAATAATACATTTGACTTAAAACAGGGACGATACATTTAACCACAAGCGGGGAGATGTACTGCATCAGGTCATAGCTCTAAGTGCTAATTTTCATCTGTAGACATTGACCCAGCTAGTACATACAAACAAAACAAAATATTAGTAAATACATGAAAACAGCCACATGCTATTCAGTAAGTATGAAACTCAATTCAATTCAATTCAATTCAGTTTATTTATATAGCGCCAATTCACAACACATGTCGTCTCAAGGCACTTCACAAAAGTCAGGTACATGCATTACAATTAATCCAAATCATTGAACAGTGCAGTCAGATTCTGTTATTTATTCAAATTGGATAAAAAGTTTGTCTATCTAAGGAAACCCAGCAGATTGCATCCAGTCAGTGACTTGCAGCATTCACTCCTCCTGGATGAGCATGTAGAGACAGTGGACAGTCACTGGCGTTGACTTGCAGCAATCCCTCATACTGAGCATGCATGTAGCGACAGTGGAGAGGAAAAACTCCCTTTAACAGGAAGAAACCTCCAGCAGAAACCAGGCTCAGTGTGAGCGGCCATCTGCCACGACCGACTGGGGGTTACAGAGAACAGAGCAGAGACACAAAGAGAACAAAGAAGCACTGATCCAGGAGTCCTTTTCTATGGGAAGGAAAAGTTAAATGTTAAAGGGATGTAGCTCCTTTAGTCGTTTCACCTAAAAAGAAAGAACAGAAAAACTCTGAGCCAGTTTTCAATGTTAGAGTCTGAAGAGAGCACATAGAGTTAGTTACAGTAAAAGCTCCGTCAGTAGCTATGTCTAAGAGAGAGAAAGGGTTTAAACACTGAAAGACAGGGCCATGTGGATCATCGGTAGAGGGTGAGCACCAAGTTGTTGCCAGCAGAAGCTCGGACGATGCCCCTCTCCAAACAGTTGTCACAGTGTAGACACAGAGTCAGGCCAGGTGTAGCTTCTAGGAAGAGGGGAAGAGAGAGAACAAAGTTAAAAGCTGAAATAACAGCAAATAATACAAATTGAAGAGTAGTGTGAGAAAGTAGCGAGGGGGTGAAAGGGGTTCATTATGTCCTCCAGCGGGCCTAAGCCTATAAGCAGCATAAACTACAGAGATAGCTCAGGATAACCTAAGCCACTCTAACTATAAGCTTTATCAAAAAGGAAAGTTTTAAGCCTAGCCTTAAAAGTAGACAGGGTGTCCGCCTCACGGATTAAACTGGGAGCTGGTTCCACAGGAGAGGAGCCTGATAACTAAAGGATCTGCCTCCCATTCTACTTCTAGAGACTTTAGGAACCACCAGTAAACCTGCAGTCTGAGAACGAAGTGCTCTGTTAGGAACATATGGAACAATCAGCTCTCTGATGTATGATGGAGCTAAATCATTAAGGGCTTTATATGTGAGGAGGAGAATTTTAAATTCTATTCTGGATTTAACAGGGAGCCAATGAAGGGAAGCTAAAGTAGGGGAAATATGATCTCTCTTTTTAATTTGCATCAGAACTCAGATCAAGCGAAGGTTTCTTAAGCAAAGGTTTAATTACAGCTACCTTAAAAGCTTGTGGTACATATCCATTTACTAAGGATAGATTAATCATATCTAAAATGGGGCTGGTAATCAGAGGGAACACTTCCTTAAATAATTTGGTTGGGATTGGGTCTAACATACAAGTTGAAGGTTTAGATAAAGCTAATATTTCTGATAACTCACGAAGCTCCACAGGATCAAAACAGTCCAAACACAGATCAGGTTCTACAGTTATTTCCAATGTTGTCTCACTTGTTGAGGATGAAGTAATCATCTCTGGGAGATTGTCAAAGATTTTCTTCTTAATAGAATCAATTTTATTTTTGGGAAGAATCCCATAAAATCATGACTGCTGAGAGCTAAGGAATGGATGGCTCAACAGAGCTATGACTCTGTGTAAGTTTAGCAACTGTACTAAAGAGAAAACCTAGGATTTTTCTTGTTCTCTTCTATTAAGGATGAGAAATAAGCTGTTCTAGCTTGGTGAAGTGTCTTTTTATACAACAGTAGGCTATTTTTTCCAGATTAAGTAGGAATCCTCTAGGTGTGTAGAGCGCCATTTTCGCTCCAATTTTCTAACATTGTGCTTTAAAGTACGCAGCTCTGAATTAAACCAGGGAGCCTGCCTCCTATTGAATAATTACCTTCTTTTTCAAGGGGGCTGCATTGTCTAATGCACCACGCAATGATAAGTAACACTCTGAACAAGAGAATCAATTTGTGAAGGAGAAGAAAAAAATTATTGCCCTCCACTCTGTTTTTCTGTGAAATGAGCAAATTAAAAGTGGAAAAAGATTCTTTAAGGTTGTTACAGCATCGTCTGATAATGATCTACTATAATGAAATTTTCTTTCAGGTGTGGAGTACTCGGTTAAATTAAACTCAAAGGTTATTAAAAAATGGTCAGACAGCACAGGGTTGTGAGAAAATATTGTAATGTCTGTACACTCAATGCCATATGTCAGCACAAGGTCCAGAGAATGAAGACAAACGTGGGTAGGTTTGTTAATGTTTTGAGTAAAGCCAACTGAGTCTAAGATACCATTAAAGGCTACACTTTCAGTGTCAACTTGAATGTTAAAATCCCCCACTATAATAACTTTATCTGTATTTAACACTAAATCAGATAAAAGGTCTGAAAACTTATCTATAAATTGAGAGTAAGGGCCTGGTGGACGGTACAAAACAACAAACAGAAGTGGTTTTAGTGCTTTGCAATTTGGATGAGGAAAACTGAGGATTAAATATTCAAAAGAGTTGTAGCTATTGATTGGTCTGGGACTAGTCAATAAATCGGACTGAAAGATGGTTGCTACTCCTCCTCCTCGCCCAGTATTTCGAGGAATGTGAAAATTTAAATAATTAGTAGGAGTTGACTCATTTATAGTAACATAATCCTCTTGCTGCAGCCAGATTTCTGTGAGGCAAAATAAATCAATCTGATTGTCACAAATCAGGTCACTAACTAGCAAAGTCTTTGAAGAGAGAGATCTTATGTTCAGTAAGCCACATTTAATTGTTTTATTTTTATTTTTAGTCTGAGTTGTGTTTATTTTTATGAGATTTTCCTGATTTCCTCTTTTTAAATTATTTTTTAATCTATTCATTTTTGGCTGTGGGCGAGACACTGTCTTAATAGGGTAATGGGTGGGTAGCAGTACAGAAGCTGCAGAGAGGAGTGTTAAACTACGACCCTGCTTCCTGGTCTGAACCCTGGGTTGTCAGAGGTTTGGAGAACTAATAAATTCGGCCAGATTCCTAGAAAGAAGAGCTGCTCCATCCAAAGTGGGATGGATGCCGTCTCTCCGGATCAGACCAGGTTTTCCCCAAAATGTTTGCCAATTATCAATGTAGCCCACATCGTTTTCTGGACACCACCTAGACAGCCAGCGGTTGAATGACAGCATGCGGCTTAACATGTCGTCACTGGTTAAGTTGGGGAGGGGACCAGAGAAAATTACGGAGTCCGACATTGTTTTGGCAAACTTACACACCGAAGCAACACTAACTTTAGTGACCACCGATTGACGTAACCGGGTGTCATTACCGCCAGCGTGAATAACAATCTTACTGTATTTACGCTTATCCTTAGCCAGCAGTTTCAGGTAGGATTTGATGTCGCCCGTTCTGGCCCCTGGCAGACATTTGACTATGGTCGCTGGTGTCTCTAGTGCCACATTTCTGACTATGGAGCTGCCAATTACCAGAGTTGGCTTCTCAGCGGGTGTGTCGCTGAGCGGGGAAAATCTGTTAGAAACGCAGACGGGTTGGTGGTGACCTGTGGGCTGAGATCTAAGACTATGCTTCCTACGTACCGTCACCCAGCCGGCCTGAGATCCCGGCTGCGCGGGCTCTGCCGGAGGACTGCTACGGGGAGCTACCCTCGGTGGCTCCGCGCTGGCTAAAGGGCCTTGGCTATCTGCTGGTTTTTCAACAGCGCGGAGCCGGGCCTCCAAATCCGACACCCTCGCCTGCAAAGCTACAAAAATGGAGGCGAGGGTGTCGCCTCCAAAAAAAAAATCATGCACGAGCATACACACACAACCTCTATAGTCAGTTTATAACCTCCATACTCCAAAGACTTCATCACAGACGCAACACAAAACACATCCGCTCCTCATTGGCTGTAAGCAGAAAATCATATTAATAACAGAAATAAAGGCCCGGAAACATCAGTCTGTGTGGAATTAATCTATAATATGAGTTTTACTTGGTGAATTGAGTTACTGAAATTTTGAACTTTTCAGTAATATTCTAGTTTATTGAAAATTACTGTAATAGTAGGAGATAAAAGGAAAAACGGAAGAAATCTTTAAGACGATTAAATATTTTTTTACAGCCTTGTAAATACTCATTGCTTACATTTAAATGATCAGTATGAGGGGTTGCTGCAAAGCAAACAACTGTCTACTGTTTTCACCAGCTCACTCAGGAGGAGGAGAGATTTCTGCAAGGCCAGCGACTCTATGCAACCAACTGGGCTCCTTAGAAATCTTTTTATCTAATGAAATAGAAAAATGCTTACTATGACTATAGTTGAATTGGAAAGTGTGCCATAGACTTTGAAAACATCCATGATTGAACCTCTTTTTCTTGTTTGTTTGGATTTTCTCATGATAAATAAATCACAATGGATTAATACTTAATTCAACAGAAGCTTAGGATCATATCAATAAAAATGTACTTTATTTGTATTCAGTATCATACAAATACTAACATATACTGTATATGGTGCTTTGTGTATAAATTTGACAAATTTATACATGCATTTAAATTTGCTTGTAAAAATTGTTTATTCATTGAATTGTATTTAATCCAGAAAAGTTTTGGTAGACAACTTCTTTTTTAGTTGTTTGTGATGGTTTCCATAATTGTACAATCATTAAATTATTTTTAAAATTCCTGTTTCTCTCAAAAATTAAAAAAATATCAACAAAAATTATATATTCTGGTGTTTCTTAAAGTAATTCTCTAATGCTTCCTGTGAGTTGTGCAGGAGGATGGGTTTAAATAGTGCATTCTGGGATTCAGATCCTCTCATGGCTGGAGCCCAACACAGATGCAACAAATAACTACAGCATATATGTAATATCTAAGAAGAAACACAATGTGTTTAATTTACAGAGGCTTTACTGTCAATAAAAAGACATAAGTGCATCATTTCTGGGCCTCATAGAGAAATGGACCTGAGCTGCAAATTAACCTGGCAAGAGGGGATATGGACAGAATAACGGCTGCTAATATTCTAAATATGCATTCTTTTTGTGCCTTGTCCCTGATAAAATAATTTCTAAACTGCCAGTTCTGTTCATTAAATATAAGCTGGATATACAGGAGTAGAAACACTTAAGTTTTAGTTCAGTTTAAATGTAGTTGTAAACAAAAGTTGTCTTATTATATTACATAAAACGACATCCATGCAGCTCAAATTGAACCACTGCAGTCGGATCTAACCTTGTTTTAATCCAGTGTCAGGTTCTGTGAATTGAGGCAAGCAGGCAAGGAAATGGAGCACAGGTCAGGAAGCAGAGAAATGCCTTGACATATTTGTTGTGAATTGAGGCTATAAAAGCAAACCGAATTTAACTGAAAATATATCAGATGTGGAAATAAAATGCAGCGCATGGCTATCAAACTGGCCAAATATAATCTCAGTAAGCAGAGTTTTGATATACAGTATGCTAGAATATAAGTATCGCATCTGAGCAGTCATCTGCAGAGACTGAAATTGTGCAGCTCTAATCATAATCTGGATAAACAGACACCGATGTAACTGAAAACCCAATAATTTATTTCTTATATTTCTCTCAAGGGTATTAAATCTAAAGGGGAATAGCCAAATTCAGTATAGTTTCATTTACACATGTGGCAAAATTGTTGGTAGCCCTCGGTTAATGAAAGAAAAACCCTCAATAGTCACAGAAATAACTTGAATCTGACAAAGGTAATAATGAATAAAAATTCTATGAAAATCAACAAATGAAAGTCATACATTGCTTTTCAAACAAGCTTCAACATAATTATGTTAAAAAATAAACTCATGAAACAGGCCTGGACAAAAATGATGGTACCCCTGAAAATAATGTGACCAAAGGGACATGTTAAATCAAGGTGTGTCTATAAATTAGCATCACAGGTGTCTACATTCTTGTAATCAGTCAGTGGGCCTATATATAGGGCTACAGGTAGTCACTGTGCTGTTTGTTGAAATGGTGTGTACCACACTCAACATGGACCAGAGGAAGCGAAGGAAAGAGTCGTCTCAGGAGATTAGAAAGAAAATTATAGACAAGCATGTTAAAGGTAAAGGTTATAAGACCATCTCCAAGCAGCTTCATGTTCCTGTGACGACAGTTACACATATTATTCAGAAATTTAAGATCCATGGGACTGTAGCCAACCTCCCTGGATGTGGCTGCAGGAGGAAAATTGATGACAGAACAAAGAGACGGATAATACGAACGGTAATAAAAGAGCCCAGAAAAACGTCTAAAGAGATTAAGGGTGAACTTCAAGCTCAAGGAACATCAGTGTCAGATCACACCATCCGACGTTGTTTGAGGCAAAGTGGACTTAATGGGAGACGACCAAGGAGAACAACATTGTTGAAAACAAATCATAAAAAGCCAGACTGGAATTTGCCAAACTACATGTTGACAAGCCACAAAGCTTCTGGGAGAATGTCCTATGGATAGATGAGACAAAAATTGAAATTTTTGGCAAGGCACATCAGCTCTATGTTCGCAGACGGAAAAAATTAAGCAGATGAAGAAAAGAACACTGTCCCTACTGTGAAACATGGAGGAGGCTCTGTTATGTTCTGGGGCTGCTTTGCTTCATCTGGCACAGGGTGTCTTGAATCTGTGAAGGTATAATGAAATCTCAAGACTTTCAAGGGATTCTAGAGAGAAATGTGCTGCAGTGTCAGAAAGCTTGGTCTCAGTCGCAGGTCATGGGTCTTGCAACAGGATAATGACCCAAAACACTCAGCTAAAAACACCCAAGAATGGCTAAAAGGAAAACATTGGACTATTCTGAAGTGGCCCTCAATGAGCCCTGACCTAAATCCTATTGAGCATCTTTGGAAGGAGCTGAAACATGCCGCCTGAAAAAGGCACCCTTCAAACCTGAGACAACTGGAGCAGTTTGCTCATGAGGAGTGGGCCAAAATACCTGCTGAGAGGTGCAGAAGTCTCATTGACAGTTATAGGAATCGTTTGATTGCAGTGATCGCCTCAAAAGGTTGTGCAACAAAATATTAAGTTAAGGGTACCATCATTTTTGTCCAGGCCTGTTTCATGAGTTTATTCTGACTTTCATTTGTTCATTTTCATAGAATTTTTATTCATTATCAACTTTTGTCAGATTCAAGTTATTTCTGTGACCATTGTGGGTTTTTCTTTCATTAACCGAGGGGTACCAACAATTTTGTCCAAGTGTGTAGCTGTAAATCAATTTTTGTCACCGTTATTATTTCACTGCAGCTTTATCTTGTGCATTTAGTATCTCACAGCTCATCCCGGTATTGAGGTTCACTTGAATCTTTGTGCACGGCATTGTTAATATGCATAGCTGCTCTGATTGCAGATTTCATAGATGTTTCAATCCAAGCATGAGGGAAAGCTGTGTGTTCTCCTGCAAAATAAATTCTGCCTTCATGCCTGAAGAGCTCTGCAGAATACTGGAGGTGTTGGTAAGGAGCAAACAGAGCAAATGCACCCAGACTGTATGGATCCAGACTCCACTTCTTCACAATCACACCAGTGCAGAGAGAGCGGACGTACTCGCCATGGATCTGCACCAGGTCCCTGAGGACCAGCTCTTTCAGTTCTTCATCAGTCGCACCCTGAAAGAGATGTGAGTCATCAGCCCAGGTGTAGGAAGCCAGGAGGACACCGATGCTGTTGTTTCCTGGAAAACCGTGGCTCGGGTAGTAGATGTAGCGAGAGAGTCCGTCTGTGATGCTCTTCCCTCCCTTGATGCCGTCGTTCTCCCAGAACCTTTCTTTGAAGGTGACGATAATTTTGGTAGAGCTTTCATAATGAACCCCCCGCATGGCCTCCATCTTTCTGGCTGAGAGAGGTGGATCAAACTCTATGAAAAGGGCTGCTTTGGCCGTCGTGGTTACCAGAACAACGTCGGCTTGGAGAGTTTTCAAAGAGGGCTCGTTTTCTGACTCGTACCACAGAGTTACACCCTCATGTGACCGGTGGATCTGTTTCACCGGGGAGTTGAGTAAGATGGGAACCTCCAGGACAGACATGAAAGCATCAGCGAGACGATCTGTCCCTCCAGTTATTTCATCGTACCTTTAGACAAAAATGATCAAAGTTTATACCTCTTTAAATAAAGTTGTGATACTTGTCTCTTTGATGCAAAAAAGATAAAGGGTAGAAAAATAAAACTAGTTTTAAAAAATAGAAAAAAGAAATAAACAAAGAATCCAAACCCTTTCAGAGAAAGAAAAAAAACATCAGGTAAAAGCTTGTCATGAACAATCTGGAACAGAAAACACTATTTTATCAACGGATACAAAAAATACACATGCCGACTCAAAATAAGCTAAAAAAAATGTCAAAAATTTCTCTGTGTCAGTTTTTACCCATGTGCTGCCATTTTATCATTGTTTATCACCATTTCATAACAGCAAACATAACAGCATGGCAGCCTATCATTTCTTCCCGACATATTAACCAGGTTTTACGCCTAAACTCACCATAGCTTCTGTTTTCTGATAGCAACATGTAAGGATAAATATTTATGAAGAACTAAATGAAAATAAGCTGACTGGTAACCAGATTTGTGCGATTGTAAATGATTTGAGAAGCATAAACTGAAGAGTGATTGAATGATTAAAATATTTTTTACTTCTAAATTTAAAGCTATATTTTATTCACGGCAGGTAGGAAACATCTACTTGGCAGGCATCAGACGGCACCTTTTTATTCCTAAAAGACATCGGGTATGACATCAGCAAAAGGGGTGAAAGGTTATTAAACAATGAAATAAGGACAACCAAACAAGGAAAGCAACAAAAAATAAAAAAAAATATATGAAAAAAACACAAGACAACTTGTACGAAGATTATTTCTATAATGCTTTTTGTTCTTGTTTAATTTATTAATATTTATGTTATTTTGGTTAATCCTGGTCAGGGAGGCTAAGGGGCTGTAGCCTTTCTGGAGGTGGCTATTCGTTATAAAATAAACGATGAAAACAGGCTAATCTTACGTTGTGTTGTCGTTAACGTCGTTCTCGATGTAGATCATCTCAGTCAAAGCCAGATGCATGAGGCTCTGCTCATTTAGCAGATCCCCGATCATCCTCACAGCCTCTGCACTCAAACCGCCTTCAGTTCTCAAATATTCCTGTTAAAACCGAACACAAACTGGTATGACTGCCTGGTTTTAGGTACTTAGTTTTACTTCCTGCTGTTTTCTGTCACCAAGTTACTGATTACCTCACCGCTACTTGCATTAATGGTTATTTTACTATGCCTTGTTTGCTTGTCCAGATCCTCATCTTTGTTTTTTCTTCTTTTTTTTTTGCTTTCTGTCCTGTTTTGATCGGCTCTAACCTTTTCCCAGAAAGAACAACCCCCAATAGTTAAAGCCCCGGTGGTCGGTAAAATATTTCTCCGACTAAGACATTCTCAAAGTCTTAGTAACGCAGTTCAGCCATGATACGAATGAAATTCTTCACAGTTACATTAAACTAGACCTTGAACTGGTTAATATAACTAGTTTCAATGGAAAATGGGCTTAAGTTGACAAATAGTTTGAAGTGAGCTACTGACAATGTGGTCGGTTAAATCTGTAAAATGGACTGAGGTAGAATGGACCTAAATACAGGAATGTGGGTAATGGCGGAAAAAAACTGAAAATATCTTAAAAGGAGCTTAGAAGGTGTGAAATGCAAATAAAGCAAGACAAGTTAACTAGCTAAAAGATCTGCTGTGGAAGTGGACACCAATGATCTCATTAGTTCATTAGTTATCAGTGCCAGTTTGAGTTGGAAAAAAGGACAAATGAGGACATCTAGTGTCCATTACAAGAATTACAAGAAAGCTTTGAGGGACCAAGGATATTTTCCTTAATTTTACATCCCCTCCTCCATGTGCCCGTTTGAAGCACTTTATACAGTCCCTGTTTATTGCATATTAAAATGAGAAGCAAATTCCTAGTTTTCTAAAGTTATAAGCTTTACCGATTGAATAAAACAACATTTGGAGACTGAAAATTAAAATTGGATTTAGCACATTTTGAATATTTCATAAGCTATTCACGTTTAAAGAAATGATAAAAATGTTTCAGTGATGTAGGTGGGTTTGCCTGAAGCTTTGCTTTGCCAAAATCGTGAAATAAATGTAAAACAAAGGCCTAAAAATTTTGTAATATTGCCCATTCATCAAATATTGGAGGGTTACTCTCCAGTTTGGAAGTCTGAACTCTACATTTGCAGAGCTTTGAAACAGAAATGTTATATTCAGTATAATTTGTACACAGAGTTATGTACAACACGGATTAAAGAACATGTATCTATTCCACCATCAAAATCACAGTCCTAAACATCTAATTAACAATAATATTCCTCTCTTCCTAACTTAAGCTGGTGCACCTGCTTCTTCTGCGCTTTTCTTCTTCAATGGTTTTTCTGTATTTTTAATGAATTTCTCTGAAGTTAGCTGAGCCAGAACTAAATGAAACCGGTTGGTGGCTGAGCTTCATTTAGTTTCTGAACATTAGGTCTCAGATTATAACGAGCACATCAGTATGTTTTACCTTTACAGAATAATGGTCATATTTCCTGAGCATAGCTCTGCAGCCATGAGCTTTGACCTCTTCTTTCACCTATTGAAACAAAAACATTAAAATGCTCAATTTTGTCAAGCGATGCAGGCAATAAATGTCACCTTTTTTAGTTTTCAGTGGACACACATATTCCCTTTTCCTCCTCACATACCCTGCGCAGAGCCTGCTCCAGCAACGCAGTTGGTGATTTCCCCTGTTCTCTTTTTGGCAGTTTGTACTTCAAGATGTCGGGGTTCGTCATCACAGCGTAGGTTTTCTTCCGCAGCCCATGAACGAAGTAGAAGGTGTTGTTGTCGACCATGTGAAATGGATTCAGCTTCAAACCAAACTCCTTGATGAACCAGCGGATGATACTGTTAAAAGATGTGTTCAGGACCCTTTAACTGACGCCCCATATTGATGAAAAAAACCTAGGCTTTGGAGTCATTTCTGACTTTATAAATAAAACTGGTTTTAGTTTTTTTTTAAAAAGCACTTACTAGTGATAATTTGGGATCCTCATTGCTCCCAGATCAGCGTACCAGCCTTCTTTTTCATTCCTGTAGGTCAGCACACGGCCTCCAACCCGACCACTGGCCTCCAGTACGGTAACCTTTTCCCAGTATGAATAAAATGGTTATAGGGTCAGAGGTTACCATATCGCCAGAGGGGTCTTGTTATTTACATTTAATTCATGTTTTATTTAATTAATTCAAACTATAAATTAAGAATTAGTTTAATTATTTTATTATATCAATTTTTTATTGTGGGGGGGATAGAAATATAGATTGCATTTAAATAATTAATTGAGACAACAATAACAACCTTTAAGCAGGTATTAAACTTACTTTTCATTGAGCCCACATTTCTGTAATAAAAATATTTCCTTTATTGATCTGATTTAATATTTTAATTTTAAAATGTCATGTTTTCATTGGCTGTGAGCAAAAAAAATCATCATAATTAAAAGAACAGGCTAAAAAAATAAAGGCTTTAAAACATCAGTCTGTGTGGAATTGATCTGCATGACGGGTTTCATTTAGTAATGGAGTTTCTGAAATAAATAAGCTTTTCAATGATTAATTATTCAACATGACTATTTGTGTAAGAAATCTGTAGGAAGATTAAAGACTTTTTCACAGCCTTATAAAAACAAATTTTCTGCATGCTCAGTGTGAGGGGTTGCTGCACAGTTAACAACTCAATGCAATCAACTGCCTGCTGTTGCCACGTGCTCATTCAGGAGGAGGGATTGCTGCAATCAACTGGGTAACTTACATGGAAAACCTTTTACCAAATAAAATAATAAATTGAACCTGACTGCACTGTTTTCTCACTATGATTGAACTGCAGCAGCCATCCTACGAGGAGCTGAAACCAGCTGTAAAGGGTTCACATTTCTAACCTTGTGTCCTGCATCCTGCAGTAACTTGGCCGCTGTCAGCCCAGCCATACCGGCTCCAACTATGGCAACATGATTGGGCTTGATAATGTGGGGAAGACCTTGCTGCACGGTGTACAGCAGTTCAGCATAGTCGGTATCGTTCAGGCAGTCGGCCAGCTGTTCCTTCACGCTGACTGCAGCAGTGGTTTTGCACTGGGTGAGCAGCAGCAGCAAACAGACAGGAACTGGAAATATGAAAAAGAAACATTTTACACTTTCTTTTAGAATATTTTAAATGGAAACAAATAGAAAAGTAATTTCCATGCATTTTAAAGCTATTTTATGTTGTTAATTTCAAATTTGAACTAGAAGCTCACTTTGGCATTGGTTTATTTTTTACATTCAGAAAGAAACCAGATTATCCACTAGTCATATTTTCATAACCCCAGGTCAAGACCCAAGTCTTTTGCCCTAATTCTAAGTCAAATGTGAAGTCTCTAATTACTCGCCATCCAGGTTTCCTTTCCGTTTCTTCGTAAGCCTAATTTAAAAATAAACTATTAATGTTTTAACTTGTATCAGCAACTATCTCTTCATCTTTCATATTTATATAAGCATGCGAAAAATTTTGGTTGTGCAAAAATGCTGCATTATAGTAGAAGAAAGAAAAACTATTCTATAACTGTTAAAAAGGCCTGGTTCTGTGATGGCATGAAGATCCACAGGAAGCAGGTTCCAGAGCCTGGGTGCCACCACAGAACTTCATGCCAAATATGACATTACAGTGTTGTTAGGATTCTGCATACTTCCTCCTGTGGTGCACCACATCATGCTTGAGAAGCACAACTAGATAACGTTTACTGTGCTGAGTTCCTTTAGTTTATAAAGCCTTCAGACCAGCGGGGGGAAGTCCAATTCATAAGGTGACTAGAACTCTGCTGACTGATCAGAGAAAATTAATAAAGGAAAGAAAAGATGGTCCAGGACAAACAGTCCCTACATGACCCCTGACCTTACAGATGCACATTTTACCTAAGCCTGAGCAGACGTGGATGGATCAGTAACTCTAGAACTATGTTGCCAAAACATCAAAATGGCGATTCTTCTGAACATTAAAGAAGCATGTTTTGCGCATTCAGATGACATGAGGGTGTGTTCTGACCGTGTTTGCCAAAGTACGGCAAATAAAACGTCTATAGTTTTAACACCCAAATGTAAAAACGGCCAATCATGCAGTGATCACTGAAAGCCATGAAATACTTACATAAGGTCCATGCCAGTACATGCGCCCCCATCTTAGTTTGCACCCTCTTCCTGTAATAAACATTGGGAAAAACCAGGAACATCCTGAGTAAAGTGAAGTATAAACAGTATAAACTCAAATGGATTTAAATTATTGGACATAAGCTGTTTCATAAATATCTTTCTTGTCTAGTTAAATTTTAAAAGGTCAATCTTCTTCATTAATATCACTAATTTCTTCATCTTTCCACGGTTCTGGTTCATCTCAAGTTATCTATGTTATTTTATCTTAAGTCCAACACAAATCATAACTCTTGGCTGAGTTTAGTTATTTTACTTATATAAGAGGATACATCACAGAACCCTACCTGAAGAGGAGCTGAAATGCCTCAGAAGAGATGCTGCCACTGTGCCGTGATGTTGGACCCACAGCCTCTTTTGTACTCACACAGATTATAGTTCCTCACCTAACAGGCCCGGCCAAAAGGGGTGTGTTTTCCTTTAAAATCGAAACCAAACAAAAGACAAAATAGTCATTAATTTGAATTTTTGGTTTCAGTTTTAAGCAAGTCATGCACTCAGCCTATAAACTGTGACCACTTAAGTCTAATGATGAGAAAAACAACCTTGTATAAACTGCTAATGAAAGTTGTAAATGTTATTTATTCCTCACCGTGTCTTTAAACACGTGCCAACCTCACCTGAATCTCATATATATATATATATATATTATTCCACTTCAGGAAACATTATCATTTCACCTCTGCCACTATGTTTTGTTGCCAGCGTTCATTAGGGAAAAGTCAGACTGGGATTTTTCAGATGACTGTTTTTCAGTTTCCTGAAACACATCATTCAATCAGTTGGCCAACAACAGAACATCCAACCTCATGATCAGTTAAACAGAAACAGGGAAATGATACCAAATATTGATTTGTAACCATCTTTTATGTGGTAACCAGACATTTCCCTCTCCCAGTCACATGCCCAGAGTGAGCTCTGCTTAAAGAGGTGATGTCTGTTCGGACTGGAAAATAGAGAAGTGAGAAAACCATTTTCAATTTCAGCCAATTGCTAGTTGACTTTGCTCTTTGGTGAACTTCAATGCTTTGTGATTTCTAAATATTTAAATCCTGATTACCTTTTCTCAATCATCTAAAAAGTAATATTTACAAAAGAATGTGTTAAACTACTGTGTGAAATCTTTTTGTATTCCCAAAGCATTCTCTTTAAAGTACAGCTCCACACAGCTTTAGCACTAAATCAAAAACAATAAAAAATTGTTACAATAAAAATTGTTGACAGTTCCTAATATGATATATATTTTAGCCACTAAATCAAATAACTGAATTACAGGGGTTGGACAATGAAACTGAAACACCTGTCATTTTAGTGTGGGAGGTTTCATGGCTAAATTGGACCAGCCTGGTAGCCAGTCTTCATTGATTGCACATTGCACCAGTAAAAGCAGAGTGCGAAGGTTCAATTAGCAGGGTAAGAGCACAGTTTTGCTCAAAATATTGAAATGCACACAACATTATGGGTGACATACCAGAGTTCACAAGAGGACAAATTGTTGGTGCACGTCTTGCTGGCGCATCTGTGACCAAGACAGCAAGTCTTTGTGATGTATCAAGAGCCACGGTATCCAGGGTAATGTCAGCATACCACCAAGAAGGACGAACCACATCCAACAGGATTAACTGTGGACGCAAGAGGAAGCTGTCTGAAAGGTTAAAGTGGGTGATATGAATGGTGCCATCTCTTTGAAATAGTAGAACCATCACTTGGACTTGAATATTAGTTTATAAAAACATGGCTGTTTTTGCCCATTAATGTCCCCTAACTTAACATTATGTTTTCTCTCGCTTGCCAATTAGAAATGAATGATCACACCTTTTACCACAACAGTACAATTTTTAAACATACTTTGAATTGGGTATGAATGAGTGTGTGCATGGTTGTTTGTGTGTTGCCCTGCGAGGGACTGGTGACCTGTCCAGGGTGTACCCCGCCTCCCGTCCATAGACTGCTGGAGATAGGCACCAACTCCCCCGCGACCCACTATGGAATAAGCGGTAGAAAATGACTGACTGACTGACTGACTTTGAATTGGTCCAGATGATATTTACACCACAGGAATAGTCGTTTTTAGGTTTAAAAATTAACAGATACTGTCAAACTTTCAAAAACATGGTGTTTAAACATAGGTAATTCAATTAAGATAATTATTCAACATGAATACAATGTGCTTATTTTAAAATCTAAAATAAATAACCGTATAACAACAATTAGTATAATTCCACCTGTAAATAAACCCTGAACAAATGCCGGAATTGTGAAAAACTTCAACATGTCATCTTCCCTCAACAGGCCTTACAAGTAAAAGCTGCTGATGTGTTTGGACATCCACAGCAAACATGGTGAAACCACCTCAAGCACACATCACAGGATATCTTTTGGTCCTACATGATAGGATACTTTTTTTTTAAATTTTCATCAGGGTTGCTATTATCATTCCTAAATCTCAAATTTATGATCATGGACATGTAATAATAGGGAAAGTTAGTTAATCATCAGTTTACTTCCTTTTGTAGTTGACTGATGCAAGGCTCAACTTGAATGATCTGTATTTTCTACAGGAACTCCTTTGTGGCCCTTTGAGAGAAAGTCCCAGTCACAGCAAATAACTTGTCTGTTTACTGTTTTCTTGAAGCCATATCTGGAAATTATGTACCCTGACAACATCATAGTGTGTGTAAGTGCTTATTACAATACACTTTCAGACCCTCTCCATTCATAATTCCTTCATCACAGGCAAACATTATACTGTGCCAAATCCAACACATAATTGGAGCTCAACAAATCCAAAAACATTTTTGAATAATTAGCCTTCTGACAATGTACTTAAAATATATGTAGCTGTATTTCATATACACACTAATACAAAATTTGATCTTTGGATTATGGGGCGTCCTTCTTTCTTTACGTGACATAAGGCCATCTCCCAAAGCGTCTATGCCAATGAATGTCTTCATGGGAGGTACAGTCACATATGTCTGCTTCAAATGCCAAAGAAGTACTTGGGACCTCCTTAGCCTGCACAGTCTGGTCCAGGAGCTACACAAAGCGCTTTCCTGGCACCTCTGAATTTTATTTTTAATTCTGTGTTTAATTTTTAGTTTAACATCATTCTAGCAGCAATAGTATTACATATTAACTTGTTTGAACTTTATGATTTCATGAATAAAATATTTCTCTTAAAGTGTCAACATTCTCTACACTGTATTGAGAAATATGATTATACCCAAATGATGCTCTTCTTCTCTTTGGGATCGTCTTTCTGTCCACAGATGCAGCAGATATCTGTCAAGTCATCTGCAAGGATGAAAGTGGTTATAAACTAATTGTCCCGTTTGTGAACTTTAGTACACACCCTAGAAACACAGATAGTTTTACTTTATGGAGCTAAACGGACCTTTAACTGATTGTTTTGATATTTTTTATGAGAGCTACTTTTGTTACCCACCTGATGCCTCCAGCACAGTGACTGCAATCTGCTACGTAGCATTTCCACATCCTTACTTCCAGCAGGAAAAACAGGCTGTTGTCCCTCAAGTATTTTCTCTACAAACTGAAGTACATACACAAAACACATATATCCCAACATGTATCTCAAGTGAATATAGGAGTAAATTTTGTAATACCTTTATGGCAAACACGCCGCAAGAGCTGGAGTCAGGTTGTAGGGGACGCAAGAGGAAGCTGTCTGAAAGGGATGTTCGGGTGCTAACCCGGATTGTATCCAAAAAACATAAAACCACGGCTGCCCAAATCACGGCAGAATTAAATGTGCACCTCAACTCTCCTGTTTCCACCAGAACTGTCCGTCGGGAGCTCCACAGGGTCAATATACACGGCCGGGCTGCTATAGCCAAACCTTTGGTAACTCATGCCAATGTCAAACGTCCGTTTTAATGGTGCAAGGAGCGCAAATCTTGGGCTGTGGAGAATGTGAAACATGTATTGTTCTCTGATGAGTCCCCCTTTACTGTTTTCCCCACATCCGGGAGAGTTACGGTGTGGAGAAGCCCCAAAGAAGCGTACCACCCAGACTGTTGCATGCCCAGAGTTTGGGCTGCCATATCATGGCATTCCCTTGGCCCAATACTTGTGCTAGATGGGCGCGTCACTGCCAAGGACTACCGAACCATTCTTGAGGACCATGTGCATCCAATGGTTCAAACATTGTATCCTGAAGGCGGTGCCGTGTATCAGGATGACAATGCACCAATACACACAGCAAGACTGGTGAAAGATTGGTTTGATGAACATGAAAGTGAAGTTGAACATCTCCCATGGCCTGCACAGTCACCAGATCTAAATATTATTGAGCCACTTTGGGGTGTTTT
Source organism: Crenichthys baileyi (assembly GCA_036173005.1). Lineage (NCBI taxonomy): Eukaryota > Metazoa > Chordata > Actinopteri > Cyprinodontiformes > Goodeidae > Crenichthys > Crenichthys baileyi. Next base: position 329,181 of record JAHHUM010002909.1, read on the forward strand.
GGAGGAGCGAGTCAGGAAACGTTTTCCTCCACCAGTATCATGCAGTGACCTGGCCACTATCCTGCAAGAAGAATGGCTTAAAATCCCTCTGACCACTGTGGATGACTTGTATATGTCATTACCAAGACGAATTGACACTGTATTGGCCGCAAAAGGAGGCCCTACACGATACTAATAAATTATTGTGGTCTAAAACCAGGTGTTTCAGTTTCATTGTCCAACCCCTGTATTCTTGAGCCTCAGACATTCCTGCTGTATTCACTTTAGGAGCAGTTGGTTCAAATCCTCCTTAACTGGCCAAACTCTTTCTGCCAGCCTCACTGACCTTGTACTTTCCTCCACTTCACTCTTGCGTGAAATACCACAGGGCTTAGTTTTAGGTCCCTAATCCTCTGCCATTGTTTTTAATCAGCCACCCTCATTTCTGCTTTTATTTGAAACAATTTTGCTTTTGAAGCCTTCCATGTTCTAGCTCCATCTTTCCCCTCTGTGTTGTTGCACCAACCAACCTGTTTTCTCAGGAGCATGCCTGGAATAAAATTGGAGGGTTTTTTTGCAACTGTTGCAGTTGTTCTACATTTCTTCCTAGCTAACTTTTATTTCTTTATTTAATTCTTCTGTTTTTGTACTTTGTATTGAAACTGGAGTTGTGCAAAAACCAATTAGCAATTGAGTTAGGCCTAATAACATTATTGCTGACTTCAGCTTTCCTGTTTATTTCATCAAATTTTATCAGTTTTAAAATTGCGTTTTGCAGTTTCTTTTTTAGTTAAGTGTTGCTACTTTTAATGCAAACACCACACAGGAGAATTCGTGTAAGGGCAGATTTCGAAATGTTTCTTGAGAAACTTAAATAAACATTTTTTACTACCAGGCTGAACGTAAAATAAAATCCTCTGTTGAGATTTAACAAGTTAAAACATGCATAATAGATTGGTTTCATCAAACAGACAATATAGAAGGAAATGCTTGTTTTATTTGTGCAATTTGATGTTTTTTTAGTTGAGACACTTTATTCAAACAGAACTAAAAGTGAAGAATGTTGCTACTGTAAAGTCTTGAAAACGTCTCATTGTTTATTGTAAAGAAATACATCATAAAAAATAAAACTTAATAAAAAATATAACAAGATTTTTTTTCTTAAAGCAATTAGAAAGGAACAAAATCCCATTTATCATTATTTAATAAAACCACATTTCTCAACACATATCAGAGCTCATCTCGTCCTCTGCATTTATCTGAGAATATTAAGGCCTCCTTGTTAATATTGGCAGCTGCTCTGATTGCAGACTTCATCGCAGTCTCAATCCAAGCATGAGAGAAGCCTGTGTGTTCTCCAGCAAAATGAACCCTGCCTTCACTGCTAAAGAGCTCAGCAGCGTACTCCAAGTGTTGATAAGGGGTTAAAAGAGCAAAGGCGCCGTGGCTGTATGGATCCTGACTCCACTTCTTAACTAAAACACCGGTGCAGAGAGACCTGATGCGCTCACCATGCAACAGGGCTAAGTCTCTAAGAGCCAGCTCTTTAAGCTCTTCATCACTGGCACCGAGAAAGAGGAGGGAGTCATCAGACCAGGTGTAGGAGGCCAAGAGGACCCCAATGGAGTCATTTCCTGGGAAACCATGGCTTGGGTAGTAGATGAAACGTGAAGGTCGATCGGTGATGCTCTTTCCCCCTTTGATCCCATCTTTCTCCCAGAACCTTTCACTGAAGGTCAGAAGGATTTTGGTGGAGCTGTCATAATGGACTGACCTTAGCGCTTCCATCTTTTGGATGGAGAGTGGTGGGTCGAAGTCCATGTAAAGAGCTGCCCTTGTTGTAGTTGTCACCAGGACAACGTCGGCATTAATATGGCTGAGAGATGAATCTCGGTCCGTCTGGTAGGAGACGGTGACGCCTTCATGTGAGCGGCTGATGCGCTGAACCTTGGAGTTCAGGAGAATTGGGACATGAAGCAGCGAGAGAAGACCATTGGGGAGGAGGTCCGACCCACCAATTACCTCGTAGTACCTTAATAACAAGAAAGAAAAACTGGTGTCATCACTTGGATTTATCCAGAACTTTACCGTGGATATTTGTAATGATAAGTACAGAGCTGGTTAATAAGGGAGTGAGCAGGGAGTGAGTCTAAAACATAAAGTACTTTTAATCTTTTGGATTCATAAGATTTCAAACCTGGGTAAATACAAATTCTAATGAACAATAGCATTTTATAAAACATCGGAAGATGGTTTAAAATTGATGAGAGTTTATAACTTGGTGCACAATAAAATTTTGGAAGTTATATTTAAAATACCTGACAACATCAGAAAACTTGAAAAAAAAGATTTATAAAAATAAATTGTATTTAGAATTTGAGAGGATCAGAGATAAAAAACAAAACAAAAAACAACCTAAAGTCAGAGCTAATCGGATGTATCATTTCTGTTCATGAAAGTAATCTGAATTAATCTGTCCGGAGAAAAAAAAGAGATTTTTTTATTTTCTTTTTCACTCTCCAGGGAGCAAGAAGCAGACTACACACTATACTCTGCACACAGCAAGTTCAGGCAAGTCCAGAGACTGTTCATGTTTTGTTTGCTCTCTTAGTCTAAGTTCTGGCAACTGGCCCAACAAGGACAAGGCGGAGATGGAAAATAGGTAACACTAGAATAACACTAGCAAGAACAAAGCTGCACATATAAACTGCTATTACAAACCTGTATGGAAAGTATTTGTAGCTTTGCAATTGTCTTGGATTCATATGTGAAGCCTGGAAATAAATCTTCCATCCTGTGCAACAAACACTCTGGTGGCAGTTGACAATACTTCACATCATATTATCTATGTTCAGAGAACAGTTTTTTTTAATGACCAGTCAGTGAAATACAGCAGCAGGTCTGGATGCTGAGGAAAATAATCATTCTACTTCTATACAGTAACAATAGACACTTTCTAGAATCACCAGAATTATTACTTTAAATGACAAAACCTTGCTGCTCTGGTCCGACCGCAACACCGCAACATAAATCCGTTTATAATGACTGTTGGAGTCATCCATTTTGGTTGCACAACTGAACATGATTATAAAACCCGCGGAAAATAAACTCTCATTGCCATTTCCAGCGTATGAGTGGAGGCGCATATCTGGAGAGACAAAAGCTCGCAGGCGAACTTTTGCTCCACAAGGCCATTCCTGGAAGAGCTTGAAAGCTGGAAATCTGTCAATACAAGATACAAGAAGGTCAGAAGATTCATATGCCGAAAGAAGACGGCGGGGGGGCATGAAAAGGTTCTTCATATTGTAATGACCCCGTGTTTATGGTTCTGTTTTGGGGTTCATGTTGTTATGTGTAATGTTCTCATTGTTGCCCATATTGATTTGTGTAGTCTGCCTCTGTATGTCTCTGCTGACTTCCGCTTACATGTGGTGGTGCCTGTCACGTGGGCGGGAGACCGGGACTGCAGCAGGACCAGGGACTGAAAGCTTAGGGAGTCTGTGGTGCGGGCCTATGAGAGGCGTGAGTTGCAGCCTCCAGAATTAGCAGCTTATTGTTATCTGAATAAAAACCCAGTTCAACGGGACACTGTGTCGGCGTCATTACACTGGTGTCAGAAGTAAACCATCTGTGATCAGAGCTGTGAGCCCAGTGAGTAATGTTAGCTTGTAATCTCCAGTAGCTGCTACAGCAGCGTCATGGACGGCGCGTTTCCCAGCGTGAGAGTCAAGTCAAAAAGAGAAAAGGAAAGTGAGGCGTGGAACGCGGAGCTGCAAAAGCTGGATCGGGCAAGAGCTTTTCTGCACGGCTCCACGGTCAGGATGGCTGCTAAAGCGGGTCTAGGTGACGATGAGAAACCGCGCCCAGCGACGCCATTGTTCCAGGGACCGGCGAAGAGTCATGGCGGCAAATATGGCGGCGGCGGTGCCAGCAACGACGGCAGCGCCCATAACATTGCTGTTCCGTAGAAGACAAGTAAGTACGTTGGTAGGTAGAGCTGGGAGATGTTTCACGCACAGTTTGAACTGCTGGCTCAGGCTGGGAGATGGACAGTAGAGCATAAAGCCTTGCAGCTAGCTCTCTGCTTGCAGGATGGTGCATTGGACTGCCTGCTGCTGCTCGGTTCAGAGGACAGGAAGGACTATGATGCCGTGGTCGAAGCGTTAAAGAGGTGTTTTGGGCAATGTCTGCAGCCTGACATCTTTAAAAATAAACTCACCAGCAGGAGCAGATTGCCAGGTGAGCCTTTGTGTGTCTTGGCTAATGACATTGAGACCCTCACACGCAGAGCGTACACTCACTAGCCCTCAGGTGTGCAGAATGAACTGACCAAAGATCAGTTCATCAGAGCTCTGTCACTTCCAGAGCTGCGGGTCCAAGTCCAGCTGATGCACCAAACCTCCCTGCAGGATGAGTTGGATTTGGCTGTGGAGAGGGAGCGTCTGGGTGGAGTAGCAGCAGGAGGTGATCAGAGAGGACAACCACCAGCGTGCAGGGCTGGGGAGGGGACAGAGCTGAACCAGGAGAAGCCTGCGTGGGTCTCAGAGTTGACGGAGCTAGTTCAAGCTGTGGCTCTGCAGTCGGCATTGGACTCATCTGCAATCCCTGTTCTTTGTTGGGACTGTGGCCAACCAGGACATCTCCTCAGATGGTGTCCTAAAGCAGCCAAGAAGCAGGGAAACGATACAGGGTCTGCAGGGGGGAGGCGTTGCTGACCCCTGCCCAGGCCTCCAAGTCTTCCTCACCATCAGGCGGTCCACAACAGCGCAGACGGGGGACCCAGCCCCCAACCCCCCCAGAAACGAATGACGGCCATAACCAGGTGACTGTGGTTCCGGTGGTTGGGCGCACGTGTGTTGGGGATTTTTGTTATGTCCCAGTCACAGTGGAAGGAGTTTCCTCCACCACCCTGATTGACGCTGGTTCCACAGTAACGCAGGTGAGGCCGGATGTCAGACTGGACTAGTATTCAGCCCACTACTGTGCAGCTGCGCACAGTCACAGGGGATCTGGCACCTATGAAGGGGAGGGGGATACTGACTGTTAATGTGGGGGGCAGATCTATCGCCCACCCAGTGTGGGTAGCAGAGGTGCAAGACAGGTGCATATTGGGGCTGGATTTTTTAAGGGCTGCAGGGTGCCAGTTGGATTTAAGAGGGGGGGCATGGAGGTTTAAGGAAGCCCTTCTCATTCAGCTGACACCCATAGTTTCGGATCCAGTACTGCTGGGGCCTGTAGCCTGTCAGTCAGAGCTGCCGATTGCAGCTTCTGAGGACTCCTCACCTCAGCTCAACCAGATCGCTGCCACACCAGCCCTCTCACCTGTAAACCATATGCCCCCGGTGGAGTGGCCTGGTGTAGCAGAGGACGCATCACTGGCTGTGGTGCGGAAGATTTGGGCAGAGAACTGTAGGCGTTTGGATAACCAGCAACTAGAGCAACTGTGGCAGCTGCTCGTGGACTTTGAGGGCAGCTTTGCCCTGAGTGAAAACCAGGTGGGGGGGAACCCAGTTGGTGGAGCATGGCCTTTCGACAGGAGACGCCCCACCAATAAAATATCGGCCCCGCCGGCTCCCCCTGGCCCGATAAGAAGCGTGTGATAAGGCAGTGTTGAACATATTGCAGGCGGGGATAATTAAGCCATCAGACAGCCCTGTGGAGTACCACAGGGTTCAGTACTTGGGCCAATTCTCTTTACTATATATATATGATTCCAATAGGTCAAATTATCAGGCAGCATAGGATAAATTTTCACTGTTATGCTGATGATACTCAGCTTTGCTGAGTATCATCAGCATAACAGTGAAAAACCACACCAGTTAGATAGACTACAAGCATGTCTTGAAGATATAAAAAAATGGATGACTTTAAATTTTTTGCTTCTAAATTCAGACAAGACAAAAGTTGTCGTCTTTGTACCGGAGTCTTTAAAAAAGAAACTGCTTAGTCAATCACTTAACCTGGATGGCATTAAATTGACCTCCGATAATAAAGTAAAAAACCTTGGTGTTATTGTTGACCAGGACATGTCATTTAAATCCCATATTAAACAGGTTTCTAGGATTTCCTTCCTTCACCTCCGGAACATTGCCAAAATTAGAAATATCCTGTCCAGGAGTGATGCTGAAAAACTAGTCCATGCATTTGTTACTTCAAGGCTGGACTATTGTAATTCTTTACTATCAGGATGTCCACAAAATGCAGTTAAAAGCCTTCAGCTGATTCAAAATGCTGCAGCAAGAGTTCTGATGAAAATTAAAAAGAGAGATCATATTTCCTCTACTTTAGCTTCCCTTCATTGGCTCCCTGTTAAATCCAGAATAGAATTCAAAATTCTCCTCCTCAGATATAAAGCCCTTAATGATTTAGCTCCATCATACATCAGAGATCTGATTGTTCCATATGTTCCTAACAGGGCACTTCGTTCCTTCCTCAGACTGCAGGTCTACTGGTGGTTCCGAGAGCCTCTAGAAGTAGAATGAGAGGCAGATCGTTTAGTTATCAGGCTCCTCTCCTGTGGAAACAGCTCCCAGTTTTGGTCCTTGAGACGGACACCCTGTCTATATTTAAGGCTAAGCTTAAAACTTTCCTTTTTGATAAAGCTTATAGTTAGAGTGGCTTAGTTTATCAGGGAGGGAGCCTTCCTCCCTCCCTCCCTGTTGGATGGAGTAAGGGGGAGTCAGGTTTAGCCTCAAGCGGCTCAGTTATGGTTGAGGTGCAAACACACCCTCCATTTCTGCTACCTGTATGAGCCCTTCTCTTTTCCAATGGTTATAATCAGTCTGACAGAGAGAGGTATCCCAATCCTTGTGGTTTTTAGTGTAACATTGACCATCAGTGGGACCCTTTGTGGGGTGCCTTGAAACGACATTCTTGAAACTAAACGCTGTTTAACTAAATAATCTGAACTGAAACTTTCTGTGTAGTTATGCTGCTATAGGCTTAGGCTGCTGGAGGACATAATGACCACTTTCACCCTCTTCGCTACATTCTCACACTACTCTCCAATTTTGCATTATTTGCTGTTATTTCAGCTTTTAACTTTATGTTATCTCTCTTTTCTCTTCCTAGAAGCTACACCTGGCCTGACTCTGTCTACCTGTGACACCTTTCTGGAGAGGGGCATCGTCCAAGCTTCTGCTGGCAACAACTTAATGCTCACCCTCTACCGATGATCCACATGGCCCTGTCTTTTAGTGTTTAACCCTTTCTCTCGCCTAGATATGGCGATTGACTGAGCTTTTACTGTAACTAATTATATGTGCTCTCTTTCAGACTCTAACCTTGAAAACTGGCTCAGAGTTTATCTGTTCTTTCTTTCTAGGTGAAACGACTAAAGGAGCTACATCCATTAACATTTACTTCCCATAGAAAGTACTCCTGGATCAGTGCATCTTTGTTTTCTTTGTGTCTCTGCTCTGTTCTCTCTAACCCCCAGTCGGTCGTGGCAGATGGCCACTCACACTGAGCCTGGTTCTGCTGGAGGTTTCTTCCTGTTAAAAGGGAGTTTTTCTCCACTGTCGCTACATGCATGCTCAGTATGAGGGATTGCTGCAAAGTCAACGCCAGTGACTGTCCACTGTCTCTACATGCTCATCCGGGAGGAGGGAATGCTGCAAGTCACTGAATGTATGCAATCTGCTGGGTTTCCTTAGACAGAAAAACTTTTTATCCAATTTGAATAAATAACTAACTCTGACTGTACTGTTCAATGGTTAGGACTAATTGGAATGTATGTACCTGACTTTTGAGAAGTGCCTTGAGACAACATGTGTTGTGAATTGGCGCTATATGAATAAAACTGAATTGAATTGAATTGGGCAGCTGCTTTCATCATGGTGCCCCAAAAGAACAGGGAGTGCTGTCTGTGTGCAGATTACAGGCTGCTGAATGGGGTGACAGAAAAAGACTCATACCCACTGCCTAGGGTGGATGAGTCGCTGGACCTGGTGTCTGGTTCCAGTTGGCTCTCGTCCCTGGACCTCCGCAGTGGTTATTATCAGGTTCCCCTCTCAAACATTGCCAGACCTAAGACTGCTTTTTGCGCGAGGCGGGGACCCTGGCAGTTCAAAGATCTCTTATTCGTACTGTGCAATGCACCTGCCACCTTTTCCAGGTTGATGGACCGGGTGTTCGCTGGCATCCCTCGCCAAATGTGCCTGGTGTATCTGGATGACATACTGGTCCATGGCACCTCTTTTGCAACAGCCTTGGTCTCTCTCCGTTGGGTGCTGGAGAGAATTAGAGCAGCAGGCCTGAGGCTCAACCCAGAGAAATGTAATTTCATGCAACAAGAGGTGACATTTCTGGGTCATAAGGTTGGTAGGGAGGGCATCAGTACAATGGAGGACAAAGTAAAGATGGTGGCAGAGTGGCTAACCCCCATTACGCAGAGGTATCTTAAGAATTTCCTGGGGTTGGCCTCTTATTATCGGAGGTTTGTGCGGGGGTTCGCAAGTATAGCAGCCCCGCTGTTCCAACTCCTCTAGAAGAACCGGGATTATGTGTGGACTGAACAGTGCCAGGGGGCATTTGACTGTTTGCAGTGGGCTCTGACTGGGGCCCCAATAATTGCCCCAGCTGACCCCTCTCTACCCTTCATTCTTGAAACGGATGCAAGTAGTATGGTTGTGGGGGTGTCTTTTCCCAGGTGGGTCCACAGGGGGAGAGAGTGGTGGGGTACTTCAGCAGGGCCTTTGACAAGGCAGAAAGGCGCTACTGTGTGACAAGGCAGGAGCTGCTGGTGGTGATATTTTCTCTGCGGCACTTTAAGTATTACCTGTGCAGCCTGCCTTTCACTATAAGGACTGACCACTCTGCTCTCCAATGGATAATGTCCTTTAAAGAACCTGAGGGTCAGGTGGCCAAGTGGCTGGAAGAGGTGCAGACCAACAATTTTGCAGTTGTCCATCGGGTGGGAGCTAAGCATGCTAATGCCGTTGCCTTCTCTCGGCGCCCATGTACTGCAGGGGGATGCAATTTCTGTGACCGGAGGGAGAGGTTGGAGGAGGAGCAGCTGCAACGTAGCCAGCCAGTATCGTGACTCGGTTTCCTGCAGAGAGCTGCAGGCAGTGGACATAGACATCTGGAGGCATCAGCAGAAGCAGGATCCTGACATTCAGCCTGTGTGGCAGTAGGTGGAAATACAGCTGAAGCCATCATGGAAGGAGGTTGCTGGCCTCTCCCTAGCAAGTAAAGGACTGTGGTCCAATTTTGAGGTTCTGCCTCTGGAGGAAGGGGTGCTGCAGAGGGTGTGGAAGGAATCCACCACAGGGGAGGAGCGATGTGCAGATCACAGTGCCCAAAGGCCTGAGGGAGGTGGTCCTGGAGGCAATGCACGGAGCTAATGGGTCCTGACATTTCGGGGTCATAAAAACTGGGGACGGTGCAGGAGGGACGTAGAGGACTTCTGTTGTCGCTGTGACCCCTGTACAGCGCGGATGGGACCATCAGGTCAGTCACATGCTCATCTGCAGCAGTTTGTTGTAGGGGCCCCTATATAGAGAGGCAGTAGACATTATGGGTCCACTGCCACGCTCTGACAAAGGAAACTGCTATGTCCTGTCAGCTTTTGACTATTTTACAAAATGGCCGGAGGCCTACACCATTCCAGACCAGGAGGCAGAGACAGTGGCAGATGAATTGGTGGGGGGGCTGATCAGCAGGTTTGGGGTACCGGACATTATTCATAGCGACCAGGGGAGAAATTTTGAGTTGAGGGAGTTTTTTGCCATGTGCAGCCGTCTGGGCATCCAGAAAAGAAGAACGACACCGCTAAACCCCCAGAGTGACAGACTGTTGGAAAGACTCCACCGCACTTTGGGACAGCAGGTGGCCATCCTCACAGCAGAGCACCAGCGGGACTGGGATGAGCACCTTCCCCTGGTGCTAATGGCATGTCGATCAGCTGTACAGGACTCCACGGCGTGTACTCCATCACTCCTGATGTTGGGGAGGGAGCTGCGCACACCAGCTGAACTGTCTTTCGGACGTCCTCCGGATGCACCTACTGCTCCAGCTGGTCCTGAATATGCTAGAAAGCTTCAGGACTGGTTGGAGATTGCACATGCGTTTGCTCGGAGACAACATGAGCAGGCTAGGGTACGTCAAAAAGGGTGGACACTTTGCTCCAGGGGAGCTGGTCTGGGTTTACAACCCTAGGAGGAAGAAGGGCCGCTGCCCAAAGGTGGGCAGTCAGTGGGGGGGCCCCTGCACAGTGCTGGAGCGCATGGGGGAGGTGGTTTACAGAGTGCAGATGCTGCAGAACAGGAGGAAACTAGCACTGCACAGGGACAGGTTAGCCCCTTATCAGGGCAGAGCGGCAAACCAGTCCACAGTAGCTCATCTGCCTGGGCCGCCTCTATCACCTCCAGCCTCCCCAGAAGCCCTACCGCTGACACAGACTGATATGTCAGTAGTGCAGACTGTTAAGCCGCGGCAGGCACGGCCCCGGCGGGGAAGGAGGGCCCCCAGGCCGTTTGATGACTTTGTTTGTTCCCTCGTGGGTGAGGAACTTTGTAGAGGGGGCGTAGTGTAATGACTCCGTGTTTATGGTTCTGTTTTGGGGTTCATGTTGTTATGTGTAATGTTCTCATTGTTGCCCATATTGGTTTGTGTAGTCTGCCTCTGTATGTCTCTGCTGACTTCTGCTCACGTGTGGTGGTGCCTGTCACGTTGGAGGGAGACCGGGACTGCAGCAGGACTAGGGACCGGAAGCTTAGTGTGTGGTGCAGGCCTGTGAGAGGCGTGAGTTGCAGCCTCCGGAATTAGCAGCTTATTGTTATTTGAACAAAAACCCAGTTCAACGGGTTTTTCTTTGGACCTGACCCATCCTCAACCGGTGGAGAGAAGAAATCAACGTCAAAGTAATTCGGTTCTTTTTTTATATAAAATCGGATAGGTGCATTTAGAGGTCTGGGCAGGAAGAGGGATAGTTAAGGTGATTTGGAATCATCAGTAGTTAATCCAAGGTATCAACTTGTTGCATGCAATATTAATTGAAGTGTTTTATGCTGAGCTGTGTTTTGATTTGCTGTTCAAGTGCTGCTGAATCTTTTAAAGTTTTCATTCAAAGCAACTGCTGTCTGCACCTTGGCTGACCACTCCTTTCGTTCAGTTTTATTACTGGAGTTTTTTTTTTCTACTGAGTTCCCGCCTCACAGTTTTATGACTCTTTGTTCGAGATTTGGGGCAATCAGCTGTACGGCTAAAGGGGCGTGGCCCCATCGTTTTAACAGCTGATCGCTGCAATCGAGACATCAGCACAACAGGAGATTACAATTACACATTTTGTCCATGGTTTGCTCTTCATAGACACTCAATGTGCACATATTTTTCTTTTATTATTATTGTTAGGTAGTAATTTTTATCCCCTTTGTGTAGAATAGTGCTTGTTAGTGAGGTGAAGGTTTTTGGACCAGAATAATGGTATATCAGCTTCAGGAAGAGTAGTCGTCTTGAAATCAGAAGGTTGTGGGTTCGATTCCTGCCATATGTCGATGTGCCCCTGGGCAAGGCACTTAACCTCAAGTTGCCTACCGATCTACTTATCGTGTATGAATTTGTGAGCTTTAGTGAGTGCGATTGGGTGAATGTGGCTCTAGTGTAAAGCGGTCTGTATGACTGGAAAAGCGCTATATAAGTTCAGTCCATTTACCATTTTAGTGGTTTTGGTTAATAATTTATCAATTATTGATGATGAATAGCTAATTGTTATTATTAAGAACTTTGAGCCAATAACCACAACACCAGAGGACATCTCTGATTTATATTTGTAGGTAATGATTTTTGTTTAAGAAATTGTTTTCCTGAATTATGATTTGTAATTATGATTTTTGATAAATATTAATTAATCAATAATCATAACCCTACATGACAAATAAACTATTTTCAGTCCTCCCCCTTTCATTGATTGAGTTTTTTATTTTTACGATTTGATTTCCAAATGTAGTGAGGACATATACTGTATGTAACATATATATTCTGCCGTAAAATGTTGTGAGCTGTTGGGCCTTACATGACGTTGTCATTGATGTCTGTTTGGTCATAGATCATCTCTGTCAGCGCGGTGTACATGAGGCTCTGTTCATTAAGAAGCTCTCCAATCATCCTCATGGCCTCACGGCTCAGACCTCCTTCTTCTTTCAAATATTCCTGTTATAAAAGAAGGAAAGAAATATTCTTGAGGTGCCATTTTCTTATTTCCAAACTTTATGTCCAAAGAGCCATACAGCATAATGATAAACGTAGCAGTAAGTTCAAAGATTGGTTCTTCAAGTTGTTCTGGATTATCAAAGCAAGGATTGCAGCTTGTAGTTATGACCTCGGGTTGGCATCAAAATAGAAAAATTATACATGTATGCAGTAATAAATGTTTTGAAATGACAACTTTCAGTTAAACTGTAAGGTTATTTTCTTAGGTTCAAGGTAAATATTGAAGCTGAGTAAATACATGCATGATGTCCATGTTTGTTGTGCTCGAGCTTGGCCTCCAAAACCTTTTTTCTGTCAAGTTTTAGTCTTTTTCTGGCCAATAGAATGTTTGGACCAGCTGGTAAACACAGTGCTTCTCATTTGGATCTGGAAAGCCTGGAGCCTTTAGTTTAGCTGCATCTCAATAATTTGGGGGTTATATTTGACTCTGATTTTACCTTTAAAAGAAGATTCAGTACGTTTGCTGTGATTTTTCAGACTGAGTTCTAAAGTGAAATCATTTTTAGCTCCCATAAACACTGATAAGGTGATCCATGGTTTACCTAAGTTCCAAGTGAATTAATGTTTATATGCTAGTGTCAGTCAGGGCTGCATGTCTGACTCCTGTTGTTCCAGAATATTGCAGCTGGTCTTCTGAAAGGAGCTAAAAGGCGTGGATGTATTTCCCCGGTGCTTGCCTCTCTTCACATTCCTATTCTACAGAGAATTGATTTGAAAGTTGTATTGTTGACCTAAAAGGCTCTGAATGGAAAGGTTCCTGGATATCTGTCTGGCCTCTTGCAGCTATATGCATCCTCCTGGTCCCATACATCTAATGATCATTCAATTCAATTCAGTTTATTTATATAGCGCCAATTCACAACACGTCGTCTCAAGGCACTTCACAAAAGTCAGGTACATACATTCCAATTAATCTTAATCATTGAACAGTGCAGTCAGATTCTGTTATTTATCCAAATTGGATAAAGCGTTTTTCTATCTAAGGAAACCCAGCAGATTGCATCCAGTCAGTGACTTGCAGCATTCACTCCTCCTGGATGAGCATGTAGAGACAGTGGACAGTCACTGGCGTTGACTTTGCAGCAATCCCTCATACTGAGCATGCATGTAGCGACAGTGGAGAGGAAAAACTCCCTTTTAACAGGAAGAAACCTCCAGCAGAACCAGGCTCAGTGTGAGCGGCCATCTGCCACGACCGACTGGGGGTTAGAGAGAACAGAGCAGAGACACAAAGAGAAACAAAGAAGCACTGATCCAGGAGTACTTTCTATGGAAAGGAAAGTAAATGTTAATGGATGTAGCTCCTTTAGTCGTTTCACCTAGAAAGAAGGAACAGATAAACTCTGAGCCAGTTTTCAAGTTTAGAGTCTGAGGAGAGCACATAGAGTTAGTTACAGTAAGCTCAGTCAGTAGCTATGTCTAGGAGAGAGAAAGGGCTAAACACTGAAAGACAGGGCCATGTGGATCATCATTTGCTTTAAGCTGCACCAAGGTTTAGGCTGGTCCACAGAGGTGACTGAGTGTTAATGGTTGTAGCCCCTAAACTGTGGAATAAACTGCAATAACACAAACAGGATCCAACATCCATGTTTAAAAAACACATCTGTGCTCACTGGCTTTTATTACAGCATTTACAATGTCGCAGTTGATTTAATTGTGCTACATAAATAAAGTTGATCCTGGTTTTGATGGTAATAGGCAGATTATATTTTAAAATCCAATTAAACAATTTAGTCTTCACCTTCTCCATTTACCCAGTTAAAAGTAAAAAGTTCAAATGATGCTGCGCTTTACCTTCACAGAGTAATGATCGTACTTTCTCAGAGCAGCCTTGCAGCCATGAACTTCTACTTCATCTTTAACCTACAAAACAGAAAGAAAAACTTAATGGAGATTATAGAAGCGAGGTTTATAGTTGCTGTCGCTGCAACCATCTATTAAGTTAGGTCCTTCTGGGCTTTCCAAGCAAATGTAAATTACAGGAAGTCTGGAGTTTGTTCCACGACATGTAAACCAATTTAAACCAAATCCATCTGAGCTTAATATACTGTAAGTTAAACTACAGTTTTACTCAGAGGGAGCCGAGGAATGAAACATCATGGAACAAGTTTTGGCAGCACAAAAATCTACCCTTCTTAACGAAGCAACTGACTTGGTTTTATGTAAAATGAACACATGAACGTGTCGCTTGACTCCAACCAAGTATTTGTATTGCATTTCATAACAGGATGGTATCAGTATGGCTTGTCTATACAGGTTTGCATGTCCAACCCAACCGTTAGATTTCTATCATTTACATATGTCTGTTGGGATTTATACAAACCTTTTAAATGCCTCGGTTTGGTGACATGAGAAATGATAAATGCTTTTTTATTTTTAAAGTGATATCTAAAGTGACATCTAGCACATTGCATTATGCAACACACCCTGAAAAATAATACTTTCCTCATTGGCATCTAGACGTGATTTACATCTGAAGTAAGCCCAGATCATCTTGCAGCCACCACCATGTTTCACTGTGGATATGGTGACCTTTTGGTGATGTTCAGTGTTCTTTTGTGCCAAATTTAAACGTTTTGGATTGTGGTCCAAAATTTCAAGTCTGGTTTCATTAGACAATAATCCAATTTTCCACAGGATTTTGGAAGATTTTCGTCAGGCCTGAATTTTTGTTGTTTTTGATAAAAGGTCCTTGTCATTTAACCCTGCTCCTTAGTGCAGACATATGGAAAATTTAGGGTATTTTTGTTGCATTTGGAAAACAACCAGTGCTGAGCAGAAATTCCTAGAATGAGTTTAGTGTTGCAGACTACTCCTGTATGCTGATGATGAACACTAATACAAAGACTGAGAAAATCTAAAGCATTGACATCCTCCTAAGCTGAGATCATTTGAATCTGTTGCACCAACATTTTCTCTTTCTCAGTTACCTTCTGCAAAGCTCTCTGCAGCAGTGCATCGGCGGACAGCCCCTTCTCGCTTTTTGTCACTTTGTAGTTGAGAATATCGGGGTTTGATTTGACTGCATACATTTTTTTCTTCACTCCATTGACCAAGTAGAAGGTGTTGTTGTCATCCATCCTGAACTTGTTCAACTTTAGGCCCAGCTGTTCCACAAACCAAAGGACGATGCTGTCGATAAAACAGTTGATAGTGACTGACCTAAAACGTGCTAAAAGAGACAATGGTTTATTCTCATGCTACACCCAGAACTGTTGTTTAGCTTATTCTTTCATTTTTATAGTATTCTAAGCTTTCTCTGATCACATCTAAAGCAGGTTTGAAGACAGAAAATGTTTATTTGTTTGTAAAACTCACTGGTGAAAACTTGGGATTCTCATGGCCCCCAGTTCAGCATACCAGCCCTCGTTTTTATTCCTGTAGGTTTCCACTCGTCCACCAACACGACCACTGACCTCTAATATGGTCACCTTGTTTAAATAAATTAATAACAGTGTTATGGAGTCCGTTTTTCAAGTCAGACTGTCTTGTCTTGCACTAATCTTCAATATTATGAATAAAATTTTAACTAATGCTGTAGATAGGGACAATTTAAAGGAGTGACCGTGGTGACGGTGGTAGGGGTTCGTCCTGTAACCAGTTGTGTCCTTGGGCATAACAACTGCCTTGCCTAATGATGGTGGTCAGAGGGCCCAGTGGTGCTGATTGTATGGCAGCCACATTTCTCTCAATCTGTCGCTACAATGTAGTCTACCACTGACAGTGTGTGAAAATGTGTATGAATGGGTGGATGACTGATTGTACTGTGAAGCAATTTACATAACTGTGAGAGGAAGCTGGAGTACCCATGGAGGAACATGCAAACTCCATGTAAGACCCCAGAGAGGGGTTAAAGCACGGTGTTTAAAATACTTAAGCCTCGGAACTTGGAACTGGGTCTGCACTGACTATGTGTTCAACTCTCTGGTACAAACTTCTCAGACTCAGAATGATGTCTTTTGCAGGTGAGATCCTGACCTGAACCCACTTGAAAAACACAAATTAAAACTTTAGCATGCAGTATGAATAAAATACTGGCAAAAAAAAAAAAAAAGTAATTTCAGAGGTTCAGATTTAATTTGTGTGGGGCGAAGTATAAAGTAATGTCAGCCTGTTTGGTTTTCAGTAAAGACACCTTCAGTTTAGTCGTTCAGTTGGACTGTTGAGTTAGACAGTATTGTTTCCCTCTGTTGTCCTTCTATGTTGATTTTACACAGTTTCACTCTGTTTGCGTTGTCTAATCTGCATTGGGGACCAGTATAAACTCTCACCCAATGACTGCTAGCAAAGGCTCCTGGACTCCCACCCTGAGCAAGATAAGCAGGTACGGAAAATGTACTGTAGGAGCCATAAATGAAATTGAGCTGCTTTGTAAGATGTTTGATTGTTTGGATTTGGAATTGTTGTTTATCTTTTGTTGCTATTTGTTTGTTAATATGTGGGTCAACTGGAGGAGGGCGGAGTTCAGGTGATTGGGCATATTAACCCACCTGCTTGAGTGTGAAGGGAGAAGAGAGGAGAGGGGGTGTGTGGGCCGCTGTATTTTTTGTTGACCGCAAACAATCGAGATTTTTGAGATTTGTGTACGTTAAGTCATATTCTTGGACACGTTATTCTAAGTTATTTATTTTTCCTTAATACCGTAATAAAAAAGGGATTTACTTTCGACTTTAGTGGATTCTTTTTCTATGACAAGCGCGTCGGACAAGGAACGGCCCAACTACAGCCACTCAGTGGCTTGTTTGTCTCCTGAAGTCGCTGCAATATGTATGGATTGACAAAAAGCTTGATTGAGAAGTAAAATTGTCAGTAAGAGATTAATAAACATGTGAGAAACTAGAACATACAGTAATAAGAGGGTTACATGTACCTGGTGTCCAGCATCTTGAAGCAGTTTCGCTGCTGTCAGCCCAGCCATGCCAGCTCCAACAATAACTACATGATTAGACTGATTGATTTGCGGAAGGCCATGTTTCACCATCTTCATTAGTACATCATAGTCTTTGTCCCCCAAACAATCAGTCAGATGTTCCTTGAGACTGCGAGCAGCGATGTGGCTGCAGCACACAGTCAGCAAAAGCAGACTGGCGGCAGCTGGATGCACCAACAGAGATAAAACCAGTTACTCAAAATGACAGGATTCATTGGGACCACCTTTAATAAAAATATAATAAATATAATAAAATAAAAATATAAAACTTTCATGTACAGTTCAGAATCATCTGTGACTTACTTTCAAATTTACACCTAGATTATGCTCAAAAATTCAAAACAAGAGCTTGGCTCTAAACTGGGTCACATGGTTTTAGTGAATGTTCAGCAAGAACACAAAATCCAAACTTTTATCAAATTAACCTCAAAGCCAAAAAACAGAACTAAATATTCTTTAATGGTTTTTTTTCCTGCAGACATGAAAGAAAAGAACGGAAGTGAGACTGCTGATGGTTCAACAAATCAAATGTTGTATCGTCATTCTTAATTTCAGCTTCAGTCATGCCTGACCCCTAATTGTCCTTACAATGTAGCTGATATCCAGATCAAGCACCTATCAATCAGTTTCAAGAGTAAATACTTACATAACTTGGATTTCCCCTCAAGCTGACCCATCTTGGATGTTGTTGTCTAATCTCCTCTCTCTCTGATGTAGATAATCAAGCAGATATAAGATCTGAAAACATTTTCAATCTCTATCTCATACTATCTATGCAACATGTTCCATGCTATAATCTCGATGATTATGTGCTATATTATCTTGCATTTTATCTTTAAATCCATATGCAGATATATCTTTAATTATCATAATTTAAATGTTTTTCTGTCAACAATAAACAAAGAGACCACATATCAAATCTAAACAGCTCTCAGGGTCAGATATGGTAGAGGTTTTTGTAAGTGACCAACATTCTCTCTGGGCTGCTTTTATGAGACAAAAACTTTAAAACCAAAATTCTAGAAAGCACAGATTGAGAAATAAAGAAAATATTCACAAAATATCAAAATGTGAATAAATGTGACAGTTTCTTACCTACAGATCCACCAGAAAGTCAGACGTGCTGCTTTCGTTGTTTGCGAGGTTGCAGTAAACACTTTCAGTTTGTGCCAAATTCCTTTTTTTTGCAAGACAAGTTACACTGCATGAGTGTGTGACTCATCTTTTTAAATAACTGTCTCATCCATCAATTATTAAGTCACTAACAAATAAACTGAATAAATAAATAAATATCCGGAGCTATGATCAGAAAACAAAGATCTACTTCAGTGCCTATGAAAGAGGAACAAGGTTTCATTTTATGTGGTTGTTTCTTGTATTCATGCCAAGTCACACGCCTGGCATGAAAGTGCAGGCTTGGCACCTGAATATATTTTCATCCTGCTGCATTAAAGGAAATACTTTGACATTTTGTTTGAGGAGCTGCAATTTACAGTCAGTCTTATCCCCTGGAGATTTTTACCTGAATGACCTCAGTTTGGATAAATTGAAGGATGTTTAGACCAGAAAGTTTAGTTAATGGTTGCTCAGAATAAAGCCATTTCCAACATGGATTGCCAATATGATCCAATGTAACCAACCAACCATGATATGGACCATGAAACCATAAGAGCTTTCAGGAAAAAGTGTATGCATAAAGCACAATGACAGTTTTCAGACTGGAGTTGTTTAAAACACCTAAAATCCACTTTTGAATTGGGTCTGCTGACTATGTGTTTCGCTCTCTGGTCCAAACTTCAGATGCATGTCTTGTTTTACAGGCGATGAACTCACCCAAAAAACCCAATAATAACTTTATCATGCAGCATGAAAAAAATACAGTAAATATTTTTGAAAAATAAAGACATTTTGGAGTCAAGGATTTAATTTGTGTGGGCGACGCATTACGTAATGTCCACCCGCCTGGTTTTCAATAAAGACACTTTCAGTTCACTCGTTCAGTTGGACAGATGAGTTGGACAGTACTGTTCCAAAGAGGAAGCTGGACAGCGTGTGTGTGTTATGCAAGACCTGTGAAATAAAACTCAGCTGTATTGGGAGTAAAGTACTGGTTTACAACATGTGACCTCCCTAAGATGTAAGACTGGATTTTTTAAAGAAGCAGCGTTTGTTGCTAACCTTTTTTTTTATGTCAGTCAGTCAGTCAGTCATTTTCTACCACTTATTCCATAGTGGGTAACGGGGGAGCTGGTGCTTATTTCCAGCAGTCTATGGGCGGGAGGCGGGGTACACCCTGGACAGGTCGCCAGTCCATCGCAGGGCAACACACAAACAACCATACACACACTCATTCATTCACCTAAGGTGGTGTTGAAGCTCATCAACAGAATGCCAAGAGTGTGCGGAGCAGTAATCAAAGCAAAAGGTGGCTACTTTGAAGACCCTAGAATATAAGACATATTTTCAGTTGTTTCACACTTTTTTGTTCAGTATATAATTCCAGATGTGTTAATTCATAGTTTTGATGCCTTTAGTGTGAAGCTACAATATTCAAAGTCATGAAAATAAGGACAACTCTTTGAATGAGAAGGTGTGTCCAAACTTTTGGTCTGTTCTGTATTTATGTTCAGAAATCACATGGAACCATAGAGTGTAATAGAAATATTAACTTCTTTAATTTATACTGTATGTTGATCATTTAATGGGAAAGCTAACTCTTTGATGATAAAACTAGAAAGGATGTGAAGTTACAAAGCAGTTTCGAAATGCCAGTCGGTCATCTTCTATACTGCTTATTCCATAGTAGGTCACGGGGGAGCTGGTGCCTATCTCCAGCAGTCTATGGGCGAGAGGCGGGGTACACCCTGAACAGGTCGCCAGTCAATCGCAGGGCAACACACAAACAACCATGCACACACTCATTCATACACCTAAGGGCAATTTAGAGAGACCAATTAACCTAACAGTCATGTCTTTGGACTGTGGGAGGAAGCCAGAGAGAACCCACGCATGCACGGGGAGAACATGGATGCAGAAAGACCTCCGGCTGGGAGTCGAACCCAGGACCTTCTTGCTGCAAGGCAACTGCGCCAGTTTCAAAATGTTTAAAGCCTAATTCCTTAAGAATCTACGGATTCACTTTAATTCAGTTTTATTTTTAAAGCACCAATAAACAACACATGTCATCTCAAGGCACTTCATAAAGTCAGTTCAGTATAGTCATACAGATTTCAAGTCAGGTACATACATTCCAATTAATCCTAACTATTAAGCAGTGCAGTCAGATTCAGTTATTTATTCAAATTGGTTAAAAGGTTTTCTATCTAAGGAAACCCAGCAGATTGCATTGAGTCAGTGACTTGTAGCAGTAATTTCTCCTCCCGGATGAGCATGTAGAGACAGTGGACAGTCACTGGCGTTGACTTTGCAGCAATCCCTCATACTGAGCGTGCATGTAGTGACAGTGGAGAGGAAAAACTCCCTTTTAACAGGAAGAAACCTCCAGCAGAACCAGAACCAGGCTCAATGTAAGCCCCCATCTGCCACGACCGACTGGGTGTTTGAGCGAACAGAGCAGAGACACAAAGAGAACAAAGAAGCACTGATCCAGGAGTACTTTCTATGGGAAAAAAAAGTGAAACATTAATGGTAAATTATTGCTCCTTTTGGGGTTTCAACTGGGAGAGATGACACCTAAGCAGATGAACTCTGAGCCAGTTTTCAAGTCTAGAGTATGAAAGAAAGTCCATACAGTTAGTCACAGTGGAAGCTCAAAACAAGAGCTTGGCTCTAAACTGGGTCACATAGTAGCTATGTGAAGGAGAGAGACAGAGTTAAACACTGAACGACAGGGCCAAGTGTCTCATCTGTAGAAGGTGAGCATTAAGTTGTTGGCAGCAGCAGCTCAAATGAGAACGAAGTGCTCTGTTAGGAACATATGGAACAATCAGATCTCTGATGTATGATGGAGCTAGATCATTAAGGGCTTTTATAGTGAGGAGGAGAATTTTATATTCTATTCTGGATTTAACGGGAGCCAATGAAGGGAAGCTAAAGTAGGGAAATATGATCCTTTTTTTTAATTTTTTCATCAGAACTCTTGCCGCAGCATTTTGAATCAGCTGAAGTTTTTTAACTGCTTTTTAGACATCCTGATAGTAAAAAATTACAATATTCCCCCTTGAAAAAACAAATGCATGGACTAGTTTTTCAGCGTCACCCCTGGATAGGATTTTCAAATTTTAGCAATGTTCTAGAGATGAAAAAAGGGAAAATCATGGAAACCTGTTTTAATATGGATTTAAAAATGACTTGTCCTGGTCAAAAAAAATCCAAGGTCTTTTTACTTTACTACTGGAGGTCATTTAATGCTAGACTTGGTTTTTGAGAAAAACCTGACTGCCTACAAAACCCCCCCACCCTTTCCTGAAAAAAGTCCTCGCCGGCCCAACCGTCTGAATGGGTTTACTGCAGACATGAAAAAAAACATTCCACACCCCAAACCAACTCCTCCACATCCTATTTGGAACAGGGTTTCGACCAGAAAACAACCAAACCCCCTACCTTCAGATCCTCTGCCTGCACTTAAAGATCTCTGAGGAAGATGTAAACAGGCTCTTTCAGCGCATGAAAACAAAAAAAGCTGGAGGACCTGATAACGTCTCCCCATCATGCCTGAAAGCCTGTGCAAATCAACTCGCTCCGATCTTCACCCGGATCTTCAACAAGTCACTGGAGAAGTGTGAGGTCCCCTCCTGCTTCAAACGATCCACCATCATCCCAGTGCCCAAGAAACCCACCATCCTAGGATTAAATGACTACAGGCCTGTAGCCCTGACGTCTGTGGTCATGAAATCCTTTGAGCGGCTGGTGTTGAAGCACCTGAAAGACATCACAGGCCCTCTACTGGACGCCCTGCAGTTTGCGTACCGAGCAAACAGGTCGGCAGATGATGCTGTTAACTTAGGTCTACACTTCATCCTGCAACACCTCGACCGCCCAGGGACCTACGCCAGGATCCTGTTTGTAGACTTCAGCTCGGCCTTCAACACCATCATACCAGACATCCTCCACCAGAAGCTCACTCAGCTCAACGTCCCAGCCTCCACCTGTCAGTGGATCAACAGCTTCCTGACGGACCGACAGCAGCAGGTGAGACTGGGGAGCATCTTCTCCCGTACCAGATCAATAAGTACTGGTGCCCCCAGGGGTGTGTTCTATCCCCACTCCTCTTCTCCCTGTACACAAATGACTGCACCTCAGCGGACTCATCCGTGAAACTTCTGAAGTTTGCAGATGACACCACTGTCATTGGACTGATCCAGGACGGTGATGAGTCTGCATACAGACTGGAGGTGGATCGGCTTGTACACTGGTGTAGTCAGAACTGCCTGGAGCTAAACCCCACTCAAGACTGTGGAGATGGTGGTGGACTTTCGGAAAACACCACCTCCATACCCCCCCTCACCATCCTCAACAACACCGTGTCGGCTGTGGATCACTTCAGGTTCTTAGGAACCACCATCTCTGAGGACCTGAGATGGTCTTCACACATAGACACTGTTCGGAAGAAGGCCCAGCAGAGACTGTACTTCCTGAGGCAACTTAAGAAGTACAACCTTCCACAGGAGCTGCTGGTCATCTTCTACACTGCCATCATTCAGTCTGTCCTGTCTTCATCCATCTCCGTGTGGTTCGGTTCATCCACAAAACAGGACAGGTCCAGACTGCAACGAATAATCAGGACTGCAGAGAGAATCATCATGGCTGACCGTCCCTCCATCCAGGACTTATACAGGTCTAGGGTCAGGAAAAGAGCTGCTAAAATCTCTGCAGACCCCACACACCCTGCACATAAACTGTTTAGAGTTCTGCCTTCAGGGCGACGCTACAGAGCCCTGTTCACAAAAACCAGCCGCCACAGAGACAGTTTCTTCCCTCAGGCTGTTTCTCTGTTGAACATTCAATAAAATACAAAACAACAGCATACAGTTGTTGCAAATGCACCTTTTTACTTATATATGTGTATATTGTACATTGTATATATGTATATTCTGTAGTGCAAAAACAAAAACCAAAGAGCAAAGTGTACCGGAGTCAAATTCCTTGTTTGTAAGTACAAACTTGGCAATAAAGCTGATTCTGATTCTGATTCTGATTCTGAGAAAGGGCAAGGTGTGGGGACACAAGTCTCTGGCTGAATGGGTCACCCGTTTTTGGCTTCAGGTTTCAAGGAAAAGGTTCTTACTGTTGTCTGTGGTTTACAACTGAGCAGCAATTCAGACTTCCTGATCTTTTTTTAGTCTCTGGATGATGCAGTGCAAGGGGCACCATCTGGGAGTTCTGTGGTGATCCTGTGGAAATGCAATGCAAATGTGGGGAATAATGGTGTTACCTGGAGGAGTGTGATAGGGAAGAACAGCCTGCCTGCAGTGATCAAGCAGTGTCATGTTTCTGGACTTCTTTGCAAGGCATTAGATGTCAATAATAAACACTGTGTTTGAGAGGAAGAGGTTTATAAGCGTGTTTGATACCAGGCCACCTTAGATCATTGATTTTTTTTTTATATCGTATCATCAGACTTGACACTTTTCGTTTTGCACACTCATTTGAAGATGGCTGCCAACTGAGCAGCACCCGGTAGAGAGGTTGGAACCTCTCAAACAGACCTGGTAAACACCAACAGGTGGTGAGGGTAAACTGGGAACATCTGGCGTAAGAACCTGTTTGGGTTGTTCTCATTTCAAACCTCAGGGGCGATTTTAGGCCCTCATTGCAGATGCATACAGAAGAATGAGGGCTATAATATTGTAGTATGTATTATGTATTATTTTAACGTCTGCCC
Organism: Crenichthys baileyi; assembly: GCA_036173005.1. Classification (NCBI taxonomy): domain Eukaryota; kingdom Metazoa; phylum Chordata; class Actinopteri; order Cyprinodontiformes; family Goodeidae; genus Crenichthys; species Crenichthys baileyi. The sequence goes on from JAHHUM010002909.1 coordinate 353,147, forward strand.
TCCTCCCTCCCTGTTGGATTGAGTAAGGGGGAGTCAGGTTTGGCCTAAACCAGCTCAATTATGGTTGAGGTGCAAACACACCCTCCATTTCTGCTACCTGTATGACCCCTTCTCTTTTCCAATGGTTATGGTCAATCTGACAGAGAGAGGTAACCACAATCCTTGTGGTTTTTAGTATAACAATGGCCACCAGTGGGCTCTAGATGGACAAACTTTATCAGTTTATTATTTTACTCAGTACCCCTTCAAACAGCCCATTATAAAATGGCCAAACTCTAACACTCAGTAGTTTATTCTAACCTCGCCAACAACCCAGCTCCATTCCAAACCCTTTGTGAAGAGCCATGAGACGACATGTGATTTGAATTGGCGCTATAGAAATGAAACTGAATTGAACGGAATTGAAAATAAACTATAGGGCTTAGTTATAAGTATGACTCTGCATTCTATCTACCGTAAAGTATGTATAATTGTGGTTGAAAAGTGAAAGGTCAAAAGAAATGTGCTAGAAGACATCCAGCAGTGTTAAAATATGTTTAAAAGTTGGTTAGAGTTGATCAAACTGACTAATCAAGCCTGACTTTTCATCTTTTTTCTTTAGGGTTAATAAACTAAAAAATAATCTAATCTTTGTCTTATTTTACTGGATTTCTTAAGAACAATGACTGACTGAATCGAAATAGCCAGAAAAAGAAAATCTAAAACATTTTATTAGACCTATTTCAATGGAGGGTAGTCGTGTTTGTCTCACAAACTCGGCTACTTTTATTTAATGTTCGTCTCCAGTTTTAACCCAGAACCAGCAGAGAACCTTGTGGCTCACTGCGATCTACGGACTTTTCCACATATACATGCCACAGTCATTAGAAATCAACAGTTTTCATGTAAAAAGGCAAATGCAGAACTATTCATTTGTTACTGAAATGTGCACACTTACTTTGACAATGATCAGGCTTTTATGAAGTACTGAAACGATCTGTCTGTTTCGACCTTATCCAGATGCTGTGTTTTCAGTTCTTTGTTGTTTAACCGCTTCTTCCTTCCTTCACGCTGTATGTCACCCTCTCTTTACCTCTGTATGCTTTTACTGTTATGTGTTTGATGAACATGTTCCGCCTTCCTGGCAGCTCTATCAGCTTATCACCAGGCTGAATATCTGCTGTTGTCTGGTAATGCCCTACTGTTTGAACATGTTGATAGGCTTTATGTACCTTTTATCAGCCTTTTTGTCTGTGTTCCAAGCAAGGCAAGTTTAATTATATAGCACATTTCATTAACAGGACAAGTCAAAGTGCTTTACATGATGAAAGAAAGGTTGTGCTAAAGATTATGTTTTAATATTTTAGAGCAGAACAAACCGCTTCTCAGAAAACATTTTAACCCATTCATTGATGAACTCAGTGCCTTTTGGTCCATATTGTTTTTTCTACCATCTGTTTTATTACCTCCTCAACGCTTTGTAATATCCATTTAAACACCTGGCAGCCATTAACACCTCAAATGGTTCGTCCCCCTGCATACTGCTCTGACACCACAGCCACATTTATTCAGTCTGAGTAAAAACTACTAAGAAAACCTATAGCTCAGCTACATTGCTTTCAAAGCTTTAAATACAAGAAAAACATGTGGAGAGATGAAATATGTGATATTGAGACAAGTGAGAGATCAACCCTTTATTTTTGATTCTGTTTATGATTCCGAGACCCTGAAAGGTTTCAGAAACAAAGTGAATCTGTTCAGATAACAGTGTATGAAAGAACACTAGAAGGCTTATTTTCATATGCTGTTTAACTACACTGTATCGCCTGGGGTTGCTGTGTTAAAGTTCAATGCAGCTTGAAAATTAATATTTGCATTCATCAATGTGATGACATATTTAGGTTTAAAATAAAACGTCTGAACTCCTCAGATCAGGAGCAAGACTGAGTGGATTCTATGATTTATTTCTCTAATCTGCACAATCAGCTTAAAAACATGAATCTACAATAACAATGATAAAAAGTTTTATCCAGCTTTCTGCTTTGGGTGCATTTAGCCTAGTTCCTGTATTTTTACAGCATATAAACATCAGTATCTAGATGTGTAAAATGTTAATATTGTCTGAAACGCAACATGCTTGTGGACCTTGCTCGGCTGCATTTCTAGATTCTTTTGGTCACAAAGCTCAATCCAGTGCATGCAGCCATTTTTCCCATGATATCATATTCATATTGAGATACTTTAACAGCTCAGGTCGCTTCAAGGGAGGATACAGTCTTGCCAAAACCTGATATTAATAAATTCAATAACTTAACATTATCTGGCTACAGTAAAGAGACTTAATGTATTTCATTTTTCTGTATAGCACAACTGTTTGTGTGATTCCTGATGAATTCAATTCAATTCAGTTTTATTTCTATAGCGCCAATTCACAACACGTCGTCTCAAGACTCTTCACAAAGAGTTTGGAATGGTGCGAGGTTTTTTGGGAGGTTAGAATAAACTACTGAGTGTTAGAGTTTGGCCATTTTAGAATGGGCTATGTAATAAACTGATAAAGTTTGTCCATCTAGAGCCCACTGGTTGCCATTGTTATACTAAAAACCACAAGGATTGTGGTTACCTCTCTCTGTCAGATTGACCATAACCATTGGAAAAGAGAGGGGGTCATACAGGTAGCAGAAATGGAGGGTGTGTTTGCACCTCAACCATAACTGAGCCAGTTTAGGCTAAACCTGACTCCCCCTTACTCCATCCAACTGGGAGGAAGGAAGCCAGAGGTAAAATGCAGCTTGAGCTATCTTCCTTATTTTTACCTCTGCCTTCCTTCCTCCCCTTGATCAGCTGATGAAACGGTGGAGCCACGCCCCTTTATCCACTATCAGCTGAACGCCTCAAGTCTTGACAAAGAGTCATAAACTCTGAGGCGGGAACTCAGTGGAAAATCTCCAGCAATAAACTGGAACAAAGAGGGGTCAGACCACGAGGTACAGACCGCAATGGCTTTGAATGAAAAACTTTTAAAAGTCCAACTTCTAACTCCTGGCTGATTTGAGATCAGCTGGACAAATCAAAACATGACAATTCAGCAGCGCTTGCGCGGTAAATCAAAACACAGCTCAGTATTGCATGCAACAAGTTAATACCTTAGATTAACTACTGGTGACTATAAATCACCTTCACTATGCCTCATCCTGCCCAGACCTCTAAATGCACCTATCCGGTTTAATATAAAAAGAACGAAATTACTTGTTGATTTCTTCTCTCCACCGGTTGAGGATGGATCAGGTCTGACGAAAAAGGAGGGGAGGCGGGGATCACGCATCCGTGATCGAATTAAGAAAAAAAACGTAACTTCTCGTCCGTCCAGGAGGGTAAAAGATGAAGAACCGTTAGTCGACTGCACACACAAGGAGGAAAACTCATCTCCTTGGAAAATAGAACCTCTGTAGGTTTTCACATGCCGAGTGTGGCGTGGTCTTCGATCGGCAAATAAATCCTCTGATCTTCTCGCATCAGACCGATTTCCAGCTTTCAAGCTCTTCCGGGAATGGCCTTGTGGAGCAAAAGTTCGCCAGTGAGCTTTGTTTTTCCAGATATGCGCCTCCTATGCGCTGTCTGAGACAGGCGGGAAAATGGCACCGAAACTTTGCATCTCAGCCGGTTTATACTCCCAGTGACGTCAGAGCTGCGACGTCTGTTGAGCTGCGCATGTCAAAATGTGCGACCAAAATGGATGGCCCCAACATGAATATGCAGGTAGTCTCAGTCCGGGAGCTTCCACGGTAAACTGGTCAGCAGAGCCAACGGTAGAGAGAGGAAGAGTGGAGGAATAAATATGCTGGGAGGAATGTGTTGTAGGGGACAGCGAGGCTTACTGGTTTGAGTTGAAACGGGACGCCAGGAAGAGTGAGCGGGACTCCAAGGGGAGAAGTCCGTGTGGTGTTTCGTAAGGTTGACTGAAGGGAGATGGTGGAGAGAGCAGCCGGGGAGCGGACAGGTTTCACTGAGAGGTTAGTTAAAGAGGAGTCTTGGGTTGCCAGTCATAGGAAGATCTCGATCTCAGAACTGGAGGTTACCTTGAAGAATGGAAACACAAGAAGATTTAGTTTCGAGAAGCAACGACACAGCGATTTACTCAGGAGCACAGGAGGGTTAGGTTACCACATAGGTTAACACTCAAGCAAAGTGTGACTGGCAGACAGCTCCTCTTATACACTAACAGATGATGAGAAACAGGTGTGCACGTTGGCACACCAGCTCAGATCCACTCTCCGGCAATGCAGGATCATCTGCGCTCCCCAGCGGTGACTCAAGGTAGAAACAAAAACCAACCACACAAACACAAACAACCCAAACTCCTGACACAAGTAAAAGAAGGTGCTCCAACCAGACATGATCAAAAAGGACTGTTCTACCCTACCTTCTCATGTAACCCCAGAGAAAAGGGACATCCTTCCACTGATTAACTCCTACATGCAGACCTGAGGCTCCTTCATGTGAAAAACAAACTAAAGAGGATTCTGATGATGCAGCAAATGAGTAGGAAGATCTATGGCAAACAGTAAAAATACAAAAAAATAAAATGAAATAATAAAAAACAATTAAATAGTACTTTGAAAAACATTTAAGCCAACCCTACAATTGTCATTTTCTGTTCAGTTCTGAAGGACACACTACAGAAAAACAGTGTAGGTCCCCCCTTTAAAGATGAGACAAGAATTAGGAAACAAGTAGGGACGTGTCTTAGGACTGAGCTGATCATCAAATTTCTGTCCCTCTTGGAAACAAACTCTCCTTATACCAGCATGCTTGTAACAGCATGCCAAAAGACCCATTTTACAAGATAACAAGAATGTCTTATGCCTTGAAAGTAGAATATGCTGGAAAAAGTTAAGTTTAGAGAAGTATGCACAAATATTCTGGGGTAAAAATATCACACCTGGTAGAAACAAACCCCAAAGGGCGTACAGTAATGGCAGCAAAAGACGGATTTGTAAAGCATTGATTTAGACATTTCAGCTTTCTTGTCAATTCACACATATGTTTCTATTAGCTTACCACATAAAATCCTACTAAAATTCCTTCAATAAAAGTTCAAGAGTTATGAATGTTTATACACTTTTCAATGCACATTCTTAAATAAATGATTCTGTTTTTTATGTTTTTCATATGCCACACTGACCCAAAAATTATGACACAATTTTACATTCAAAATGTTTTTATTTCAACAAATAAATGAAATTTTGTCAGAAAGACGCATAGAGCAAAAGATTGAACTGTACTCTTGTTTCATTGATAGTTTCATATGAACGTCAACAAATTAAAGTTGAATTTATAAAAGAAATCTAAAAAAACTAAAGAATTTTACAGTACCTATATTTAAAAGCATTTTATAATATAAGACAGATTAGTTTTATCCCTCATTTAGCTATGTCATCCATTCATTTTCCATACTCGCTTCTTCCGTACAGGGTCGTGGGGGAGCAGGTGCCTCTTTTTAAGATTAATGCAATGTGGACAACCTCGCACAGTACCTTGTTGCACTTAAAAGTGGAAGAGGTGTGCTTTGTTAGGATGCCAAAAACTTGTCACCTTGACAAATTCCTTTAGACTCTGCACGTTGCAAAAGAGTAATTGCCTTGGACTGTATGCTATAGGAGCAAAAAGGAGAAGCGCAAAAACAGAAATTATGTTTTGCCAAAAGATAGAAAGAAAGGAAGAAAGAAAGAAAGAAAGAAAGACATTTTTGATATTTGGCCATTAAAATATGTCAACACATCTGATATCAACATCTGATATCAGTTGTATTTGTCACATGTGTAATAACACACGTCAGTGAATGAAATAGCAGTAACGAAATTTCCAAAGAAAAAAATGTGGTTGTCAAAGCTAATATTAAAATATTAGTTGTTCTTTATGCCCTTACACCCTGAGGCTAGACACGTTACTGTATGCCAAACTGTCACAATCCTTTAATTGTTGATGTTGTTTTCTATGTGTTCTCCTCCCTCTTAACGGGCCAGGCCGACTCCTGAGTCATTCTCAACTTCAGATGATCAGCAAAAGCTGCATTTCATTTACCTCCGAACTGTGAAGTCAGAAGTACAACATATCCCACGTGATAGCGTTCCAGTTTCCCACTTGTCTGAAAGTCGGAAAAACATGGATGCTCGTATTGTTCGTTGCTCGTATGTGGCCACCATGGCCCCTGTTACAACAATAACAATGACAATAACTATAGGAATAATAATCTGTTCTACTAAGTATTTCATGCATATTTACACGGTTGACACATCTTGTCTCATAAGCACTGAAAGTATTACATGTACTAATGACTAAATGTTATCTAAATAACAAAGTAACATGTTTTACAAAGTTTTTCAAAGTAAGATGTTTTACTACTGTTGATGCAAGTAGCAGCCATCTTGAATGCAGAAGAAAAATGTCCAGTTGAAATCTCCAACTCGGAGGTCATTCTGACTTTCAGGTACAAATAGAGCGCACCAAAAGTTCTGGATATTTAAGAATTGACGCTCCTTGCCTCTGATTGAATTTTATTGTTGCGGTACTCAACCTCTAAGAAAATGTTCCTTGTGCGCACTAAAGATTTCTGAACCACAGAATCAAGTAATAGTGTTGAAATGGCTCTTTGTGTCGAAACAAATTAATGAGTTTTATTCCTTAATTTTAATTATTTGTTTGAAAGAGGTCTGCACATTACTAGATGTCAGTAACAGCTACAGCTGTAAACATGCCTGAGTTGGTAAGACAGCTAATCTGCATTTGTTGTTCTTGTCGGGGACTGGGAGTTTCTGTTTCATTTTTCCCTGCTATTTACTCCATTTAGACCATAGGTGGCGTTGGAGCTCATGGGTGCAGAGGTGACAGGTGTTCCTTATCTGCTGATTTAAGCAGGAGGCTGCCAGCTATTCACCGCCTAAGTGTTAGTCAACAGTGGTAACAGACTATTGCCAAACCTAAGCTTCTTGTGACTAAGCTTTGTGTTTTCTCAGTGCTTCGACAAAATTTCGGGTATCCTCCTCCTCAGGTTGCTCTCAAGCCCTGGCTCTGTGTCCAGTGAGATTCCTGATTCTTGTGTTAAGAGCCTTCTGGATCAAGATTCAAGCCTCCAGTCACCTTCTCTGGACAAACTTCAAGCTGGCAGCTGTCCCTGGCTCTGCGATCAACCAGCCCCAATCATAAGCGAACCCTGTTCAACCTACAACGTGTTCTCGTGCAAGTACCTGCACCTGGCGCTCCACACCACCTTCTCACACACCATGGACTGAGCTGGACAGGACTCCCCGAGAACTTTCTTCAAGTATCCAAAGACCAACTTACCTTGGATAATTTAACTCCTCAGTCATCTCCGGTCCTGTGCTCCCAGGCTCCACATGTCTCTTTCCCCCTTGCGGTTTAATCATCTCTTCCTGTAAGTGACACATATCACTTTAGTAACAATATTCATATTATCACTCTGGACTTACCTGTTCTCCCCTTCTCTGTGCAGTCGGAGATCTACCGGTCCTGGTTCAATTCAATTCAGTTTATTTATATAGCGCCAATTCCCTCGCCATAAATCATTCCTGTGAAAATAAACCTCTTAAAACCTGTGAACTTCCCCAGAGTGCATTTCTGCATGTGGGTCAAATCTGTTCCTAAAATCATTACAGTTCTTCAACCGGGTTCTTTACGCTTGGACAAAAAATTTTATTTAATGTAAAAATGGTTTCTGAAAATTCTTTGTATGATCTTGTTACATTAACTATGAGGAAAAATATCAATATCAAGAAAATAAGGAACTTTTCACAGAAATTTATCACATTATCATGGATTTTTTTTTCTCCAATTGTTGGAAAAATAAAGAAAATAATTTGGAAATTTGAAAAGCAATATAATTTAATTTATTCAAACTCTGCTTAACGTGTAACAGTTACATTAAATATACATTTGCATACTTACACAAGTTAAATGATGCTTGCTGCAAGGTGCTTTAGTTATGTCCTAGGTGCAGATTCAACACATGTTGGTGAAGAGAGCGCATTATAACTTGCAGTAAATGAAAACCGAAAGAGCTTCGCCTGGACCAGTTTCAAACATTGGACACTTCACTGAAAACTACGGTGGCCCTGAAGTGCAAACCACATCAACAAGTTACTAAACACAACTACAAATTATAAAACGCAACAACATTTCAAAAAACACAACAACATTTCAAAAAACGCAACAACATTAACTAAACACAACAACATTAACTAAAACAAAACAACAAATAAAAAAACACAACAACATTCCAAAAAACACAACATTTCAAAAAACGCAACAACATTAACTAAACACAATAACATTAACTAAAACAGATGTAGCTACCGCTATCCACAAATATTTTGAGTCAGGACATACATATGAGGTGATACTGGACATGCTTAGGACTAACCACGACGTTTCAGTTAGTGTGCGTACGCTGAAGACGCATTTAAAAGAAGCTGGACTGTACAGACGACGCAACTACTCACCACTTCATGAGGTGAGACATGCCATTATGACAGAGCTGAGAGGACCAGGGCAATTGTTCGGCTATCGGAGCATGTGACAAGTTGTCAAACAAAAACACAAGCTACGTGTCAAACGTGATGGGGTTATGAGACTGCTGAGACAGCTGAATCCTGAAGGAATCGCTCTGAGGACTCGCAGGAGGTTTACGAGACGCACATATCACTCCATGGGGCCCAATTACATATGGCATGTAGATGGTTATGACAAAATGAAGCCATTCGGCTTGGCACTCTCAGGATGTATAGGTTGTTTTTCAAGAAGAATGATGTGGCTTGTTTGTGGAAATACAAACAACAATCCTTCTGTGATTGCTCTCAATTATATAAACTGTGTTAAGAGTTTTGGAATGATACCAATGAGACTACGAACAGACCTCGGGACCAAGAATGGGACTATGGCAGCAATACAGTGTACCCTTCGTCATGCGCATACGGACTATTATGCTGGATCATCAAGCCACAGTTATGGATCGTCAACAGGGAATCAACGCATCGAGTCATGGTGGTCTTTTCTCAGAAGAGGAAGGTGGGTACATCTATGTTTGGTATATGTGATGTACAGTGGAAGCTGATCAGCATTGATTTTATAACATTTTCTTGTTTTGCAAACTATCATGCCATATTGAGTTTGCTCCCAAAATTACTTACCATAAGCAAATGAGTATTTTCCACTGTCTGGACTTTTTTTAGGCTAGTTCTGTGGAATAGACGCAATATCTTGTTTAACACACATTTCTATCATACAATACCAATATGAACAGAAATGGAAAGGGGTAGACATTTCTTTAATAACGATTAAATGACCAGGAACAGAAGAATTTTGAAAATTAATGTATCCCCAGGTCTCAGTTTTGGATGGACTTGTTTGGAGATCTAAGAGATTCCGGAAACTTCAATGGAAGCCACGAACATCAATGCCTGGTGAGATTCTGCTTCAGCAGTGTTCTGCAGAAAGACCTGGATGAATGCAAAGACCTCTGGAACAGACACAGGATCCGACCAAGCAGACTTCCATCATGTCCTGGGAGGATTCAAAATGAACTCTATCTCTTGCCTCACAGGTAATTGATATCTTCTCAGAAAGAAATCACCTTTTGCATTACATAATAATGCAATATTGTTATAGCACAAGTTGGTAAATATATTTTAATCATTGTACAGGATAGAGTTGTTAATTTATGAGCTGTCACTTCTGGTGCTAACTTATACACATCCATTTACCCAGCAAATCAGTCTGACATTTTAAACTATTTGTAGTACATGTAGAAAATATCCTTCATAATTCTATTATTAATTCTATTCTGATTTTGCAGATATGGTTCAAGAGACTGTGGATTTGCTGTTGAGGAGAGGGAACTGGATGTGTTCCCTGAGGCAAAGCAAGCGAATGAATTGTGTGGTGATCAAAACATTGAGGAATACCTACAACAGGCTGTACAACAAAATTGACTACAACAGCCACAAGACTGGGAATCGGCCACAGAACTGTATTTATTGCTCAAAGACATAGACAGGTTTTAGACAAACTACCTGAACCTAAGTTTTTAATCTTTTGGTTCCTGTTCCTTCCACTAAAATGAAAAGTGATACTTTATTCAGAACATACAAAACAACAAGTGGATTCAAACATTTAAAATTAACTTTGTGTTCAGTCTAAACCCTGAAGTCAGACTTAACACTTCACATGGAGCACATGTAGCAGCATGTCCAGCATTTGTTTTAACTTGCCTATACTGTAAACTATTTAGCTCTGAGAACCAAAAACAGCAAAAATGTTTAGCAAAATAGTAAATTGGCTTTTTTGCATCAATGTGTTACAATAGTACTTTACAGTGGTACTATGCCAACAGCATCTGAAATAGACTGGCCGGGAATCAGTCACTGACATTTGACCTTTGAGATTTAATAACAGCCGAATCCTGGAGCATTCTGGATCGCAAAGTCCATGTTTGCCTTAAAAACAATGTATGATTCCAAAAGTGGCAGCTTCAGTGTATTTGCACAGGTGTTTGCAACTGGAAAATGGGAATTACTTAAAAACCCGAGGCATGGAGGTGGCATTATGCCTGCTGGTGGAAGTGCTGCCAGACCTGTAGCAAACATCAACAGCTCTTCCAGAGATACAGCCGTCACTTTTTCTGAAAGAAGGTAAACATTGTAGTTGTTGGACTCTGCATTTAGGCCAATTAATTTTCTTATTTTTGCGTTCTTGTCATTATAACAAAAAAAAAATTCTAAACATAACACATTTTTTAATGATAACACAATGTGTCCATGCAAACCTTATCTCAATCTGCCCAAAAGCCTAGTGTTTTGGCCTCCGTCTGCCGCCTGTTGCTTCCTGCTGGGCTGAGATCTGGTCTGAATATGGTGTCCAAGTCTGAAGCAGTCAGGGCCTTGGCAGAGAAGCATAAGACTGGGGACAAAACACTGGAATGCTGCTGCAATGCATGGAGGAAACCAAGACTTGCCAGTCCATCTTTGAATCTGTTAAGGATAAATGCATAAACAGTGTTGTATTTGATTGATACCATAGATATGAACTATTGCATATCAGTCAACATCTGTAAATGTCAATAAGAGTTTTAGTTTAATATATTTGGACTAATTTTAAATGAATAGTGTCACACAACAAGTAAAGCTCAGGTGTTTATGTAGGACCACTCATAGCAAACCATTCACAGTGCTCAGAAATCTTTAGTAAAAGCAAAAAACATAAAAAGATAATTATGATTTAAGCATTTTTCTGAAATAATGTTTTCACCCTGCAATAAACCAAAGTTGGTCAAATAGGGAATTTTTTAGAAATCCCTTTTAAAAAGTAATAATGTAGCATGAATGATTCTAAAGAACGTTTAGAGTTCTGGTGACAGACAAACTCTATTATACATACATTTCTTAGTGGATGATGCAAGTGGTGAAACTTTGGCAAGTAATAATTTGTTGTTTCTCATCTTAATTAACTTTTCATAATAAAGTTCTCATGATATCAGTGGCTGCTGTAAACAATTGGCAATGCTTATGTAATAATTAATTAAGTAATAGGCTTAGAACCACGTATTAGTTTTAAAATATTTTCAGCCATTAATGGCAGACAGGTAATTACTTACCGTTGAATGGCACTGTGGTTTCTGTCAATGATGTACCATTTAAGATACTCCTCCATGAAAGCTTGCTTTCATGGAGGAAAGCTTGCTTTCATGGAGATGCCTCTGAGGCATCCAGCAGTTTGGAACATGCTACTGTTTTGCAAAATTACATTTTGCAGAGATTCCTCTGATTCTGCTTCCAGGACCTATAGAACAAGTTTATTGTAAGGAAAACTACCAAAATATCAATTTGACAACTTTAGACAAGAACAGGATTAAAAATATTCCATTTGTGGCTTTACATTTGTTGAGAGAGACTGAAATATGTCCTTTCAAAACCAGAAATAATTAATTCAACCATAATCTTTATCTGAACGGCAAAAAATTTTCTCCACTTGTCCTGCAGTAAATCTGTTCCCCTGAGCCTAGGTTATTTCCTACCTTTTTGTAAAAAACTTTCCCTATCCCCTCATCTTTCACATCTCCTACAGTGGCGCTGAAACTTGGACTCCCTATCATGTAGTTGACCAGTTCTTTGAGAGAAAATGTGGTTGCTGGTCCTCCATGTACAATGGATACAGCAATCATCTTCCCTGCTAAAAAACTCATCTTCCCTGGCAGCTGTTATACAGAGCACAGAATTTTTTGTGGTTAGTTTATACTTAAATCTTCCTATAATAAAAATATGAACAGATGTTTCTGAAAATTTTGATTTTAGTAGTACAAACCACTTCACTATACCTAAAAAGACTCACCTCTTGAATTGCATACAAGATAACGTTTTCTGGGGGTCCATCGAAGATGGGCGATTTCTCAGATGGCTCATGAGAAGTGTGAGGAATTTACGCCTTGGGCCACCTGTATCCAACCTTCTTCAAAGCAGCCAGCATCATCATTAAACTTGAGAAAATGTGGTTGTTGTTCAGAATACGTGCTGCGTTGAAATCCACGAACAGCTCCATCCCACACATCTGACCGACATATATTGAACCTGCTGACCTTCTTGTGGTCAATTGCCAGTGCCAGATGTGCAATAATTTCATGTGCCTGCACATTTGTTTCTCTAGAAAAAACATTATTTTAAACACATGAATGTACTTCTTTACTGATTGATCAAACTTTGCATAATGTGATTATGTGCAGGAACAGGTGCTGGTTAATTTAATAAAAAATGTCTAAATTACTAACACAGGTTCTTCTGTGGGCAGGTCTTTCTCTTTGTCACGAGTAAGATCTTCAACATCGTCTTCGTCATCAATCACAATAGGTTCAAACAGGTTGGTGTAGTTTCTGCAGACAGAAAATGTGCACACACCATGTATGAAAACAAAAATACATAAGCATGCAGTTTCTAGAACCAAACAATTTATAACAAAAGTCTTATCCCCTGTAATAATTACAGGAGATACTACACACCTGTAACAGGAGCTCTGGACAGTGAGACATTCAGGGGTGCCTGGGTTGTTTCTGTTATTCAAATGTATAACCTGAAAACACAAAAATGAGTGAGTGAAAATTAATGTTTGACCAATTTAGAACTATTTTAATATAACAGTTTAAAGGATGGAGAGGAAAATCTGTGGGTTGTGGTGCGAGATGAATGTCAGTTGAAAAAAGTTCACATTCTGCATTTTCCGCTGCTCACATCCAAAAATTGCTGTAAATGCTACAAATATAACAAAATTGGCAAAAAAAAGACCTAGAAAGAGTTATTACCTGTTGTGCATCATTTGAAAGCACAAGATCCCCAACACCATTCCTTAGAGGGCAAAGAAAAGCATATATCGTTGCATATTACAAAAATATGCGGTCATGGAATAAATGATGAGACCACCCCGTTTTCTTCTATGTTCTGTTTATCTTATTGCCCTATAAATCCTCTGTGCATCATGTGGCTAAAAACAAAAGAGAGAAATTAAAACAAGGAATGCCTAAAAGCACTGTTTTTGGCAGTGCAATATCATAGCTATTGAAGTGATTTTGGTCATTCTCGCAACAGATTTTGTAGAAAATTAATGGAGATAAGTTTTCAAAGTAAACTCCCATGAGCTATTTTTGTTATTGTATTTGCCTAAACAAATGTACCTTTATTTGAACCAGACAGTAAAATGAACAAGACGCTGAAGAAATCAAGGGTTGTCTTATAAAGATTTCCGTGCCTGTGTATTTGACACTTTAAAAACAAACAAGCATCCAGAAAATAAACAAGCAATACAAGCACTTTATAGGATATACTCCAATAACCACATACAGGACAAATAGCATTAAAACATACTGCATGCAAATACAGTAAATGCTAAAATACTTTTGGTACACATACACACATCATGCTATGATATATTCTTAAAATATAACTTTGTTTCTGCCACTTTTTGTAAAGGACTGCTTTCATCCAGAGGTTCCCATGGCTGAAGTAAAGACACACAACACATTTCACATAAAAACTGTTACATAGTTTTACGGAGCTGAAGTAAAAGGTAAATGGTGCAACATCAAACAACCAAAACAAGAAGGGCAGACCAAATACATTTTAAATTGTACTTACCAGTGTATCAGCCAGATCAAACTCTGAAGATTTTTTATTAACAATCTCTGGGTCAGAGTCAGACAAGTCTGACACATTTCCAAGTGCAAAACATAAAAAAAACAAAAAAAATAAATAAATAAATTTCTACTAAGTGATAATACTATATTCGCTAAACAATGTTAGGTCGTATCCAAATGCATAAACACAGCATTGGTAAAAACTCATGACTCGGCAGATCCCAGAGCTTTCAAGTTTCTAGAAAGTAACTTGACATGTAGGAGCTAATGTATGTATGCGATTGACTTGATTGGTTTATGCCAGTGATGCTTACTTGCACAACTTCAAAATTTACATTTATGTTTAAGTTTAGGCAATGTGTGCCAAACGCCACACACAAACATCACAGCTTACCTTCTTCAAAATGCCTTTTCAAGCAGATAAAAACAGTAATCCTTTGATACGACTTGCCAACTTCAGCCTTATAAGCAGCAAGGGTAAAAGGTCTTTGTGTCCCAGGGATATTAATGACCTCTGTCCCATCTGGGTACAGAAGAAGGAAAGGCCCATCTTTTACATCTTTGTTGAAGTCCTTCATTTTTTTTAACAGCCTGACTGAGCAGAGTTGTGGCAGAGATATCTGGGTCTGTTGTAAGAGAAATAATTCTTCCACGCTGTGGCCTTAGACCACCCTTCTGAATTACCATCAAGCCAACATTTATCTGAAAGAAAAAAGATGTGAAAGACTGAGAAATGCTTAAAAATATTGTCAAAATTGTTCTTTTTGCTTTTAATTTAGTTACATTTTGCAATAACAACCAAATGGACCAATTAAATACCAATATCAGTCAAAGCAGAATGATGGAAACCTTTACTTTTAAACCACAGATTTGGATACAACCAGATCATAATAATGGTTGGTAATTTATTAATCAATAGCTGATTTACTATTTTGACTGATCATGAATTGAAAATTTGCTATGACTGGTTAACAAGTATTCTGCATAGCTTTGTTATGCTGAACTTTATTCATACCAGAATCCTTGATAAAAGCTGCTTGTTTTCAGTCGGGAGTCATAGATAACCTACCCAAACTTTTATTTTTCCCTTGTGCTCTAACCCCTTTCTCCCTAGAGAATACTTTTGTCGCTCCTCGTTTTTCTTTTGTCGGTATTCTAGAAAGGTGCTGAAGGCAGGAGTCGGGCAGTGTGGGATAGCCTGTCGTGCTAAAGTCGATGGGGAAAAAATTACAAAGTCGCACATCAGAGAGATGCATGGCCATATATGCAGACATGCCATACTAACCAGAGCAACACAGATTTCCCTGGTAAATAGCGCCCACGAATGCAAGGGACATTTATATTTTACCTATAAATGTTGCTGCATGACTGAAACCTAGGTAGACGTTTAATTCAGCATTTGAATTTACCAGGCTCATTTAAATGACTACGGGCACGGTCTGGACACTGCTAACGTTAACAAGGTACTATAAGACAAATAACTATCTTTCATGCTTATGAACTTACTTGAAGGCCGTGGAGTAGCTCCAACACATATTTCTTGAATCCTCTTGCCACAGCTGCTGCAAAAGTTCGGTGACAGCTCAACCAACTCTTTTCCGCAGCTTGGGCAATACATAGCGCTGTGACTGTCTTCCCTCCTATCCAAACATTTATTTATTTATTTATATATATATATATTTTTTTTTACCGTGTCCTGTCCAGCAGAGTAGTGCTCAGAATTGTTGTCTGCGTGCCAAGAAATTGCCCAACAGATTTACTTTCACAAGCGGAGCATCACAGCTATTGCTTTAAGGCTCTGCTTGATATTTATAAAAGAAACTTTATTATGAACTTCTTTGGGAATATTTCAATTGTTACGGACATGGAGACTGAAATGAAAAGGAAAACAGAAGCTTGACAAAGAGAGAGATGGGGCAAAAGGGAAAGAGGGGAAAAAGGAGGAGAGAGTGGAGGAGAGAAAGAAGGATGAATAGAATAAAAGATTACACCCTGCTTGCTTATACGCAAAATAAACACACGGTATTTATGAATGTAAAATGTACTTGGTGAGAAGTGCAGCCCAATATAGATCATCTGTGTATCTATCAACACCTGTGTGGATGCGCTTTGTATACAAGGTTTCTCCACAGAAATATGCAATAGCGAGTGTGAGGACCCACCGACCTGCCCCGTGGTCCCCAGGCGGACACTGAGGAGATCCGAGCAACAGACATCCAAAGGCCCCCCAAAGCACAGGAACCCAGGAGAACCACCGCCGGGACTACCGCAACCCCCCCAGAGAAGAGCAGTGGAGAGTCCCAGGGGAGCCACCCAGCAGCGACAGTGCAGAAGCCCCAGGGAACCGCAGCGACGAGCCCACAAGCCCCGCAGGCAGCCGTCCACTCCCGAGCAGATCCAGCCATGGACCCAGAGACCCAAGACCCCGGGACACGCCACCCCCAAGACAGAGGCCCGACAGAGCCCAGGGGTCCAGGCCCCGGCAGGCAGCCACCGGGAGTGAGCCAGCACACACCGAAGCATCCAGCCCCGGACACCGAGAACCACAAGTACACCAGCGGGCAGAGACTCCAACCACCGGCAGGCAGGGTGGCGGGGAGGAAATAGGCCCCCCATAATATTGGGGGGGCCTAAGCTGATCCAGGAGAGGGAGCAGTCCAAGACCCAACCTGTCACTAAAAAAACAGGCACTGACAGTCACAGTCACACACTCCCACCCTCATCCACACACATAAAATCACTCGCTCCCAACGTAAAGACAAACAACAATGGACGTCCTACACTCACTCACACTCCCCATGCATACTTTATACTCCAAGGTCCGGGCGCCGGCAGCCCCTAGGGGCAACCAGCCCCCAGACCAAGGAGGTGGTCCCCTTTCCTCCCGGGGCAGAGACAAGCAGACAGGCCCAGACCCGGGTGGTCTCAGCCCGGCCCCCGCCCAGAACCCAGTCCCCACCAACCCCCATCCACCTCCGGAGAGGGGGCTATGTACAAAAGAGGGGTCCACATGGCCCAAGCCAGCCCGCCAACCAGAGCCGCCCCAGGACGGAGCAGTCCCGACCCCCCAACATTTAAAGAGCTATAGCCCTAGCTTCTGGTTCAAAAGCCAAAAGTGGTGTCATCCAATCAGAGATTTCCCAGGTTTTCCCACTGGGACCTACCTCTTCCGTTTAATTAATGTTATTGTGTTTTAGTTAATGTTGTTGTGTTTTTTTGAAATGTTGCGTTTTTTGAAATGTTGTGTTTTTTGAAATGTTGTTGTGTTTTTTTATTTGTTGTTGTGTTTTAGTTAATGTTGTTGTGTTTTTTGATTTGTACTTGTGTTTTTTGATTTGTTGTTGTGTTTAGTTAATGTTGCGTTTTTTTGAAATGTTGTTGCATTTTATAATTTGTAGTTGTGTTTAGTAACTTGTTGATGGGGTTTGCACTTCAGGGCCACCGTAGAAAACAGCAACGCACAACATGGCGATATCTGCTGGTCAATCTTTAACATGACATTTGCCTGGAACAAGATGTCTTGAAACAGTAAAACACTGTCTATGCAGTACAACAAAGTTTCTATGAAAACCTTATATTTTTTGAAAGTTTTGGTTTTTATAAAAAATAAAAACTTAAAAATAATAAACCTGTTATGGGCTGTTATTAGTATGTCGCTGTAACATCATTAAATACTGTATTTAACAGAGATAAGCTTTATCAAGATTGATCGATATACAAAAATATTTTTGCAAAACACAAACTAGGCTATTTGACATAAGAATGTACACAAAATGAAAATTTCAAGGTTGGGGACAAGAGGAAGGATTCTTTGAAAAAGCTCTAGAATAAACCGCTGCCTTTGGGTACCACCCCACCGAAATATTATTTTTAACGTTTATGTGATTTATTTGTTTTGATCCTAAAGCCATCATATTGCCTGCATATTTACTCCTAATGCAATACATGTCACCTGTAACATTAAAACCTTTCACTCTCCAACAGTGATGGGTAAGATGACACAGAAACCGCCGCACGTGCGCCGCAAACCAGACGAAACCCCGTGTCGGTGCGCGTATCACCTTAAGGAAAACCACATGACCGAGTTAGTTCCCGTGTCGTTTGTTTGTGAACGCGCTAAATTCTATTTATGAGGTAGAAAATGTATCGACACATCTGTGGGTTTGGATGGAGATAGTTTGTGTTCTTTGCTTTGCGTTGGTTTTTGGCTCGTATTTGAATATGGGTCAACCAAGGAAGAGAAAGTCTTCTCCTGTGTTGGATCATTTTGATCTGATCACGGAGAATAATGTATAAATGATTATTCCGTTCTCATTCCCACTTTTGATCACTTTTCTTTCGGATTATTCCAGTTCCTTTCTATAGGATATTTGAATTAATTTAAATGGACTAACTTTTATTTCTATTGTAGGTGAAATGTAGGATTTGCTGTCAGGTGCTGTCTTACTGTAACCGGAGCACTTCCACAATGCTGAGGTATCATCATGGCCAGCATGAGAGGGAAGCACCGGTTAACACTCCTGTGATGAACCCTGGTTTCCAGAAAGCAGGCGACTGATGAGGCTTTAGTGAATATGATCATTACAGACTGTCAACCGCTCAGCCTTGTGGAAGATGAGGGGTTCCGAGAGCTGCTCCAATTCTTTGAGCCCTCATATGTTCTGCCAAGCAGAAAGGTACGTGAAACAAACGGATGAATGTGTTGTACATGTTAAAGTATACGCATGTTATGTAAGCTACTTTCATTCATCATTCTCCTCTATTTGTGTTATTAATTTTAGGCTATCAAGACCAAAGAAAGCCGAAGAAATGGTTTGTTAACTTAAAAATCGCTGTTACAGCAGCTGATGTTTCTGAATAAAAACATGTGAATGAAGCTTGTTAAGCCTGTTTCCAGTCTTTATTGAATTTGCCTGCAATGACTTTTTAAATCCAGCAGATGTCACTGCAGGTGATACAGCAACACAGTTTCAACACAGTGTAGACACAGTTTGAAAAATGTGCCATACACCCAATGAGGCCTCATCTGCCCATCACTACTCTCCAATACTAGACTTAATGCTCTGCAGGCTTTGCTACATTCATGCATGTCAGTGTTGCTGCTAGATGACATGTATATACTGTGCTTTTCAAAAGCATTAAATATCCCTTTAATATGCTGACATTACAGCCACGGACCTTAATGTATTTTAATGGGAGCTTAGGTGACCGACCAACACAAAGTACAGCACGATAGTTAAGTGAATGGAATATAACAAAGGTCAGTCAGTCAGTCATTTTCTACCGCTTATTCCATAGTGGGTCGCGGGGAATATAACAAAGGATTTTATTTATTTTTTTAGTATATAAATCTAAAAACTGTTGCATGAATTACTATTTTGTCCTCCTGAGTCAATATTTTGTAGAAATACCTTTCATTGCAATTACACTGGCAAGTCTTTTAAGTATCAGTTTTACAAGTGTAGAACCTGAAATTTTTGCTTCTTGTTCGTTGCAAAACAGCTCAGTCAGATGCGATGAAGAGTGTCTATGAACATCTGTCTTCAAATCTTGCCACCGCATCTTGATTTCATCTAGCCCTAGACTTTGGCTGGGTCATTCTGACACAATTTGCCCCAAAATATTACTTTTTATGCTAGCTTTATGCTGAGGGTTATTGTCCTGTTGGAAGGGGAACTTCTGCCCAGCCCCAAGTCATTTGTACCCTCTAACAAGTTTTTCTCCAGGGTTTTCCTAAATGTAGCTGAATCCATCTTCCTCTCAACTCTAACCTAACTTTACTTTCCCTACTGAAGAAAACCATCCCCCAGCATGATACAGTCACCAGTGTTTTAACATGTGCATGGTTTGTCCATGGTGATATGCAGTGTTAGCTTGCACCCACACATGGTGTTGTGCATGGATCAAAATGTTCTGTCTGTGCTTTTAATGTGACAAAATATGTGTTAATCTAAATCTCTTATATAGTAGTACTAGTAGTACAAATAAAAACAAAGGACTCAAGGTAGTTGCTTCAACAGTTTTTTTTATTTTTTATTTTTTTTACAATGCATCAGCTTATACTGTAGATAAATGTTGCAAGGATTTTTTGCTAATAGGAACCTTTAATCTTGAAAAATAAGAAGCATATAGGCAGCCACATAGCTGCCATTCAGGGTGTGAAAACAGCTAACATGAAAAGCAGTTAAAAATGTACTAAGATGAAGATGGTGAAAAGAGATCAAAGATCAGATCAAAAGCACTGAAAATGAAACAAAATTCCTAAAATCAGCAACTAGCGCAGGATTCAAGACCTTAAAGCTCATCTCTGGCCATGTCTGACTTTGGGTCTCTTAGTGCCGCCATTGTTATGTTTCTCGCTGCCCTGATTGCAGATTTAATAGCCGTCTCAATCCAAGCATGAGGGAAGCCTGCATGTTCACCAGCAAAATAAATCCTGCCCTCATTCTGGAAGAGCTGCTTGGCGTACTCCAAGTGCTGATACGGTGTGAATAGAGCGAAGGCGCCCAGGCTGTGAGGATCTAGACTCCACTTCTTCACCAGCACGCCTGTGCAGAGAGACCTGACGTGTTCGCCGTGGATCAAAGCCAAGTCTTTCAGAGCCACCTCTTTAAGGTCTTCGTCGCTCAAACCCAGTAAGAGGAGGGAGTCTTCAGCCCAGGTGTAGGAAGCCAGGAGGATGCCGATCTTGTCGTTTCGCGGGAAGCTGTGGCTTGGGTAGTAGATGAACCGGGAGGTTTGGTCAGTGATACTTTTTCCACCATAGATTCCTTCTTTCTCCCAGAACCTTTCACTGAAAGTGAGGACAACTTTAGTGGAGCTTCCATAGTGGACTGACTTCAGAGCCTCCATCTTGGGGGTTTGGAGAGGAGGTTCGAAATCAATAAAGAGAGCTGCTTTGGCAGAGGTTGTCACCAGAGCAGCATTAGCTGTAATACTGGAAAGACTTTGTGTTTTGCCATGCTGATACCACACTGTGACTGTGTTGTTTTTCTTTGACTGGCTGATCTTCTTGACTGCAGCGTTGAGAATGACAGTGTCCTCTTTGAGAGTTTTGTGAAGAGCAGTGGGGATCAGATCCATCCCACCAGTCACTTCAGTGTATCTGGAGATTGAAGAAAATGTATTGTTACTGAATGTGATCAGTACATTTCTTTGTAGGGATTTGCTTTGCGAGCTGTTACTTAAAAATGTGTTAAATAATCATTCAGTAAACTTATTTTGAAAGGATTCAGTCAACAAATGTCTGATTGGTCACTGCACATTAAAACTCTTTAGATATGTATGTTATTGACCTCAATCTATGATATTGATTGCATTTGTTTAAACAACAAGGTTTATGGGAAACCTTCCCAGAATATTATTCATCACAGATCGCATTATGCCCAGGGCAGAGGGGGGCTATCTGGATGTGTCTGAAGGATCACCTTCAAGATGAACTCACTTCTCTGGACCTGAATCATTTCAAAGGTGATGTGTTCATTACTACAATCAGG
Organism: Crenichthys baileyi; assembly: GCA_036173005.1. Taxonomy (NCBI): domain Eukaryota; kingdom Metazoa; phylum Chordata; class Actinopteri; order Cyprinodontiformes; family Goodeidae; genus Crenichthys; species Crenichthys baileyi. The sequence continues at coordinate 374,813 of JAHHUM010002909.1, forward strand.
ATAGTCTATGTCCTTTAGGCTTGATAAAGTAGTTTAAAGTAATGTTAAAACAGGTCTATCTTTTATCAACCTTCACTGCGCAGCATTTATAAATTGTTTAAAAATGCCAAAAGACCAAGAAATAATTGAAGGAGACATTTCTGAGATGTTTGAAAACATGCTGTTTAAATCTCCTGGAAACCTTCTAAAACAAAATTATTACAGGCAGCTCACTACATGGCATTTAATTTGACTTTTTGCAAAGTTGGAATATTTCATTTCAATCAAGGTTTATTTTTGATAACCTCTTGTGCAATATCTTCTGTGTTGGAAGAAAAGGGTGAGAACCTCTGCCCAATAACAATTTGATAAGAATATTAGTAAATATTTGGCTCAATGATTTTGTATTAGTTAGCAGAGATTTAAAAAAGCTTTGTCTGTTTTAAATCTCAGCATGCTTTACACCCCTGCATTCATTGGTTTGCATTGAACTTAGTGATGCTAGGCATGCCTGCTGACAGCTTTGCCGGGCCCGGGACAACAACCGAACTCCCTCACACCAGTCTCACAGTGTCCAACGAGGGTTGCATGATGATGGAGCTGGCAGCCGATCCTGCATCACTTTCCTCTGCTCTACTCTGCCCTTTAGACTACATGGGCCCTTTCCCCTATTCTGGGACCGGGACAACAGTCCCGTTAGTCCCCCCTGCTTTGATGGTCAACCATGGAAAACTCATTCAATGAAGCTCTCTATGTATTGTTGTTGACCTAAGTTAAAGTCTACATTCCGTTTGAAGGTCTGTATCTACTGAATCTGCAGAAATTTGGTGACCTCTGCTTTCTATGAGCCTCAGCATTTTCCAAACCTGTGATTTTGCATGGCCAGCTACTTTGTTGCTTGCAGCCATTCCCAACCTGTTATGATACTACTAACAGCTCACTGTGCAATTTTTGGCACTGAGTAATTTTCACAGCTAGACTTAGTGCACACCTACCATCCTTCATGTAACATCCAGTACAATGCTAGCATTCACTGAGCTCCTGAGAGTGACCTATTCTTCAAAAAAAGTGATTGGGACACCAGAATTCGATGATTATGAGGAATGACCCAATACTTCTGGCAATACAATGTAGAAATAAACAGACCTTTAATGTTTTTACTCCGTGTTCGTAGCGGCCCCATTTGGCTGTAACGTTAGAGAAAATGAGGTATGCACTTTGAAGAAGGTAGTTAGAAGACCTACAATTCTTCTCACAACTGGCCAAAACTAGTCATCTTTGTATCTTACAAAGGCAGTACTCAGAAAACTCTGTTCCTTTAAATGGATAGCCAGTTAAGACCTCTGTTACAAAGGTGCCTAGAAGAACACAACATTAATGTAAACCATTTCACAATAAAATTGGGTTTGTAATCTTACTTCACACTGTCGTTGACATCATTCTCGAGGTAAATCATCTCAGTCAGAGCCTTGGACATGATGCTGTCTTCATTCAGTAAGTCGCCGATCATCCTAATGGCCTCTGAACTCAAGTTGGTTTCTTGCAGATATCGCTGTTCACACAGAAAATGTTTTGATCAATATGGATTCCTAGTCCAGACATAAAAACTAAAAACATTGAGACATTAAGAGTCAAATACAAATAAAAGGTATTAAATGGCTATGAATAATTATGCCACCACCTAATTCTGGATGCAACTAAATGAAACGTACCTTTACAGAGAAGGGATCAAACCTCTTCAGTGCTGCTTCACACCCATGTTTTGAAACTTCAGTTTTTACCTGCAGGAAGCAGAATTTGGATCAATATATGCTTTTTCATTTGTGACTGGATTTAACCCATGCACAACCAACGTGAGAAAAAAGATCCACAAAACACAACACAAAAATTATTTTTTGTGTTCCTGTAAAAATCTAAGCAATTTATGAAAAGCTGTTGGGTGTAAAGTGCTGGCAGACCTCTCATGCCGTCTCATTTACCTCCTGTAATGCCTCCTGCAGCAGCTCATGGGCTGATTTTTTCCTCTCACTAGATGGTAGTTTGTAACCCAGGATGCTGGGGTCTTTAGTCACCTCTGAAGTCTTGTGTTTCTTCCCATTCACCAGGTAATAGGTGTTGTCGTCAGTCATGTTGAATTGATTCAGTGAGATGTTCAGTTGCTGGATGAACTTGTGGAGAATTCTGTTAGGAGGTTTTTACATGGTGACCCTAGGCTCTAAATTAATCGAAATTTTTAGTTCTATAATGTGCTTTAAACTAAAGGATCAACAGGTTTTCAGGCTGTCGGACACAAAAACTAATATATTTGAAAGCATTTCTACTTACTGATGAAAAGATGGAATCCTCATGGCCCCGAATTCAACATACCAGTCCTCTGTTTCATTCCTATGGGTCAACACCCGTCCTCCTACTCGCTCACTTGCCTCCAATATGGTTACCTTATTTAAACATAACAAAAATTAAAAAAACACATCTTAAACAGATCAGTGGAAAATCTATTACTCTTTTGCATCTACCTCATGTCCAGCTTCTTGCAGCAGCTTGGCAGCAGTGAGTCCAGCCATGCCGGCCCCAACAATAACAACACGATAAGGTGTGGTTATCTTTGGGAGGCCATTCTCTGCTATCTCCATCAGTTCCTTGTAGTCTGTATCGTTTAAACATTCCTCCAAAGTTTTCTTTAGGCTGACAGAAGAAGAAGAGTGGCTTTGCTGCAGAGTCAGCAGCAGCAGTAGAAACAGGCCAAAGGTAACTGGAGGTACAAAGACCAAAAGAAATCACAGGCTAAGTTATTGTTTAAAGCATGTGGGTATGGTTAACAGCCAGAAGGCCGATTACAATGTAACCTGGTTGGGTAAGTTGGAAATCATATAAAAATAAGATGAGGCCTGAAATGTAACTCATTATTCATATCGAAACAATATGACAAATGTTGCAAATATTATCTTGAAATAAATGCAATACAAACTGAGACAATATTATCCATCCATCCATCAACTACCCTTGTTCCCCAAGGTTACATTCACACTACAGCTCTAAATGCTCTTACAGTTTTTTGCTCAGATCTGATTTCTGTTGCATGGTTGTTCACATAGTAGTTTTATATACCATCAGACTCCAGAGTGAAAAGTCTATGACACTGAAGTGACCTGATTGCACAGATGAAGACTTGAAATAACATTCAGCACATTGTTTTAGGGAAGTAAATACAGATGACAGCACGTGTGCTTCAATTCTCAAGCCAAAAAAATTATGACTAGCAAAATCTACAGTGTCTTGTGTAATCATTTTATTTACAGCTGGGATTAAGACATTTATGTTGGAGAAGACCGACTTTGGAACAGCAAGTAGCATTTTGCATTAATGTTATCATTATTATTTTTACATAGTTTCTAATTTCTAATCTTGTCCATTTTGGCTCTACCAAAAGAAATATAAACCAATTTAGCTTTGCTAATCTCCAGCTGCATGTTTTCTTTCTCATTTTTTATCCAATAATCTTTTTTCTGACTAAATCCCATTTATCCAGACTTCAGATCAGGTGTAGAAGTAGCCTGGCTTGTTCTCAACACTACTTTAAAAACAATAAAATAATTCTGATTTCTGCTGCAGCTAAAACAGTCCTGCTAGTCAAACAATTAAAGTCAAACAATTAAAAAAGAACTAATTAGAATACTCACATGAATGCTGTTTTATTTCAATTTGGTCCATTTTGTCACTTTTTGTCTCCTTTCTGATGGATAAATAGATTAATAAAAAAAATTACTCAAAAACATCCACAGTGTAGTCCTATAATTAAGTTTTTTTTAATCTAATATTTTTTCTTTTTGTCTGTTTGGAAAATGTGGGAAACTGGTTTATTTCTAGACCATTATATTTGTAACGTTTATTTCAAATGTACTAAAACATATAAGATTAGTAAATATTTACTGTAGCTTATTGTAACTTTTTACATAATTCAAGTTGTTTAATTTAATTTAATGAAATTACAAAGGTTTATAACAACTACCATAACTTTTTATTTCCTAGAACATTTTTCTTTCTAATTCCAAAGATCTACAAATATGATGAAAAAAACGGTTCTTACCGGTCAGAAGATTTGCAGAAGCAAGAAACCAGAATCCCATTTTTTGCAATAAACTCATCCTCTTTTATACCTGAAGGAGGCGGAAAAGCAAAGGAGGGATCCATCAGGTTTTGACAAATTGCTCAATATTCATTGGAAAAGGATTGCGTGTGTGTGTGTGTGTGTGTGTGTGTGTGTGTGTGTGTAGGTTGTTTATTGTATTAGAGCCACACCATTTTCCTCAGAACATATTAGTGTCCATCTTAAAATGAAGAGGCGATTACACAAGTCAGAGCCTCTTCTCCTCAACTCACCCCTCAGGTCTTTTCCAGGATTTAGGTCTGGGGACTGGGACGGTCATGGGGTTGATTTTATGTCCTGTTTGGATCTCTCTGCTCCGTTCTCTGTTCATTTAACATTTTCTCCCAGCTTCTCTGTTCAGGTCCTCACCCAGCTGCAATGCTTTTTATTGATTAGTCTCATCTGATTCTCATGCCACTTAATCACCTCCCTAACATTTAAAAGCTAGACAGTTTTGAAACTTCATTGTCAGGTCAAAACCAGGCTGTTATTTGCCAACACTGCTCTAGTCTTAATTATCAGGCCAAGATCAAGTGAATGAAATGCTTACAAGAACAGCAAAGCCAAAACTCTCAAAGTCTCATGGTTGCAAGTCTCTCTGAATGATGCCTTAAACAAAATAGAAAAGTATAACCTTGTAGACATTTGGGACACCCTATACATGTCATTTTATGTTCAAATTTAAATTTGTTATCTGCTCAAAGCTTCAGCTTTGCTTTGCATGTCTTTAGACATTGAGCAATACTGTTTCACTATTTAACACCAACATGCCTGCCTGCATTTCCAAGGAAGTATAGGTGCAGCTTGTGAACCAGAGTGATAAAAAGATGTACGGTGATAAATGATCTGTACATTCTGTACAAACTTCACACGTTTTACAATGGGCATGTAACAGATAATTAGATAAGAATTAAATAGAGAATACAACCATTTGAAAGTGTTCATATGAATGCATGTGTTAATACAAAATACATAAAAATGGACTAAATTAGTTTTTTCCAAGACATAAAAAGTACTTTAGCTATTCTTGGTAACTCCAACCTGCACATGCTGCTGTTGTAGAGCACTTTTTTGAAACTGTCACACTTAAATAAACATTATTTTATCCAGAAATTGACCAATTTTACAAGAATATTCGACCAATATCGAGACGCATAATGGGCCTGAACAGTTCTAAGGAGTTGCCTCCTCCCCAGTGAGAAAAGTTTGATTTTACGTTAACAAAATAATTTAAACATTTTCCTGAATATGATCAGCCTCCCTATCCCTAAAGAAAACCATCCCCAAAGAATTATGGTGTCACTCCCATGTGTCACCATATTGACAAAGTGTTTACAGTGATGTGGAGCGTTAGTTTTTAAGCTTGATGTTTGGACCTTCTACGTTTCCCTCTGGTGTGAGTGTGTGCATGCATGGTTTTTTATCCTGTTTGCCTCTGTATTGCCCTGGGATACACTGGTGACCTGTGTGCCGCACCTCTTGCCCCAGGACTGTTGGAGAAAGACACCAAATCCTTTCAAAAATTATGACCCCGCTCCTAACCCCTATTACCACATTCCCAAAGGTTTTCAAAGTTCAAGGCATGGAGTGTGTGTTGCCCAAAAGCCCAATATTTATGTCATTTGACCAAAACATATTGGTACTCTAGAGGTTTTTAAACTCCAGTTGGTAACGTTTGTGATAGCAGGACGTAAAAAGCTGGCATCACTCTCAACCATTTGGCATGCAGAAAGCATCTAATGGTTGTTAAGAAGCCTTGATGATCCCAAGATGCCATTTTGGCATTGGCATGCTCTCTTGTATTTTCCCTTTTGAACAGCAGCCAGAGAAATAAAATCTGTGTCATTTCATATTTATACCCCTAGCTAAAAGGAGGACACAGACTAGTAATTAAACATATGTAGATCTTCTGACTAGTTAGAGAAGTAAAAGACAGAGATGCATTTATTTTGTAGGAACTATTAAGGGTATCAATAAGTGGGTCACCGGTAATTATAATAACAAAAATAATTATTAGCAAGAACCCAGAATCCCATTTTTTGCAATAAACTCATCCTCTTTTATACCTGAAGGAGGCGGAAAAGCAAAGGAGGGATCCATCAGGTTTTGACAAATTGCTCAATGTTCATTGGAAAAGGATTGTGTGTGTGTGTATGTGTGTGTGTGTGTGTGTGTGTGTAGGTTCTGTAGGTTGTTTATTGTATTAGAGCCACACCATTTTCCTCAGTACGTATTAGTGTTCATCCTAAAATGAAGAGGAGATTACGCAAGTCAGAGCCTCGTCTCCTCAACTCACCCCTCAGGTCTTTTCCAGGATTTGGGTCTGGGGACTGGGACGGTCATGGGGTTGATTTTATGTCCTGTTTGGATCTCTCTGCTCCGTTCTCTGTTCATTTAACATTTTCTCCCAGCTCCTCTGTTCAGGTCCTCAACCAGCTGCAATGCTTTTTATTGATTAGTCTCATCTGATTCTCATGCCACTTAATCACCTCCCTAACATTTAAAAGCTAGACAGTTTTGAAACTTCATTGTCAGGTCAAAACCAGGCTGTCATTTGGCAACACTGCTCCAGTCTTAATTATCAGGCCAAGATCAAGTGAATGAAATGCTTACAAGAACAGCAAAGCCAAAACTCTCAAATTCTCATGGTTGCAAGACTCTCTGAATGATGCCTTAAACAAAATAGAAAAGTATAACCTTGTAGACATTTGGGACACCCTATAAATGTCATTTTATGTTCAAATTTAAATTTGCTATCTGCTCAAAGCTGCAGCTTTGCTTTGCATGTCTTTAGACATTGAGCAATACTGTTTCACTATTTAAAACCAACGTGCCTGCCTGCATTTCCAAGGAAGTATAGGTGCAGCTTGTGCACCAGAGTGATGAAAAGATGCACGGTGATAAACAATCTGTACATTCCTACACCTACACATAACCAACTTCACACGTTTCACAATGGGCATGTAACAGATAATTAGATAAGAATTAAACAGAGAATACAACCATTTGAAAGTGTTCATATGAATGTAGGAACTATTAAGGGTATCAATAAGTGGGGCACCGGTGATTATAATAACAAAAATAATTATTTAGGTAATTTTTCTCCTCTAGATAAATTAACTTAATTTGTCAAAAAAAACAAAAAACTGTTTTTTTATAGTTGCACTAGAGCAAAAGGCAGATGTATTTTAGGCCCTTCACACATGTACACCAGTGGTGTATGTAATTGAGAAAGGCTCTGTATGTATTAATCTACTGTATTTTAATTTGAAGGTTTTGAAAAGATTCAATGACCCTCTTTATGATTAGCAATAATTCTTCATATTCTTTTTCTTCATAGTTTCCAACTAACAAACCTACAGACGTCCGTTGATGTGTGGGTGTAAATCCTTCAACTGAGTTTTTGACAGCAGTTTTCTAAACACACCTTTCCTTCTTTGGAAATGATTAAAAGTTGGCATGTTTTCAAGTTACAAAGTTTAACATCTTTATGAGTTGCAAAAATGGCAATAAATTTCAGTTAGAGAAGGCAAAAATTCCGTGAACTCTAGTTTCTTTTCACAAAAAATTAACTTAAATTCCAACAAAACTGGTTAGAAAGAACAGCTGCTGTCACAGAAATAAAACACCTTTGTACCGAGTTATTATCCCCCAGGCTGTTTCTCTGTTGAACATTCAATAGAGTACAACACAACAGCATACAGATGTTGCAAATGCACCTTTTTATTTAATTATATATGTGTATATTGTACATTGTAGATATGTATTTTCTGTAGTGCAAAAACAAAAACCAAAGAGCAAAGTGTACCGGAGTCAAATTCCTTGTTTGTATGTACAAACTTGGCAATAAAGCTGATTCTGATTCTGATTATGTGAACTTCTCTGCTACTTTCTCATACTACTCTACAATTTTGCATTATTTGTTGTTATTTCAGCTTTTAACTTTATGTTCTCTCTCTTTCCTCTTCCTAGAAGCTACACCTGGCCTGACTCGGTGTCTACCTGTAACACCTTTCTGGAGAGGGGAATCCTCCAAGCTTCTGCTGGCAACAACTTAATGCTCACCCTCAATCGATGATCCACATGGCCCTGTCTTTCAGTGTTTAACCCTTTCTCTCTCCTAGACATAGCTACTGACTGAGCTTTTACTGTAACTATGTGCTCTCTTCAGACTCTAAACTTGAAAACTTGCTCAGAGTTTATCTGTTCCTTCTTTCTAGGTGAAACGACTAAAGGAGCTACATCTATTAACATTTACCTTTTCATTCCCATAGAAAGTACTCCTGGATCAGTGCTTCTTTGTTCTCTTTGTGTCTCTGCTCTGTTCTCTCTAACCCCCAGTCGGTCGTGGCAGATGGCCACTCACACTGAGCCTGGTTCTGGTTCTGTTGGAGGTTTCTTCCTGTTAAAAGGGAGTTTTTCCTCTCCGCTGTTGCTACATGCATGCTCAGTATGAGGGATTGCTGCAAAGTCAACGCCAGTGACTGTCCACTGTCTCTACATGCTCATCCAGGTGGAGTGAATGCTACAAGTCACTGATTGGATGCAATCTGCTGGGTTTCCTTAGATAGAAAAACATTTTATCCAATTTGGATAAATAACTGAATCTGACTGCACTGTTCAATGATTAGGATTAATTGGAATGTATGTACCTGACTTGAAATCTGTATGATTCCACTAAATTGATTTAGCCCATTTTAAAGTTACCCACCTTTCACACAATGCAAGAGGAAACAACACTCGCCAATTATTTTTACCTCTTCCTTCCTTCCTCCCTGTTGGATGGAGTAAGGGGGAGTCAGGTTTAGCCTAAATCGGCTCAGTTAGGGTTGTGGTGCAAACACACCCTCCATTTTTGCTACATGTGTGTCCCCTACTCTTTTCCAATGGTTATAATCAGTCTGACAGAGAGAGGTATCCCAATCCTTGTGGTTTTTAGTATAACAATGGCCACCAGTGGGCTCTGGATGGACAAACGTTATCAGTTTATTATTTTACTTAGAACCCCTACACATAGCCCATTCTAAAATGTGTTGTGAATTGGCGCTATATAAATAAATAAAACTGAATTCAATTGAATTGAATTAATGCATGATAAGCTACTTCTTTTTTTACCAGCCTAGTTGCACATAAAGGTCTAAACTCATTGCAGACAATGTGATGAGTTCTTGCTTGAGAACACGGCTCATTGGTAAGGACTGATTTCTGAATTAATGTTAGTCAATATTATTATTATTATTATGTTGACAATACAACTGCAAAGAAACATCCTTTCACATACTGTACACTATAACTTTTTTGGTTTGGAGGGAGACAGACATTTCTAAGGAATGGGCAATGATTAAAAGGATGAATGGGATTAAAAGAGTGAGTGGATATCCAATAATAAATAATGGGGAAATAACAGCAGTGAAAGATAAAGAAAAGGCGGAAATGTTGGTAAAGGCATTTGTTAAAATTCATAGTTCTGAAAATATTAGTGAAGAAGGTAAAAAAAAAGACAAGAAAAGATAATTTTAGAGAATAAGGAGTTATTGGAGCAAACGGAAGATTCAAATCATTCATTAAATATGTTGTTTACAATAACAGAGTTGAATAGGGCACTTAAAAAATATAAATGATCAGCTCCAGGAAAAGATCAGGTTTGTTATGTGATGATCAGTAATTTAAGTGAAACATCTAAAAATATTTTATTATAATTGTATAATCGAGTATGGGAGGATGGAGAATTGCCAAAAAGTTGATAAGAAACAGTGATTATACCAATTCGAAAACCAGGGAAAGATCAGACAAAACCAGAAAATTACCGACCTGTAGCTTTAACATCAAACATATGTAAAATAATGGAGAGAATGATAAATGAAAGATTGTTATATTATATGGAAAATAACAGTCTTCTATGAACGTATCAGAGTAAGTTCAGGAGAGGGAGAAACACAATGGATCCAATATTATGTTTAGAGAATGAGATTAGAAAGGCTCAAGTGAATAAAGAGAGTGTTGTGGTGGTATTTTTTGATATTGAAAGAGCATTGATATGATGTGGAGGGAAGGGTTATTAATGAAAAATAGAAGAATGGGTATAAATGGTCGTATTTTTAGATGGATTGAGAATTTTTTAGAAGGAAGACGAATAGAATCAGAATCAGAATTCTTTATCCGAATCAGAATTCTTTATTTGTCATTGCTCCACATGGGTGCAACGGAATTTCCAAAATAACCAGAACAAAAACAGTGCAGGCAAGTAGTGCAAATTTAGAGAAAATAAATACAAAAAAAGTTGAAAGCTGTGCCGGTGGAAAACAAAATATAATATATAAATATAAATATATATATATATTAATATTATATATATATAATATTAAAATATATATATATATAAATACAAAAATATTACAGGTTATTGCACGTGAGGTAGCATAATGCAAAAGGCACGGAATGTATTTAGTGTTTATGTCATTTAACAGTGTACATGAGTACATGAGGCATTCAGGGCAACAACAGCTCTAGGAAAGAAGCTGTTTTTCAGTCTGTTTGTTTTTGTCCTTATTGCCCTGAAATGCCTCCCAGAGGGGAGCAGTTCAAAAAGATGGTGACCAGGGTGTGAGGGGTCCCTGATGATGCTGCGGGCTCTCCTGAGGCAGCGGGTGGAGTAAATCTCCTCCAGGGAGGGGAGAGGGCAGCCAGTCAGTCTTTGAATAGAAGTGAGGATAGGGAAGGAATATTCTGAGAGACTGAATATAGAAAATGGGACACCACAGGGAAGCATAGTAAGCCCGTTATTATTTTCTGTTATAATTAATGATGTGTTTAAGGAAGTAGGGGGTGGAATGGGATTTTAACTTTTTGCTGATGATGGAGCAATGTGGAAAAGGGGGATGAATTTAAAACTTATTGTAAAGAAGCTGCAGGGGACAATTTCAGTTGTAGAAAAATTCTCAAATAAATGGGGTTTTAAGTTTTCTGTGGATAAAACTAAATAATGTTTTTTACACAGAAAAGAGTTGATGAAAATATCAAGTTGAAATTATATGATCAAGAGTTGGAAAGAGTTAAACAATTTTAATTTCTTGGGTTGAGGTTTGAATGACATGGGGAATGACATGGGGTGTACACATTAAGAAAATATTAGATAAATGTATGAAGGTATTAAATATAATGAGGTGTTTAGTTGGAACTGAGTGGGGAGTTGATGGAAAGGCATTGAAAGCCATTTATACTGGATTAATTAGGTCAGTCTTGGATTATGGGTGTATAGTATATAATTCAGCAGCAGATACAAATCTCCAAAAGCTAAATTATATTCAATATCAAGCTTTAAGAATATGTACAGGTGCTTTAAAAACATCTTCAATACCAGCATTACAAGTTGAAATGGGAGAAATTTCACTTAAATTTAGAAGGGACCAGTTATCTTTGAATTATTGGGCACATTTACGAGGACAAAGAAATTACCATCTAACATTAAAAGTGCTTACAACAGGTTGGGAAAAGGACAAAATAAAAAGCTTTGGATGGATAATAAATTCTAAGCTAATGAAATTCATTTAGAGAAATTAAATTAAGGTCAGACAGTTCCATTACCTACAGTATCACCTTGGATACTTCCTGATGCAAAAATAGATGTTTCATTATTAGAAAAGCAGAACAAAAATAATGTTTTTTATTATGAATAAATATATTCTACAAGAATACATAAACCAGTATTATAATTATGTACATATACTGATACATCAAAAAATACTGCAAATAGGATAGGAATAGCTTTCATTGTACCACAATTTAATATTAAAGTAGGAAAAAGGGTAAGTGATGGAGTATCGGTTTATACAGGAGAAATGCTTGCTTTACTTCCAGCAGTTCAGTGGGTGGAAGAGGTTAGACCATTAAAATAAATCATTTGCTCAGACTCTAGTTCATCATTGGCCAGTTGCAACATAGTCAATCAGATAATAGACCAGATATATTCATTGAAATACAACAAACACTTAATAGAATCATTATGATGGGGCTTACAGTTCATTTTATATGGGTTCCAGGGTTAAAGGTAATGAAATAGCAGATAGTATGGCTAAGAAGAGCGTCAATCTGATAATGGCTGACATTAATGTTAGGTTTAGTGTAAAAGAAGTAAAGGGTATAATAAAACAAAAAATGGAAGAGAGGTGGCAAAAGTTATTGGAGGAAGAAAGGAAAGGACGCTGGTTTTATAAAATACAAAGGAAAATTGGAGAAATGAGAAGAACAGAAAGAAACAGGAGAGAAGAAACAATTATATCACGTCTTAGAATTGGACATACTGGATTGAACAGAACTTTATTTATTAAAGGAAAACATCAAAAAGAGAAATGTGAGTGCGGGGAAGATGAAACAATAGAACATGTTATTTTGCATTGTAGGAAATATCAGGTCCAGAGGAATAAATTGGTTAGGAATCTTAGTAATATGAAAATGAAATAAGACATTGTTAATTTATTGCAAAAACATTCAGGAAACAGAGGATATCAGGTTATATTTAATTTTTTAAAACAGTGTAAGTTGTGTTAGGAATAACCTTTATTAATATGCTCCACAGCTATTTTTCCCTTTTATACTATAGTGAAATAAAATATAAGTTCAAATTTTCCCTTTTGTCACAATAGGATAAGAATGCTCATAAACACACAGTACAAGGATAAATGACCCAAGGTTTGTCATAAATGACCTGAAGCTAGGGCACTGGGGTAGATAGTGGAGCCGCCGGTTTACTGGGTTGATTAGAAACCTACAGCACACTTAGATTAAGTATGGACACCCGCTACTACACAATCTAACAGATAGACACCACAATGGTGACACATAGTCTACTAATAATCACTGAGGGAGTGCAAATCCATTGCATTGGAGTGCCAGATATAAAACTGTATGTGACCTTCTATCGGGGCTCTTTGTCATGCTGTAACGGACTGCAATGGTTCAAGATGGGAGCCTCAGCGCTGATCTCTGTAATCATTCCTCTGCCTTAATTTAGATTAAATGAGTTAAACGTTAGAAACTGGTTGAGAGTCGTTCCTTTAAGAGTCTTTAGATGGAGTGTGTGACTGTTTCCGGGGTTTCAAGTACCAGATGAGATCTGAGGCGTCTGACTGCCACTGGGAGCGGTAAAGGGACAAATTGGTGATTCCGCCCGTGCCCCGAAAGCGGAAACCACTTTTGGATAGGATAAGGTCGCCACGAAAGGACAAAGCATCACAGAAGCGGCCGCAAACCCAAAAGGTAGGGAGATTTCCTATTAAAAAATCTCTAGTGTTTTTCCTGTAAAAACACTCTGGCTGTGTTGTTAGTTCTGAGTGAGCTGTTTTTGTAATTCTTGGAGGCAGAGAAATGGTTCAGAATAATTGTTGCGAACGCGTTAACAAGTGATAAGACGTGTTAACAGGCGATGCGATTTTAGCGGTGACAGCCCGGAAAGAACAGTACATTCTTCTAAAAGATAGCTAAAATCTAAGGAAGTAGGTTTTGAGTTCCTTTGTTGTATGCAAGGGAAGATCAGTTTCCCTCGCACACAACATAAAAGCTACCTTCCGGAATGAGGCACGCTAATACTTGGCTAAGGTTTGAACGGGTCCTGAGTTCCGCTTAATGGAATTCAAAAGCGCCACCAAGGGGGAAGTATTAGGTTTCGATAGCTCCTTGAACTACTTAAACGATTCAAAAAGCCGCTTACTTCCTTGTGAGTAAAACACGCAGAGATAAATGCGCATCCTCGGTTTAGGTTTTGATGGTTCCTGTTTGTTCTCATAAAGAGCACGAAAGCCACCACCGAGAGGGGGTCTTGAGTTTCGATAGGTCTCTAATTTTTCCATAAGAAAAATTTAAAAGCTGCTGGGTCCTTTTTGAGTAAACAGCTGTATAAATATAAAAGTGTAACTTTAACTGGCCAGTGTGAATGTGTGTGAGTCATAACAGTGAGCAGACTGAAGAGACGGGGGACACATTAGACTGACGGACCTTGACTGCTACATGCTAAGCTAATAAATCGTAACTCACTGAATAAACTCTATTGTGAATAAACTTTGGTGTCTGAGAGATAACAAAATAAGATCTCATTTGGACCAGGAAACTGTGCTGTACCGTCTGGTTGGCCAAAGTGTTTGAAAGTGTGTGAGGTGAGAGGATGACTGAGACATCACTAGTAAATGAGCTCCCTTCTTGCTCTTTAGGAGCACGTTTGGAAGCAGGCAGGGGAAATATAGTAGCAAGTTTCACCCACAAAGATGCTGAATATCATCTCAGACAGTTTGATGAATGGGTGGAAAAAATGAAAGAAGATGGGATTTTTGGTGATGCAGAGGGGCCCCCACCAAATTCCCCCCAACGTGACTGTTACATGGACATGTTGAGGAATAAATTGATTCAAGCCCAGGACAAAACTGCTGGTGCAAACATGTTTAATCGAGATAAATGCTTAAAAGAGGAAATCAAAATTTCAGACATGATTAAACTCACAAGATTTCATTTCAGCAACTGTTTTTCCGGCACCACCACCGAACAGGAAAAAGAGGGGCCGGACACAGAGGAAGGTGAGCCTACACTACGAACGATAAGTACAAACCTCCTCCATGCACAACACCCACCCCGCATGCAGCTGCCGCAATGGAACATGGTCCTTATCAAGGTGTTACAGAAATGTTATACAAAACTGGGGATGCAATGGTTCCATCAAATCCAATTATGCAAATGCCTGTTGTGAAACTGCGGGAGGGCAGGTTTAGATGTGATATAAAACCCACACAAGAGGAGCAAAGAAAAGAAAACGCAGAGAGTCTCAATTACGGGAGACAATTGAAGAAGCAGTGAGGGATGCCCTCCGAAACACTGATGAAGAGAGTTTTGAGACTAGAGCACAGAACAGACACACATGCAGGGAGACTGAGGAACAGAATAGACCAGCCATAGAAGATAATCGTCTAAATAACAGGACAGCCAGAATAGATGCGGCTACCAACATGGTAAATGAAGTTATTCACGTGACATCTCAGACTAGCACCCCCAGATCAATAAGCAGGGGATACAAAAGAGGAGCAGGAAATGATGTCTATCCACATTCATTATTAAATCAAAAGAAAAATAACTACTCCAAACCCCCAGATCCATTGGCACCTAGGTATCAATTACGTTTTAATCAGGGTGACAGTTTCGCTAGCGAATCTATTGAACCTTCCATTAACCTACAAATGCCGTTAATCCAAACTCATAACGCAGCAGGGGGAGTGCAGACAGTTACTTACAGCCCCTTGTCCTACGCTGACAGATTGGTACTGAAAAGCACGCTACCAGATCCAAGGAAGGGAGCACACATCTGAATCAGAGAATTTCTGAAAGCATTTAGTGGACAGTTTATAGCACTCGGTGATTTAAGAACTTGCTTAGCAGCTCACCTAGAACCAAATGAGCTGCACAGCATAGATATGGCTGCAGGCACAGAGGACTTGGCACCATCCACCCCTTTGTCAGACGTGTCACAAAGATTTTGGACTGCCTTTAGGATGCTTTTTCCTGCTAGAACCGATTCTAATCTGCTGCATAATACCACACGGAGGACAGGAGAGACAGCTGAAGATTATGTAGACAGGATGTTGAAGTTATGGGAAGAACACACAGACAGCAGCCCATTGACAGGTCCATTGCAGAAGCTCTTTAAACAAACAATGATAAGAGGCCAAACAGTGTCAGTGAAGGAGGAAATGTTAAAATTAGTTGGAGGGAACAACATGCCATTAGATCAATGGATAGAGGTAATAGTGTATCACTTAGAGAGAGCCGACGAAGAAGAAAATAGAAAAAGCTGTGAAATACAAACACTACAGCAGCAACTCTTAACTGTACAGCTGCGTCAGGCGAAGGAACAGGAAAATGAGAGAAAGAAGGAGAACAAGGCAGCAAAATCAGAAATGATTTCAGTTCCAATGCAGGTGGCTAACTCTGAACCACCAGTTGTTTATTCCCCTCAGGAAGCCCCAAATCAGATGTATCAATAGGCTCCACAGGTGCACCCACCAAGCAGAGCTAGACCCAGGTTCAGAGGATACAGGGGTAGAAACTTTAGTGGACCCAGAGGCCAACAATATGACAGAGAGATCTATTGCTGGAGGCTTGGGCAGCCAGGACATATAGAATGGAACTGTTCTTATGTCACTGCACGGCAAACCGGACCACCAAGGAGAGCCTTGCCGGCGCCACAACAATCACAAACAGCTCAAAACCCTCCATCAGTCCAACACCACTGTTGTCATCCTCCCAATCCCAGCCAGATGCCACAGTACTAGGGATTCCTGGATCCTATTACAGAGGTAGTTTTAGAGGAATTCCCAGCCCCAGTGTTAGACATTTTTCCTCCCACAAACATACAGAAGTAATGGGATTTTCCAGAAACAAACAGAAATGCTATTTTTCCAGACCAGTTGAATGTGTGCTCCCCTTTGAAGAAACCAGCATAACCTTTCTGCTGTTTCTAATTCAGAAACAGTGTCCTCTGAACTTACTGGCACGTGATTTGATTGCTGTGCTGAATGCCACAATTGTCTGCTCATATTCACACTGATGTGATTTTCCCAAATGGCAAAATTTTTAGGACCCATAACTCAGACACAAACCAGTTGAACCAAACAGCAGGTTACGATGAAAACAGCACTTGTGTTTGGTGGGGAAATGCTGTGCATCCCGAAGACAACACTCTGATGGAAGTCATGAAACACTGGGAAAGATGGATAACTTCTCTCCGTTCTTAGAATTCCCCAGCAGACCCCCTTCATGTCACCCTGAACTACGTAAGATCCCCAGAGCAGGCATGTGACATAGAAAGCTATCAGGACAGATGGTAAAACTTTTGCAAGACAAATACCAGTCCGAAGATCCTCAGTTATGGGTAAATTGGCGCGATATTTATATTGGTCCACAAGGTGTCGCTGCCGCTGCAGAATTGCAAGAGGAGCTACAGATTTTGTATCAACTTCATGCTGATATGTACCCTCATTTCACACTGAAAGTTGCAAATGGGGAACAAGCAAAAAACTTGGGCCCAATGATTAAAAAGGCTGTTGAAACAACGGACTGGTAAGCTGTGCAAGGAACTCCTTTTATGGAATACAGCCCAAATTGCAACACTTACAAACTCATCTATGAGGGAATGTTAAGCGTTACTCTAGATATGGTAAAAAGAAGCAGAACACATGGCAGAGAGAACACAGATTCAGAGATTGCCCTGCAACTTCTGAACTCTGTCCCAGACACAGTGTGGTCCAAGGGAAATTGAGGGTATGCGAGGAACCATTTCTGGCCTTTTCTCATCTGGTGTTTTGGTTCCATGTCGTTCCCCATACAACACCACTATTTCACCTGTGGCAAAACCTGGTAGAGAAAACTAGCGCTTAGTGCCTGACTTAAGGAAAATAAACATAAGACTCAAATCAACCCACTATGACTCACCTAATCCCTACACCATGCTCTGAAATTTGGATCAGGAATACAAATGGTTTACAGTTATGGATCTTGCCAATTCATTCTTCTGCATACCCATTCAAGAAAATTGTCAGAAATTGTTTGCTTTCACCTTTGAGGGACAGCAATACACTAACACCAGACTACCACAGGGTTTGACAGACAGTCCATCACTCTTTAACCATGTTTTGCAAACCTTGCTACAGGAGTTTCAACATCCTCTTCTGGACAGGTGCTGTGTGTTACAATACGTGGACGATATCCTTCTGGCAGGCCCGACAGAACAGGAGGTCAGTCAGTTAAGTGCAGACTTCCTAATTTGGTTAAATTCAAAAGGATTCAGAGTCTCTAGGGAAAAGTTACAATGCTGCCGTCCCAGAGTTGTATTTCTTGGAAGGGTCATAACCTCGGCTGGCATTGGAATCACAGAAGGTCACAAACAGAGCATCCTCAAACATCCAAAGCCACACACTGTACGTGAAATGATGTCATTTTTAGGCATGGCAAATTACAGCAAAAATTACGTGCCAAATTACACTGAGATTGCAGCACCGTTGCGGAAACTCATCACGAAGACAGGACATGGAAAACTGAAAGCGCCCCTAAGTTGGAACATAGAGGCAGAGCAGGCTTTCATTGTTCTCAAGCAGTGTCTAAATGAAGCCTCAGAGTCGGCAGCTCCTGATTTAACAAAAATGTTTGAGCTGGATGCGAAAGAGAGGAAAGGATTTGTTTCTTCAGTGTTGTGGAAACCAGGTAACATGGGAAGAAGAGTTTTGTGTTACTACAGCACCAAATTGGAACAGGTGGAGAAAGGCCACCAGACATGCACCAGGGCTCTGTGTGCTATTGCTAAAGCATTAAAAGAAACATCTCATGTCACTCGTGGACAACATGTAAGGGTTCACACAAACCATGCAGCTGAAAGTTACATTTCCAGCAACAAATTCACCCTGGGCAAACAACGCACAGGCAAACTCCAAGACATTTTAATCCAACCTAATGTCTTCTACACAAGTACTGAGACTAACATGGCAGCACCCACTTCTGACCAGTTTTTCATGTCTGTGAGGCGCTGGTGAGGGAGGAAATGAACGTCTTCGCTTGAAAGAGGCTTTAAAGAAGCCGGAACAGGTTGCTATTGTAAAGTGCTCTGCACATCAATCAGGCACCCCAAAAATAGTAATGGGCAATAACGCAGCTGACGCTGCCGCAAAAGCCGCTGCGAGTTACAGGATGACAAAAAATGCAAAAACACAGTTAGTCCAGACCCCCGCAGCCACACAGGACACAGGGTTGATGGAACCCATTGACATGCAAACAGCCGCTGCACCTCAGGAAAAACAGGCATGGGTGGACAAGGGAGCAACAAAAACCAAAGAAACTGGTCTTTGGAGGTCACATGATGGGAGACCCGTGGCCTCCTCAGCTCTCCTATTGCTACTTTGTGAGGAAGCTCATCATAGGGGCCATCAATCTAGTCACAAGCTCATTGGTCTGATTAGTCAGAAATGGTGGCACCCTTTTCTCACTGATGTTTGTAAATATTTTGTAAATACTTGTTCTATCTGTTCAAAGTACAATCCTAAAGTTACTTTA
Organism: Crenichthys baileyi; assembly: GCA_036173005.1. Taxonomy (NCBI): domain Eukaryota; kingdom Metazoa; phylum Chordata; class Actinopteri; order Cyprinodontiformes; family Goodeidae; genus Crenichthys; species Crenichthys baileyi. The sequence goes on from JAHHUM010002909.1 coordinate 394,017, forward strand.
AAAACAGGTATGGGAGCATTCCGTGTACCCAACAAGCCATGGCAGGAAATTGTCATTGACTTTCTTGACACGGGCAGAAAAAACGGAGTGAAAGGATGTAGATACATGCTTGTATGTGTTGACACTTTCTCTAGGTGGGTCGAAGCCACCCCCACCAAAACGGATTCAGCCCGAGAAGTCATTAATTGGCTAATTAATGATCTGATTCCACGACACGGTGTTCCCCTTTGCATCTGCTCGGACAATGGAACACATTCAGCTCAGACTCCTTGAAAAAAGTGGAGGAGTACTTTGGGATCAAACACAGGTTTGGGACAGCTTACCATCCAGCCTCTCAAGGACTCGTTAAGAGAGCTAATCGCACAATCAAAGAACATTTGGCTAAAGTTTGTGCTGATACAAAGCTGAAATGGTTGGATGCGTTGCCCTTGGTGATGTTTTCCATAAGATCATCACCCACTGACCGCATGGGATTGACCCCCCATGAGCTGGTGACAGGAAGAATGATGCCATGTCCATTTACCTCCTCTTTACAATCAGGATGTACACCCAGCCTAGACTCACAGAGAGAGGAATTAACACACTATGTTCAGCAATTGCAATCTGCTGTGAAGTTTTTGTCTCACAACACACAGGTAGCCTTAGCAAAAGAGCCAACAGGGGAGACGCCAGAGCACATCGAGCCTGGGGAGTGGATATACAGAAGGGTGTTCAACAGATCTTGGGAAGACCCAAGGTGGATTGGACCCTTCCAAGTGGTGAGCTCCACCACAAACAGTGTGAAGGTCTGGTTGGATGAAGGCCGGACTAAGGTAAGCAAGTCTTGTCACAAATCACATTGCAGGAAAGGGGAGCCATCATCCAAAAGGGACCTCAGAGAAATCAGAAAGCACCCGAGGGACATAGGAGAAGAAGTGGAGGAGTAAAAATTTTGATATGCCACCTCAGGAAGGTAAGAGGAGGAGGGAGTAGTGTGAACTTGTGGATTATGTCACTTATGTTCCTTTTGGTGGCCAGGACTCAATCACAAATTGTGACTACATTTGGTTGCACCGACAAAGCTGTCAAATACAGGCCTAGACGTGAAACCTCTGCGGCACAGAGATCAACTGACCCTTGTGTTGAACAATATGATGGAATCGAGTTAAATTACACCTTAGGCAGTTCTGTGACCTTTCAATTTGATCTTTGTGATGTGATAGATTGTGGAGACAAATATTCGGCTTGGAGAGGATATGATATCTACATATGCCATTTCAGGTGGGGTGACCCTTACGGGGGCCAGTGGTGTCCCAGGTGGAGTTATGTTGGTTGGAATATGGGACCAGGAGGATATACAACACCATTATCAGGGGAATTGAAACGATTACAAAATATCGGTTTGGTGCGGGGAAAACTGACCTCACCTTCAATCTGGGCGTCGCATACGAAAGTCAACCCCTCGCTTCTCACCGTTGAGAATCTTAAAGGAAATGTATTTTACTGCGGCAAACATCCTTTAAACAACTGTCAAAAAAGGGGAGATAAAGGATTTTATCTTATACTGGGGGTTGATGTTGCTGGCACGGATCCTAAGGGGCTTATACAATTTAACTTAGTGGACCGACCTCAGCATAAAATTTTTTCTACAGAATCCAAACAAGTGGGCCCAGTCCAGGCTTATGACTTCGCTAAAATTTCATATCCGAAACAACTGCAATTGGAGACAGAGTACATCCAGGGGAACACAGGCTGAGCCTGGTACAGGAAGCAGCATATAAGGCAAAAATGGGAAATTGTATAGTATGCGCTCAGGCTTGACCCAACTTAATCCTTGTCGAAACAACGTTTGAATATACCAACAATGGATCCAGTTCAGCATCGAACATCAGTGATATCGACTGCTTGCTCCAGGTAATGTCCCAAGATAATTTACACTCAAACTGTATAGGCTGGGAAAAGATCTATCCAGTCGCCCGCATTTCAATTCAATTCAATTCAAAAATACTTTATTAATCCCAAAGGGAAATTAAATGTTGTAGCTCATTATGAAGGTTTCTTCAAGGAGCCGTTGTAGATACTGATGCTGTGGGCAGGAAGGATCTCCTGTAGCGCTCCATCTTACAGCAGATCTGAAGAAGCCTCTGACTGAAGACACTCTGTTGTTGTAGGACAGTCTCATGAAGAGGATGCTCAGGGTTCTCCATAATGTTATTCATTTTATGAAGAATCCTTCTTTGCACGATGATCTCCAGAGGTTCCAGAGGAGTCCCCAGAACAGAGCCGGCCTTCTTTATCAGCTTGTTGAGCTTTTTTAAGTCCCTGGCGCTGATGCTGCTTCCCCAGGAGATGATGGCAGAAGAGATCACACTCTCCACAACAGACTTATAGAAAGTATGCAGCATCTTGCTGCAAACACCAAAGGACCTAAGCTTCCTCAAGAAGTACAGTCTGCTCTGTCCCTTCTTGTAGACAGCTTCACAGTTGCATCTCCACTCCAGTCTGTTCTCCAGGTGAACACCGAGGTATTTATACTCCTGCACCACCTCCACCTCTTTTCCAATGATGGAAATAGTTTTTGACTTATTCCTGTTTCTCTTAAAATCTACAATCATCTTTGTTTTAATAACGTTCAAGATGAGATGATTGTTTCCACACCATGCCACAAAGTGGTCCACCACCTTCCTGTACTCAGCTTCTTGTCCATCTCTGATCCACCCCGCAACTGCAGAATCATCCAAGTATTTCTGCAGATGACAGGAGTCTGTCTTGTACTGGAAGTCTGAGGTGTACAGAGTGAAAAGGAATGGTGCGAGTACAGTCCCCTGTGGTGCTCCTGTGCTGCTGACTACCTGGTTAGACTCACAACCCTTCAGTCTCACAAACTGTGGTCTGTTTGTCAGGTAGTCTCTGATCCAGGAGATTGTTGAGGCCTCCACCTGAGTCTTCTGGAGTTTCTGACAAAGCAAATCAGGTTGGATTGTGTTAAATGCACTGGAGAAATCAAAGAACATGATCCTCACAGTCCTGCTGGCTTTGCCCATATGACAGTGGGTTTGGTGAAGCAGGTGTATGATGGCATCTTCAACGCCAACTCCACAGCGATAAACAAACTGAAGAGGGTCCTAATAATTTATTGTTTGCTTACTCAGGTGGGTCAACAGGAGTCTCTCTAGGACTTTTATGATATGGGATGTCAGGGTAAAAGGTCTATAGTCATTGAGGACTGATGGTTGCATTTTCTTTGGTACCGCAACAAGACACGAGATCTTCCCCAACACCGGAACCTTCTTCTGGGCCAGGCGAAGGTTGAAGAGGTGCTGCAGAATCCCACAGAGCTGCTCTGCACAGCCCTTCAGGACTCTAGGGCTGACATGATCTGGACCTGCAGCCTTATTCCGATTCAGTCTCTCCAGTTGCACCTTCACCTGACTTCTTGAGACACACAGGTGGAAGGGGCTGGCAAAGGAAGCATCAGCATCTTCTGATATGGGTGAAGGCAAACATGTAGAAGCAGAAGGGTCTAGGGCTGAGGTGGAAGATAAAACATTTGAGGTGTTACTGGACAGCTGTGGGTCCTGTGGGTCAAAGGAGGGTGGGATGTCTGTTTGGCTGTGAGCAAGAGAGGAGGATGCTGAGCTTGTTTCTGAACTGAACCTATTGAAGAATGTGTTCAGTTCATTGGCTCTGTCCAGACCTACCACGCCCTCCGTCTTCCAGCCCACCATGCTAACCAAGGTGACCTGCTTTAACAATGGAAATAATGCTGAGGGACATTTCAATGTAGGCCGAGTGCCCGTTGAGTATTGTGTGAAAAGCTATGATTTGACTGGAAAGGGGATTGCAAGTAAGCTACTGGTCAATACAGCTGATGTGTGGTGGTATTGTGGGGGAAAGACACTGAGGGGCTGGCTGCCTGTTAACTGGAGAGGAAGATGTGCTCTTGTTTCCCTGCTCTCTCCCATCCAGGTCATACCTGAGGCTGATTGGCCCACTTCCTCAGGGGGAGTTTTTAAAAGCCATGTTAACAAGCGCTCCACTGGACCGTTCGCTGACTCCTCGGTATCGATTGATTCGATAGGCATACCTCGAGGTGTCCCGGATGAGTATAAATTGGTTAACCAGATTGCAGCAGGTTTTGAATCAATATTTATTTGGATAACCCCTAATAAAAATGTGGATCGTGTAAATGATGTACATTATAATGTTCAACGTTTGTCTAATTCCACCCGAGATGGTTTTGAGGCTGTGCATGGGCAACTCTCAGCCACCTCCTTAGTTGCTTATCAAAACAGGATAGCTTTGGACATGGTCCTGGCGAAAGAGGGAGGGGTATGTGGTATAATTGGAGAGGCTTGTTGTTCTTTCATCCCAAACAATACAGCACCTGATGGTTCTCTGACAAAGGCCCTAACAGGATTACAGTCACTACCCATCGAATTAAAATCGCACTCAGGAATACAAGAACCATTCACGAACATGTTCCAGACGTGGTTTGGAAAATGGGGAAGCCTGCTGGTGAGTATAGTCACCGCATTGACTGTTGTTCTGATGATCGCAGTTTGTGCATGCTGTTTTGCACTGTGTATTCGAGCTCTCATCCTTAGGTGCATGACTACAGCCATGGACTCAGGGGACAGAGAGTGCCGACCGCCTACCAGATGCCGATAGTTAGGGGGGCGGGCCCCTTGAATCAAGGGGGTAAGAAAGACGGGGCCGTGATCAGGCTCACCGGTTTGACAGAGGATAACCCATAAGTGAAAAGGGGGCCCGCTGTCTGACCCGATATCCTTCACAGTGATTTCTGTGACTTAATAAATAATGTTGATACTAAAGGAATCAGAATGTTTGATTTAAATTGTGTGAATGATGTACCAGATAAAGTTAATTACAGATTGATTAAACGAAATTAGTTCAGCAAATGTCATAAATGAAAATATTAATAGGACCTCACAGGTTAATTTTAGTTATGTGTTCACCTCTCCATAGGTTGATTTTGGACAGGTGTTAGGTAATAAGTTGAGGCTGCTTTGAAGAAAAAGTTTTCTAATTGTGCTAAACAGATACATTGTTTTTGATAATGATGAAATATAAATATATTATATTATAAGATCCATTTGATTAAGCCACTGTGTGGCGTGCTTTAATGATAATAATAGTAGTTGATAATTACCTACATTTGGGCGTAATCTGTCCGGTATGAACATATGATTTTATATTCTATGTTAAGACTCACCTTTTTAGGTAGCTGAACCTGCCAAAGGACGCTTAGGGATGTCACTCAGGGGGCAGAGAAGATGGACGAAGACGATCAACACTTAGGGTCTACATTAACTGATTCACATGATGTTAGACAGACTTTTCTGCTGTGCTTCAGGCTGTTATCATTTCTCTCTTTTCTCTGAATCATACACATACAGGTTTGATGGGGTTAGACTTGTCTCCACTAGGTTTATCAACTGTTGCTTAGACACAACCAGGGGTCTACCGGAGAGATGGCGTTCCTCCGTGGGGGGGAGGGGAACCAAGTGACAGGTGGACGGAGATTCCCTGGTCATATATAGGTTTAACACACACATACAGGATTTAATGATTGTTTCGGGCGGTGGGTACCCAGTTGCAGGTGGTCCACTACCCAGTGCCTAAGGGGTTAACTGATCTAAATTAATGAGGTGCCTTTAAATGACACCTCATCAGGGGGGTTGTTAGGAATAACCTTTATTAATATGCTCCACAGCTATTTTTCCCTTTTATACTATAGTGAAATAAAATAGTTCAAATTTTCCCTTTTGTCACAATAGGATACGAATGCTCATAGATATACAGTACAAGGATAAATGACCCAAGGTTTGTCATAAATGACCTGAAGCTGGGGCACTGGGGTAGATAGTGGAGCCGCCGGTATACTGGGTTGATTAGAAAGCTACAGCACACTTAGATTAAGTATGGACACCCGCTACTACGCAATCTAACAGATAGACACCGCAATGGTGACACATAGTCTACTGATAACCACTGAGGGAGGGCACATCCATTGCATTGGAGTGCGAGATATAAAACTGTATGTGACCTTCTATCGGGGCTCTTTGTCATGCTGTAATGGACTGCGACGGTTCGAGACGGGAGCCTCAGCACTGATCTCTGTAATCAGTCCTCTCCCTTAATTTAGATTAAATGAGTTAAACATTAGAAACTGGTTGAGAGTCGTTCCTTTAAGAGTCTTTAGATAGAGTGTGACTGTTTCCGGGGTTTCAAGTACCGGAGGAGATCCGAGGCGTCTGACCGCAACTGGGAGCGGTAAAGGGACAGTTGTATAATAGGATTTAGTGTATGTAGGGGTATGTAAAGATGTCATGTGGTTCACACTCTTTACCACTTGGTGGCGGGAAAGCCTCCTTCAGTTGTTTGCCAACCGCTAATGTAATAAAGAAGAAGATGGTAATGCACCAATTTTGTTGTTTGCCAACCGCCACAACAAAGAAAGAAGAAGAAGCCGAGTTCTAACTACTCAGTAACTGTTAAAGGATCTTTTGAAGAGAAGCTACCAACAAAGATGTGGAGACAGCAGCTCAAACGGTGGCAGAATGCAGCAGTGGGAGAGATTTCCCAAACAGCTAAAGAGGACAAAGAAGATCAGCTGCGTCTCAACATCCTGGAGGCTGGTTTCAACCCTAAAGTTCTAAAGTAAAACGTAAACGCTTCATCACTCGGTGGGAACTACCCACGTCCCCCATTTTGAGTGGTTTGTTGGCCTTTGACACCGATACAAGTTTGCTTAGAAACTAATTAATAGGGCTGCACGATATTAGGGAAAACTGCGATGTTTGATAATAGTGCCTAATAGTGTGATGACGATATGACTTGCGATATATGAACAAATACTTACAGTGCATCAGGAAAGTATTCACAGCGCTTCACATTTTGTTAAGTTACAGCCGCTTTCCAAATTGTATTAATTTCTATCCCCAAAATTTTACACATACTCCTTATTTTTTTGTAGAATTTTGAGTGTTATTATGAATTATTATGATGTATTATGAAGGTAGAGGCTTAGATTATTTTGGTGCTAATGGGAAAGGTATTATAAAATGGCAAGAATACAGTGCATCAAAAATATTTGGTCATGAGAGTCAATGGGACCAAATTGGTAACAAAGGTAAAGAGTGTATGCTAAATTTGTAGCTCTTGTTCTACACACCTTGCAATCAAAATTCAATTCAATTCAGTTTATTTATATAGCGCCAATTCACAACACATGTCGTCTCAAGGCACTTCACAAAAGTCAGGTACATACATTCCAATTAATCTTAATCATTGAACAGTGGAGCCAGATCCTGTTATTTATTCAAATTGAATAAAAAGTTTTTCTATCTAAGGAAAGGAAACCCAGCAGATTGCATCCAGTCAGTGACTTGCAGCATTCACTCCTCCCGGATAAACATGTAGAGACAGTGGACAGTCACTGGCGTTGACTTTGCAGCAATCCCTCATACTGAGCATGCATGTAGCGACAGTGGAGAGGAAAAACTCCCTTTTAACAGGAAGAAACCTCCAGCAGAACCAGGCTCAGTGTGAGCGGCCATCTGCCACGACCGACTGGGGGTTAGAGAGAACAGAGCAGAGACACAAAGAGAACAAAGAAGCACTGATCCAGAAGTACTTTCTATGGAAAGGAAAAGGTAAATGTTAATGGATGTAGCTCCTTTAGTCGTTTCACCTAGAAAGAAGGAACAGATAAACTCTGAGCCAGTTTTCGAGTTTAGAGTCTGAAGAGAGCACAGAGAGTTAGTCACAGTAGAAGCTCAGTCAGTAGCTATGTCTGGGAGAGAGAAAGGGTTAAACACTGAAAGACAGGGCCATGTGGATCATCGGTAGAGGGTGAGCATTAAGTTGTTGCCAGCAGAAGCTTGGAGGATTCCCCTCTCCAGAAAGGTGTTACAGGTAGACACAGAGTCAGGCCAGGTGTAGCTTCTAGGAAGAGAAAAGAGAGAGAACAAAGTTAAAAGCTGAAATAACAGCAAATAATACAAAATTTAAGAGTAGCGTGAGAAAGTAGCAAAGAGGGTGAAAGTGGTCATTATGTCCTCCAGCAGCCTAAGCCTATAGCAGCATAACTACAGAGATAGCTCAGGATAACCTAAGCCACTCTAACCATAAGCTTTATCAAAAAGGAAAGTTTTAAACCTAGCCTTAAAAGTAGACAGTTTGTCCATCTAGAGCCCACTGATGGCCATTGTTATACTAAAAACCACAACGATTGGGATGCCTCTCTCTGTCAGATTGACCATAACCAATGGAAAAGAGAGGGGGTCATACAGGTAGCAGAAATGGAGGGTGTGTTTGCACCTCAACCGTAACTGAGCCGGTTTAGGCTAAACCTGACTCCCCCTTACTCCATCCAACAAGGGGAGAAGAAGATGGAGCTAAAATAAGGAAGATAGCTCAGGATAACCTAAGCCACTCTAACTATAAGCTTTATCAAAAAGGAAAGTTTTAAGCCTAGCCTTAAAAGTAGACAGGGTGTCCGACTCACGGACTAAAACTGGGAGCTGGTTCCACAGGAGAGGAGCCTGATAACTAAAGGATCTGCCTCCCATTCTACTTCTAGAGACTCTAGGAAACACCAGTAAACCTGCAGTCTGAGAACGAAGTGCTCTGTTAGGAACGTATGGAACAATCAGATCTCTGATGTATGATGGAGCTAGATCATTAAGGGCTTTATATGTGAGGAGGAGAATTTTAAATTCTATTCTGGATTTAACAGGGAGCCAATGAAGGGAAGCTAAAGTAGGGGAAATATGATCTCTCTTTTTAATTTTCATCAGAACTCTTGCTGCAGAATTTTGAATCAGCTGAAGGCTTTTAACTGCATTTTGTGGACATCCTGATAGTAAAGAATTACAATAGTCCAGCCTTGAAGAAACAAATGCATGGACTAGTTTTTCAGCGTCACTCCTGGACAGGATATTTCAAATTTTGGCAATGTTCCGGAGATGAAAAAAGGAAATCCTAGAAACCTGTTTAATATGGGATTTAAATGACATGTCCTGGTCAAAAATAACACCAAGGTTTTTTACTTTATTATCGGAGGTCAATTTAATGCCATCCAGGTTAAGTGACTGACTAAGCAGTTTCTTTTTTAAAGACTCCGGTCCAAAGACGACAACTTCTGTCTTGTCTGAATTTAGAAGCAGAAAATTTAAAGTCATCCAAGTTTTTATGTCTTCAAGACATGCTTGTAGTCTATCTAACTGGTCGGGTTCATCAGGATTTATGGATAAGTAAAGCTGAGTGTCATCAGCGTAACAGTGAAAATTTATTCTATGCTGCCTGATAATTTTACCTATTGGAAGCATATATATAGTAAAGAGAATTGGCCCAAGTACTGAACCCTGTGGTACTCCACAATTAACCCTGGAGTTTAAAGATGATTTATCATTTACATGAACAAACTGGAATCTGTCAGACAAATAAGATTTAAACCAGCCTAGCGCTGTTCTCCTGATCCCTACAGCATATTCCAGCCTTTCTAAGAGAATATTATGATCGACTGTATCAAATGCAGCACTGAGATCTAACAGAACCAGTACAGAAACAAGTCCATTATCTGAGGCAATAAGAATATCATTAGTGACTTTCAGCAGAGCTGTTTCAGTGCTATGATGAGCTCTGAAACCTGACTGAAACCCTTCAAACAGGTCATTGCTGTGTAAATGCTCACACATTTGATTAGCAACTATTTTCTCAAGAATTTTAGATAAGAATGGAAGATTGGATATCGGTCTGTAATTTATTAAGTCATCTCGATCAAGCAAAGGTTTCTTAAGCAAAGGTTTAATTACAGCTACCTTAAAAGCTTGTGGTACATACCCATTTACTAATGATAAATTAATCATATCTAAAATGGAGCTGGTAATCAGAGGGAACACTTCCTTAAATAATTTTGTTGGGATTGGGTCTAACATACAAGTTGAAGGTTTAGATGAAGCTAATATTTCTGATAACTCTGGAAGCTCCACAGGATCAAAACAGTCCAAACACAGATCAGGTTCTACAGTTACTTCCAATGTTGTCTCACTTGTTGAGGATGAAGTAATCATCATTGGGAGTATGTCAAAGATTTTCTTCTTAAGAAAAAGGATAAACAAATGTAAAAAATAAAAGTTAAAAGCAAATCCTGGCCAAGTTTCATAGAACTGACCTTTAAACTGTCTGAGATATTGAGAATTTAAAAGAACAAACAAGCAGAAAGCACATGTTTGGCCCCCCAAGGGCCCTAGTGTGTTAAAGTAATGTAGCCAAAGCTTAAATGGTGAAGCCTAAATTGGTGTCTTGGTGGTTTATCTCCATCATGTTTGACTTGGCCAGTGGGAGGTTACCATTTTGAGCTTTTTTTTTTTTGCAAAAGAACCTTTCCATTGATCCCATTTTAAACCAGGGTCTTTCTTATTGTTCAGTCTAGAACACTGACCTTAAATAAGGAATGTCATGCCTTCAGTGGTTTAGATGTTGTCCTGTGTTTTTTGTGACCTGTTAGATGAGTTTTCTTGGAGTATTTTTGGTAGGCAGTATAGGAGCCATTTGCATTTTTTTTTTTTGGTGTTTGGTCATAGTTTGGGTCTGTCTTATTTAGTGTTGATAATTCTGTTTGATTGGGTGGCAGTGTTTGGTTTATATGTGAATTGACACTCTGACCTATATTTTACTCTACTACTGGTGGCGGTGTGGGGGAAATCTATATAGGTGTCAGGGTTAGAGGGTATCAGGTGTGTGGAGGTCATACAGTTTTTTACCGCTCTCTGTTGTATACTGGTTTGGCTTCATCATATCCACTTATTGACCACAATTGCCAGTCTGGACATTACCTTATGAGTGCGTTAGGACCTGGATTCCCCGCACCCAGAAGTGACAAAAAATGGATGGAATTTGATAGTCGCTATAGGCAGGTTACTCCTGGAAAGGTTCCCTGATGTTCCACATTGTCTCTTTTTATGGAGGATGGTTACCGCGGTGGTTACAGTGGATCAGGAAAGTATTCACAGCGGTTCACATTTTATATATAAATATATATATATAAAAAAACAAATGATGGTATATATATATATATATATATATATATATATATATAATATATATATATATATATATATATATATATATAAATATATATATATATATATATATATATATATATATATATATATATATCCCATCATTTGTTTTTTTGTGTTTTAATTTTGAATATATATATATATATATATATATATATATATATATAAGAGACTAAATGTACATCCTTCAATCAAACGAGGTGTGAAAATTTTGACAAGTGGGCGGGACTTCCGGCGACATAACCAGATGTTGTCATTAACCGGACGTTGTCATCACAAGGAAGCGAATCTTTCTAATTGTATGTTTTTAGATGTTTTTACATTTAAAAAAAAAAACATGTAGTTTCTCCATATTAAAGGTCACTCAGGTTAATGCAGGCACGTCACACAAAATTCTAAGAGAACCTGACAGAATTGTAAATTTATTTTAGCTGATTTTAGTTACCTTAAGCTTCTCTTTTTTCATCTTAGAGCAATAGTTATTTAGGATTTAGAGAAAACAGTTGTCTCCTCATCCCACGTGGGAGCCAGAGGTTGTATCCTGTAGGTGTGGTCTATGTTAAACGTCTCAAGAAACGGAAAAAATAAAAGTTATAAAGTCCTCAGACATGTCACTGTTTATTGAATTAAGGCAGACATCCTCAGCTGTTTCTTGTGTATTATCTCAGACAAAGTCTTCACACTGACTGTAGTCAAAGTAATCAAGAGGACTGTGCTCTTTCCTGACCGAAAGTGTCGAGCATTGTCTCAGTCAATACACATCCGCTGTTTAATGAATAGGTGATCAGACCTCAGACATGTCACTGTTTATTGTGAATTGTCTCAGACAAAGTCTTTACACTGACTGTATTCAAAGTAATCAAGAGGACTGTGCTCTTTCCTGACCCAAAGTGGTGAACATTGTCTCTGACAATTCACATCCCTGTCTATTGAATTAATGTGTCTGTGGCTTTGCTGAGGTGTCTCAGGGGGGTGTGGTCAAGGGGTGTAACCCTGCACACTGATCGGTTGTCGTCATTAGGGGGCGAATCTAGAATCAACGAATTAAAAAACAGAGGGGCGTGCTTCAGTATTTCTTTTAAATACTAGCAGAAAACGCTGCAATTTACTTGCAACATTCGCTGGAAAAGAACACTCGTTGAACAATGGTTAGAGTTAAGAGAGGTTTTTGCTTTCCCTCTGTGTCAGTTGTATTTACTCTGATAACCATAGCCAGTCATGGGCAGAAATTAAAATGAATAGCCAATTAACATCTATATATACTCTAAAATACGTTAAATACTAGATACCAATTAACAACAGGTTTTGAACAAATAAATTCCTTTAGGTCGCAGAATTACTATAATCTTACAGTTCTTACAGTTATATATGCAGACTATGATATAGGAGGTTTAAATTGTTAATTCAAACATTTTAAAATAAATAAATAGTTATTAGGTTGGATATGCACTTAGATTTGTCTTATAAACTGCCTGGAATTCTCAATAAAAGTTGTCAAGCAAGGCTGAAGTTTTAAGTCTCTTACTTGGTCACTAAATTGCAGACTACACTACCATATTGTAAACACACACATTTACCATACAGAGATACTAACATACAGGTGCCTACCAAATAAGCTCAGCCTCTTTCGTATCATCATAGTGTTTCTGGTAAATCATAAATATTGAAGGATAGATATAAAATCTAATGCAATCCATATTTGTCTTGGCCCGTGAGTGTATTTGTAACATGTTGAATGCTGCAAACATACTTTGGTACAGCTTGCTTATTAAGTCTGTGGTTAAAGGGTACAAAACAATATTCAACTGTCTGTTCCTGTTTCAGTGAATGTTCTATACATGTGGTTTCCATCACAATGAACATATATTTAGAAACCTTGAATTAAACAGAAATTACATTAAATAGTTTTAAATACAGAATAATAAAAAAATGTGTGCTATATTTCCATTTCCCCAATGTGAATACCTCAGCTATATTTCTGAATCACAGCGATCTCTGAATTGGCTGTTAGCATGGTCTGGATGGGCCCTGGTTCTTTCCTCTGTGAAAGTTGAGTAAAAATTGTGAGAGCCTCACACTGCCCCTCGTGTGTCCTCGTAAACATGATCTTTAGCCAGACGTAATGATGTTGTATAATATCTCACCCATCACTGCCATCCACCCCTATGTCAGTCTTAAACTCTACCATGCAGAGAAACAATATGTTCAGACTGGCAGTAAAAGATTAGAGTTGTGAAGAGGGGGGTGTTGAAGGGAGAACAAAACAACTTGTGTGACTCCCCGTTGAATTTGCACCTATATGTGCTTGTTTCTGCAATGCCCTTATACTCTTTTTAACTGCCACAGTCCAAAATTTTTTCAGTTTACCCTACAGTAAAAAAGTAGATGAGAGGCAACATGCAAAAAAACCAAAAGGCCTGGTCCAAAAAAAAAAAAAAAGCATGAAAACACACAAGCGTAGGGCCCCAAGAATGTGGCTCAAATATCTTTTTTTGGCACAGAACAGAAATTTTAAATCTAGGAATAAGATTTTAAATTAGTAATTTGGAACGAATGTGTAAAAACAGCTATAAAAACATAAAATTTTCCATTCATCCATCCATCCATCCATCATTACAAGTGTTTTTTTCATAAACATATATCAGAATTTCACTCCGGGGTTTTTTTTTGCCTCTGAAACTGCTCTTGGTGTAGGGGGGGAGAAAACAGCTGTCAAAGTTTTTCCATTTTTTAGCTAATAGCTGCAAAATACACAATCCTATAGCTCAATGGGTAGACCTTCAACACCAAGAATTGTCATTTTGTTTTGGGTCCCAAAAGATTCACAAATCACTGACCGTTTTCCCTTGACAAAAATTTTTTCCATATTCCCCTACCAGTGACATAATGTAAAACCTTTTTTTAAAATTGAAATCTTTTTTTTCGACTGAGAATATTTAAATGTTTGACTGACAATTTCATAAACCTGGAATAATGTACAACAAATGACATAGCTGACCCCATTACTTTGACCTCCACCAAAAAGCTCTTCACCCACATAAACAAGGAAAAAAATAAAACATTTACCACTTGGATTTAACTCTGTGCTTTTTGTCAAGGTACAGAAAATAATTCCTATGTATAACTTGTTTTACCAAAAAAATTACCAACAGAGGTTTTTTTAGACCTTTTTGGACACCTGTGCTTTATTAAAAAGTTTTTTAAAATCTGGTTTTGGCTTGTTTTTCCTCAGGCCTCATAAAAGCCTGGAAAAAAAAAAGGTAAACCATCACACTTGGGGTAAAAAATTGGTCATAAAAATGTTTGATAATTTCACATGGTTGTTTTTTATCTTCCAGTAAGACCCATTTTCCCAAAAACAATTTCAGTTGAAAACAGAAAAAAATAAATAATAGAAAAATACAAATATTTTTTTCCAAGAAAGATAAATATAAAATTCACCAGTCTGGCACCAGGGCAGATTTGGGTATTTTTTTTTAACTTGAGGACTTCAATCTGGGAAACTAAATCCTTTGGATCCTTCTTAAATTTTCTAAAAGCAGCATTTGGTCATTTTTGTACAGATATCATCTTTCACCCTATGATTCCAGATTAAATTTTCTTTTCTACCATGAAGGATTTTATCTGCTCAGAAACATTTTTGGAGCACCAATGTTAAATCAGCACAGGCCTTCGGAGTGGCTTAATTAATTCTAACCATGCATTTCATGGACTGAAACGGGGTTTCTCGATCTCTTTCTAGGTTTTTTCTTGAAAAACAAATCCAAATTTTTTTATGCCCCTTTTTTTGGTAATTTTTTGCCCTTTTCCACTGTAGCGTAATAGTATCCTTTTTTTGGGTTTTTATTTTCTTTTAATACCCAAAATCGAGTTTTGGCATTTTAGTCAACCCTAGAGGCGAACAAGAATATGACATACACCTTTTGGCCAAAGCAATAGGAATTTTTGAAAAAAAATTAAAAATAGGAGAATTTTTTTAAAAAAAAATAACCAACTTACAAAAATTTTCTATTAGAAAAGAATGGCCCAAAAAAACCCAGCACACTAATTGTTTTAATTTTGGTGGGGGGATACCCAAAAATGGTTTTTTTTAACCCTTGGGTTTTTTTGGTTTTTTCTTTTGTTTTTTTGGGAAATTCCCCTTTTGGTTATTAAGTTCCCCCTTATTCTTTCATAATGTATTCACTTCTCTGTGTTTTTTTTCCCTGTGTATTATTTTATTCCCCTTAGACTATTTTTTTTTCCCCCGTAGCCCGCGGGAGATGGCCCCTTTTTTTGGTAATCCTAACTGACCCCAAAAAGGAAAACTTTTGGGACTACTTTAAGGTCAAACATGCCTTCGATTGACATGATTGGGTGTGTTTTCCACGCAGTTTATGTACATATGTGTTTTCAGCTGTATTGGACATTTTTGCCCTCTTTATTACACTTTTTTAAAGCAATACAAAAATATGTGAGGCAAAAAAAAAAAGTACTAGTCTTGAATACACACATTTAATTTTTTTTCCTTCACTTTAAATTTATTTTTCTCAGAACAGATGAAGTTTTTAATTTTATTAGTGTATAACTGTGATATCTTCACCCATCAGTGTGTAAAAAAAAATAAATCATCAGATGAATTATAAGGGGCACTTCAGACAAACAGGTGTCTATAAACCCCCAAAACCCTTTTTTTTAAAATTTTGATTTAAGCTGTAAATGTCACCAGATTAACAACCACTTTATTGGACAACAGGATGCATAATGTTTCTAACAAGTATGTTTTAAACAGGAACTCAACTAATTAATTTATTACCCAAAACAGATGTTTTTTTTTAGGATAGGAAATTTTTATTTTAGTAGAATATTCAAACACACCCTCCATTTCTGCTACCTGTATGACCCCCCCTCTTTTCCAAAAGGTTATGGGGTCAATCTGACAGAGGAGGTATTTCCCCAACGTTGTGGTTTTTTAGTATAACAATGGGCCTCAGTGGGCTCTAGATGGACAAACTGTCTAAATTTTTTAAAGCTAGGTTTAAAACTTTCCTTTTTGGATAAAGCTTATAGTTAGAGTGGCTTAAAGGTTATCCTGAGCTGTTCTCTGTATTTATGCTGGCCTATAGGCTTAGGCTGCTGGGGGACATAAAGACCACTTCACCCTCTCCCTACTTTCTCACTGCTACTCTTCAATTTTGTATATTTGCTGTTATCTCCTTTTTAACTTTTTTTTCTCTCTCTTTTCTCTTTCCTAGAAGCTACCCCCTGGCCTGACTCTGTGTCTACCTGTAAACCATTCTGGAGAGGGGGAATCCTCCAAGCTTCTGCTGGCAACAACTTAATGCTCACCCTCTACCGATGATCCACATGGCCCTGTCTTTCAGTGTTTAACCCTTTCTCTCTCCCAGACATAGCTACTGACTGAGCTTCTACTGTGACTAACTCTCTGTGCTCTCTTCAGACTCTAAACTCGAAAACTGGCTCAGAGTTTATCTGTTCCTTCTTTCTAGGTGAAACGACTAAAGGAGCTACATCCATTAACATTTACCTTTTCCTTTCCATAGAAAGTACTTCTGGATCAGTGCTTCTTTGTTCTCTTTGTGTCTCTGCTCTGTTCTCTCTAACCCCCAGTCGGTCATGGCAGATGGCCGCTCACACTGAGCCTGGTTCTGCTGGAGGTTTCTTCCTGTTAAAAGGGAGTTTTTCCTCTCCACTGTCGCTACATGCATGCTCAGTATGAGGGATTGCTGCAAAGTCAACGCCAGTGACTGTCCACTGTCTCTACATGTTCATCCGGGAGGAGTGAATGCTGCAAGTCACTGACTGGATGCAATCTGCTGGGTTTCCTTTCCTTAGATAGAAAAACTTTTTATCCAATTTGAATAAATAACAGAATCTGGCTCCACTGTTCAATGATTAAGATTAATTGGAATGTATGTACCTGACTTTTGTGAAGTGCCTTGAGAACACATGTGTTGTGAATTGGCACTATATAAATAAACTGAATTGAATTGAATCTGTAAATTTCAATTATAGTATGACAAATCATCCTGTTTTCTCCTTTAAAAACAAATGCACACTTACATACATTTATTGCCAAAGTGTTTGTTGTGTCTAATCTTCTTAATCTATAAGGTCCAAATTGTTAATGGACTGACTACTGCCAGCAATCGCAACTTTAACTATTCTGTAAATATCTTCCACAAGGTTTAGAAGTGTGTCATAGTTAGATGAAATAACCGGGATCGCAACCTCTGCTCTATCTCATCCCAAAGGTGTTCAAGAGGTAGAGGTCAGGGCTGTGCAGGCCAGTCATGTTATTGTAACACTAGAATTCATTGATTTGGTGCTGTGACCCAATTCTTTTAGCAATATTGTGTATATGGTGATTTTTTTTTACATTGTTACTAATGCACTTACATAAATAATATGCATGCAAAACCCACACTGAGAAAAGGGTCGGCCTGTAATTACAGGTGAACTCTAGTTCCTAATAACCTACAGCTCAAAGACCGATGGTAGTGTGACAAATTAGGGTTCTACCTTTAAGCCAAGTAGGAGTTCCCACCCCCGAAGTCCTGCCACCGCGGAGCTTTTTAACCACCTCGGAGACTTCAGCCTGAGTTCCCAGAGAGGATTTACCACCAGGGAGGCCCGACGGCAGGATTGAGGAGATCCTCGAAATATTCCTTCCACCGTCAGATAATGTCCCTAGTCGAGGTAAACAGCTACCCACTGCCACTGTAAACAGTGTTAGTGAAGCACTGCTTCCCCCTCCTTAGGCGCCGGACAGTTTACCAGAATCGCTTTACGACCAACCGGTAGTCCTTCTCCATGGCCTCACTGAACTCCTCCCAGGCCTGACTTTTTGCCTCTGCCCGACCCCCAGACAACGACACACTTGGCCTCATGGAACCCATCAGTCACCTCAGGAGTCCCACAAGCCAACCACAGCCTATAGGATTCCTTCTTCAGCTTGACAGCATCCCTTACTGCTGGTGTCATCACCGGGATCGGGGATTGCCGACACGACTGGCACCGCAGACCTTACAGCCACAGCTACTGGCGGCAGCATCGACAATGGAGGCGGAGTCCACTCGGACTCTATGTCTCCAACCTCTCTGGAATCTGGTCAAAGCTCTCCCGGAGGTAGGAGTTGAATATATTCCTGACCGAGGGCTCCGCCAGATGTTCCCAGCAGACCCTCACTATATACTTGGGCCTGTCAAGTCTGTCCGGCTTTCTCCTCTTCCAGTGGATCCAACTCACCACCAGTTGGTGATCAGTGGACAGCTCAGCCACTTATTTTCACCAGAGTGTCCAAGACATGCGGCCGGAGGTCTGACGACACAACAAAAAGTTACCGACCCCGCCTTCGCCGTACTGGGCGATGTCACGTGCCTCGATTTATAAGTCATCATGAAGATGTTTTAAACCACCTTGAACTGCCACCTTAACGTGGTGGAGGGGGTTTGAGTGCTCAAATAATGTATGTTGTCTGGGGCTTAAATGCCCCAGGTAGGGTCTCCCATGGCAAACAGGCTCTGGGTGACAGGTCAGACAAAGAGTGGTTGATAGACTTAGAAAGCACAGACAAGTGTAAAATAAGACACAAGTGAACCAAGGAAGTTTGACTTGCAAGGGTGAGACAGTCCTCTGCCACAACAGTGACTTCCTTCTAACAAATGGAGAAATCCTTGCACCAGCCTTTTATTTACAACTCATATTCCTACAAGCAAAAAGTGGGAATTGGTTCAGCCAATTCTTACAGAGATTTCAACCTAAAAGTGTAGTCATTCCCATATATGGTATAAGCATGTCAGGTCCAGAGAGTGATCCACTCCAGACGGCATTCCTTAACCTTCCACAAACACTTTTTTTACACTAAAAAACACTTATAGGAATCATCTTAACTATAGTAGAACTTTAGACATAAACATGATTTAAACTAAGCAATGATAACTTATATACCTTTTTCCAACAATTCCCACCCATTTATTGTGGATTAGTTTAATATCACATCCATGTATACACTTCCAAAAAGCTTTATGCATACACCTCATTAAACATTAAACTATTGTTAAGTTTGGACATCCTGCTGCATACCCCTTTTCATTTAATTTAATTGGCGTATAGCATCCCTCACTCTGTGTTCATCCTCGCCGTTGGTCTCATCAGGGATGTAGGTGCAGCAGGTCTCGTTCAGGAGAGCGCAAACTCTCCTAACTGAAGCCGTCAGCAGGTCCAGCACCATCCTGTTCTGCAACACCATGGTTCGAATAGCTGTTACTTCTGTGGATAGTCCTGTAAAAGCTTTTGCGGTTGCATTAACAAACAGTCCCAGTCGATAATCTATTGTTTCTAATCTAGGCATATTCTTTCCTACTCCCAACCATGGGACTAAACTTAGCAAAATCTTATTTCCTGTTGATCTATGCTTGAATTCCTCAGGAACATCTGATCCCCACACTGTCATGTGGCTTCAGATGGATGAGTTCCCTCTTACTCCTATTTAGGGAAGGTTGAACTGAAATGACATAAGTGTGATCAGTGACATAAACAGGTGCACAAAAACCACTCCAACTTGGAGGCAACTGCAAATAAATGGCAGTTCTACACATCCAGTGAAATCCATCTATTGCATAAATACCCTTTAGATCATGGACCTATCCCCCTGGTTCAGCTTGGTGGGAAGGATAATAGTAAGTTGTGTTACACATGCGCATTGGAATAGTCCCCACTGGGATGGAACCAGTGCCTACGACACAATGAGAAAAATGGGAACCTGCAAGAAGCTCCACATAGTTGGACATAGAGGTTGTGACATTAAACTGTTTAAACTCTGTAACATCACAGTTGTAAAATGTTACATTACCCATTACAACCCGGAAACTGATCCTGACACCAGAAACACTATTTCTGATAAAACACTCATCATCTCTTGCCGCTGGTACTGGTCTAGCTGTCAACCTGGGCTGGCTGGAAGCGATAGGAAGTTCGGTGCATACATAACAACCAGAAATGTTCCTGGACTTGGTTACAATTTTTGCATATTGGTACCAGCTGTTAGTCTCATACAAGTAATTCATATCTTGTATAAACATTCCATGAAAATCTTCATTTATCCATGTCTTTAATTTCTGGAGATTATGAGATTGTGGAAATTTCTAGCATATTATTAACACAATTAGGGCACATATGATAAACAAAACTAAATGTTTCAACAACATCTTTCCTTTAGATTTACCTGTCAGTCTCTCTCTCACCCTTAAGGGCTAGGAAAGATTGTTGGTTTCTTCACTGACGTTGAGACGAAGCATCCGCTAGTTGGTGACAACCCCTTTGTAGTCAGACTATATAAACTATATAAACTATAGACTATATAAACTCTGTATATATATATATATATATATATATATATATATATATATTATATATATATATATATATATATATTAAACTATATAAACTATAGACTATATAAACTCTGTTATATATATATATATATATATATATATATAACAGAGGTGTATTTATTATACAGGGGGACAGGTGCTGCTGTAGCTATGGCTATAAGCATTTTGATACAGGCATCAGATTATTTTGCATGTAATGATCTATGTTTATTGTATCTGTCCCTACCAAATAAATAATAAACATATCTTGTACCATCAAATCGAAACAGAATTCCTCAACGGACTCCCAACATCTCCCAGAAAAGAGGCTTCTAGGGATGTATTCACACTTGCCACTTTTGGTCCGCTTTAAACGGACCAGGGTTCGTTTAAAGTGTCCACAAATCCCCCTTGGTCCGGACCTTTTATGCAGGTGTGAATACACTCAAGCGAACCCTGGTCCGGACCAAACAACCGGACCGAGACCCACTTTTTCAGGTGGTCTCGGTCCGCTTCCAAACGGACTCTGATGCGGTTCGGTTATGGTCTGAATACAAACCGTCCCCGATCCGAACCAACTACAAAAAGCGTACGTCTCTTTGGACATAAAAAGCCACCGTAGCTGGTAGCAAAGGTGCGTGTTGTAAGGTAAATCATACCTGATAAGCTGTGTGTTGCTTAGCAAAGCTACTGGCTTGTTGTGGGACAAGGCACGTAGAGAACGTCGGCGTTCAGCATGCATTCTCCTATGGGGTTCCAAAATTATAAATGGGATGTCTCAAAGTCTGTGTTGAATGAGCTGCTCTTCACCCTCACAATAATATTGCAGCTGTAATAATGGCACAAATATGCAGAACAGAGGTGCTGCACGCAGCACGTCTACAGCTGTTTTCCTAAATTTCCGGGTCTGTGCTTTGTCCCGTCCCCATCATTTCTGTCTAATGGGAACAATGATCGTCACCCGCGTGGCTTTGTTTACAAGTAATAGTTTACTTGCAAAAAGTACAATATGAAAACAAAAAAAAAAACAAGCAGACCAAAGGACTTTCTTGGTTTGAACACACCCTAACTTAACTTCATTTCCAGATTCTTCAAAATAATCCTTGGTTCTCAAACATAAACATTGCATGGTAATGTTGCATCACTCTTTCGGTCATGGTTTTCAACCATCTTTAATCAACTTGTTTATATTGTACATAGCCCATTAGTCTTCCCTATTCTTTAATTTTGCTTGGTAGTTTAGTTGGATTGTTTTAGCATGGTGAAGAGTTTGTTGATTGAAATATGTTTGACTTTGAGTTGACTTATTTTTGTTAATAAATTCTTGTATTTTAAGAAATTGTGTGAATTCATTCAATGTGTGTGCAGAGTTTTGCTGTTCAAGAATGTCAGAGCTTGGCTCACCCTTTTCGATACTGTTATAATACCACCACCTTACTGGGCTGGTATTCACAGGACAACCCTTAGCAGACCGAAATATTATTTGATAAATATTAAAGTATTAATATTAAATATTAAATAATATATACATTGTCACAACACCTAGATCTTCAGCCCCACCAATTTCTTGTCAGGCGCTGCCCCATCGACGCCTTGTCAGGCACTACCCCATCGACGCCTTGTCAGGCACATTAACCTTTTCCTTCTCTCTAGGCTCAAATCATCCCTTCTTCATGCCTGTTATTCGAATCTTTAGAAACCTCAATAACTTCCCTTCCTTTCTCATTTCCGGCCTTGGCCCCAGCCTCGGCCCCTTTTTTGGGGGGAAGACATCTCTAAATCTAATCCTAAAATGTTCATTCAGGCGCATGTCAATCTCAGCATTCACGTCTTCCACTGGGGTACGAGCGCCTAAGAAATAAACATTCACTAATAAACTTTTCTAATTGCATTCCTGTCTTCTCTTTGTGAGTCTTTCCAGGTTGAACTGTACATTTAAATAAGTATTTTTCAGTTTTCCAATATTATAAAAAAATTCTTCACTGAGAGCAAAGTGTACCGAAGTCAAATCCCTTGTTTGTTCTGCACACAAACTTGCCAAGAAAGCTGATTCTTATTGTTTTGCTATATTTATTAAAGTTTATATATTGAGAAATAAATATGTTAAACTGAACATTTTTGATTTCATTAAATCAACAAATCAATATTTATTACCACATAAACACAGATAAAAGTAGCGAAAATAGGTTTAATTGAGTACCGATACCGTTTCCCAGGTACCGGGCATTGGTACCGTATCGGTTCAAATGTGAAAGGTACACATCTCTATTCGTCACTGTCTAATGGCGTCCTTGATGTGTCCACAATCAGATTCCAGAGTATGGATTCCTATTTTTGTCCACTTTTCATGTTATTTTAATACCATCTTCCACAGGACAACGTCTGGTCCGGAGAAAAGGTGTTGTTGAGGATGCTGGGAGCAGGGAGTGTGGATGGTGCTCTTCAGAGGTCCACTGTCATCTCATCACATTTTATTAGCACTCAGTTATTATTAGTCAGACAATCAAACATGTTGAAATGACGCTCTTCATCCACAGGTTCGGTTCTACTCAGTAGGTGTGGATTCCTATTTGTGTCCACTTTTCATGTCATATTAACACCATCTTCCACAGGACAACGTCTGGTCCAGAGAAAGGGTGGTTCCTAGGAACTAGAAGAGATCCAAAGTAGACACGGTGTTAAGGATGGTGGGGGCAGGGAGTGTGGATGGTGTTCTTCAGAGGTCTACTGTCATCTCATCTAAACCTAAGCTATGTATGTCTGATGACATAAACCACAATTACACTTTTTACACAGAATTAAACCCTGGTGTCCTGTGTGACAGGTATGGACATGCAACACTCTGCTAAGGAGGACAACCTGACTTCACTGAATGTTTGCAATCGACACCATGGGCACCTCAGCTGTACAGTAATAGTTGAAGTGCAACAGCAACATCCCTGACAGCACGACATACAGTTGCCTTGGAAAGATTTTCTTCGTCACCTGTGTTATATAAAAAAGCTACTGTTGCCATAAAAACGACGCGCAGTCGTTGTGTCATAGGATCAATGTGTGGGCTGAGAATATTTTTGAGATACATTGACTGTGGCAAAAAATGGTAACGCTCCAAAATATATTCATATGGAAAATGACAAGACATCTAAATCCAGTCTGATCAGCCTCTCCTGACTAGGGATGGGTACATTTCACATCTGAACCGATACAGTACCAATACTTGGTACTTGGGAATCGATACCGGCACTCGCTGGTACCAGTTTTCGGTACTTTTATGTGTGTTATGTGGTATTAAATGTTATAAGATAAAATCTCAAAAATTTTCCATTTAACATACACTACCGGTCACAAGTTTTAGAACCACTTTCTCTTTCAATGTTTTTTTCTGTTTATGACAATTTCCATTGTACGTAGATTCTCACTAAAGGCATCAAAATGAATATGTGAATGAACACATATGGAAAAATTGTAAAAGAAGAATCTAAAATGTAAAAATTATAAACGTTATAGCTTTTATAGAAGCTGTAAACCCAAATTAAAGCTGTAATCAAGTTATTTCACATTTTTTGTAAACAACTTAACTCCATGTGTTCCTTCAAAGTTTTATTGCCTTTGGTGAGAATCTACAATAAAAATATTTACAGTAAATATTTATTTTTCAAATTTTATGCACATATTGCATCCGTTAGCTGGCGTGTTAACGGTGCTGAATGCAGGAGTTGCAGCCATATATCTGAGGATGACAAAAATTGTGCACTCTTCAGCCTTGACGAAAATCTGGTGCTTAACTAGGTGCTTCCTCAGATTAGAAGCATTCCAGCCACTGGCCTTGCGCTTCACTTCACAAATTTTACAGCCACCGTAATCTGGTTGAGCATTCAAACCGTAGCCATTTTCACTCTAGTGTGGATTCTCACGTGTCGGTTTAAAGTTCCGTTTTCAGTAAATCTTTGTCCACATTTGTCCACCTTATTATCAAGATGGCGCGGACGATGGCAGCCTCGGAGCTTCGCTCTCTCCTTGTTTTTGTATTTTGTGTGTTTATATGTTTTTCGAGCCACAGTACTGTGGTCTCGGGCCACAATTTGGTGGTCTCATTCAGTAGAGAGGAACTTCTCAACATCAGAGAGTCCTCTCTTGGGATTTTTTCACCATCTTTCATCCATCCGAGGTTCACTGAGCTTCTGGCAAGCGGAGCGGCGGCACTCTACGGGATACTGCGCCGGAGGCATCGGAGGGGAAAGCGGGCTGGCGCCCTGGTAAAGCTCCGCAAAAGAGGACTTCGCACACCACTGCCTTCAATACATCTGGCAAATGTCCGCTCTCTAAGCAACAAGATGGACGAGCTACTTCTTCTCACCGGTAAAAACTCGGACCTCCGCAGATCAGGGGTTCTCTGCTTCACCGAGACATGGCTGAGTGACAACATCCCGGACCGCGCACTGCTGATACCGGACTTCCAGCTGCTCAGAGCGGATCGCAGCGCGGAGCTATCAGGGAAGAAGCGAGGAGGCGGAATCTGCTTTTATATAAACGAAGGTTGGTGCAGAGACATAAAAGTGCTGGGGAAAACATGTAGTCCGGATCTGGAGTCATTTTCTATAAACTGTAAACCGTTTTACTCACCGAGAGTTTTCCTCGTTCATAATAATCGGCTCATATTTTCCTCCGCATGGCTGCACTTCTGCCGCGGAAAAACATCTTGCTGAGCTGATTACAGACGTGGAGAAAAAACACCCTGACTCTTTCATTATAATACTGGGAGATTTTAACAGCGCAGATCTCTCGAATGAGCTCCCAAAATACAGACAGCATATTAAATGTCCCACCAGAGACAAAAACACACTGGACCACTGTTACAGTCTGGGACTTTCGGATCATTGCCTTATCCACCTCATCCCAACTTACAGACAGAAACTAAGAGCTTCCAAACCCGTGGTTCACACTGTTAAAAAGTGGACTGAGGAATCGAAGCAGACGCTACAGGCGTGCTTTGAATGCACAGACTGGACTGTTTTTGAAACCTGAGCCACTGATTTAAACGAACTAACTGATGTGGTGACATCATACATCAGTTTCTGTGAGAACATGTGTGTGCAGACCAAGACCTTCTGCACCTTTGGGAACAACAAGCCATGGTTCACTCCACACCTCAGGAATCTGCGCAGGGACAAGGAAGAAGCTCACAGCAGTGGAGATTGGGCGCGGTACAGGCAGGCCAGGAACAGACTTACAAAGGAGATCAAAGCAGCCAAGAGAAGCTATAGTGAGAAGCTGAAAAACAGCCTTTCTACTGGTGACACTTCGGCTGTATGGACTGGTCTGAGAAACCTGACTGCCTACAGAAGCCCCACCACCCTTCCTGAACAAAGTCCTCGCCTGGCCAACCGTCTGAATGGCTTCTACTGCAGACATGACAAGAAGCCTTTCACACCTCAAACCAACTCCTCCACATCCCATTCAGGAACAGGTTCGACCAGCAAAGCAACCACCCCCTACCTTCAGATCCTCTGCCTGCACTAAAGATCTCTGAGGAAGATGTAAACAGGCTCTTTCAGCGCATGAAAACAAAGAAAGCTGGAGGACCTGATAACGTCTCCCCATCATGCCTGAAAGCCTGTGCAAATCAACTCGCTCCAATCTTCACCCGGATCTTCAACAAGTCACTGGAGAAGTGTGAGGTCCCCTCCTGCTTCAAACGATCCACCATCATCCCAGTGCCCAAGAAACCCACCATCCTAGGATTAAATGACTACAGCCTGTAGCCCTGACGTCTGTGGTCATGAAATCCTTTGAGCGGCTGGTGTTGAAGCACCTGAAAGACATCACAGGCCCTCTACTGGACGCCCTGCAGTTTGCGTACCGAGCAAACAGGTCGGCAGATGATGCTGTTAACTTGGGTCTACACTTCATCCTGCAACACCTCGACCACCCAGGGACCTACGCCAGGATCCTGTTTGTAGACTTCAGCTCGGCCTTCAACACCATCATACCAGACATCCTCCACCAGAAGCTCACCCAGCTCAACGTCCCAGCCTCCACCTGTCAGTGGATCAACAGCTTCCTGACAGACCGACAGCAGCAGGTGAGACTGGGGAGCATCTTCTCCCGAACCAGATCAATAAGAACTGGTGCCCCCCAGGGGTTTGTTCTATCCCCACTCCTCTTCTCCCTGTACACAAATGACTGCACCTCAGCAGACTCGTCCGTGAAACTCCTGAAGTTTGCAGATGACACCACTGTCATTGGACTGATCCAGGACGGTGATGAGTCTGCATACAGACAGGAGGTGGATCGGCTGGTACACTGGTGTAGTCAGAACTGCCTGGAGCTAAACCCACTCAAGACTGTGGAGATGGTGGTGGACTTTCGGAAAACACCACCTCCATACACCCCCCTCACCATCCTCAACAACACCGTGTCGGCTGTGGACCACTTCAGGTTCTTAGGAACCACCATCTCTGAGGACCTGAGATGGTCTTCACACATAGACACTGTTCGGAAGAAGGCCCAGCAGAGACTGTACTTCCTGAGGCAACTTAAGAAGTACAACCCTCCACAGGAGCTGCTGGTCATCTTCTACACTGCCATCATTCAGTCTGTCCTGTCTTCATCCATCTCCGTGTGGTTCGGTTCATCCACAAAACAGGACAGGTCCAGACTGCAACGAATAATCAGGACTGCAGAGAGAATCATCAGGGCTGACCTTCCCTCCATCCAGGACTTATACAGGTTTAGGGTCAGGAAAAGAGCTGCTAAAATCTCTGCAGACCCCACACACCCTGCACATAAACTGTTTAGAGTTCTGCCTTCAGGCCGATGCTACAGAGCGCTGTTCACAAAAACCAGCCTCCACAGAGACAGTTTCTTCCCCCAGGCTGTTTCTCTGTTGAACTTTCAATAAAATACAAAACAACAGCATACAGATGTTGCAAATGCACCTTTTTATTTATATATGTGTATATTGTACATTGTAAATATGTATATTCTGTAGTGCAAAAACAAAAACCAAAGAGCAAAGTGTACCGGAGTCAAATTCCTTGTTTGTATGTACGAACTTGGCAATAAAGCTGATTCTGATTCTGATTCTGATTCTGACATAGATCACAACAGAAAAGCTTCTGTCCAGTGTGGATTCTCATGTGTGTGTTTAAATTTGTTTTTCGGTTAAATCTTTGTCCACATAGATCACAACAGAAAGGTTTCTCTCCAGTGTGGATTCTCTTATGTTTGTTTAAAGTCAATTTTTTAATAAAGTTTTACCACAGTCTTCACAGCTAAACTTCACTCCTGTCTGGACTTTCTTTGGCAATTCCACATTTTTCTTCTCTGTGAAACATTTCTTCCCATCCAGCGAGCTTAAAGATCCTATTTCTGAATTTATCATGTCTTTCTGAAGAAAGCCACGGTGAACAAATTGTTCAGCAAACTCAGGGGAGCTAAAAGGTTTGTTAATGTTTCCATCTGACTCAGGAGCTCTGCTGTCCTTCCAGTCATTGTCCATGTCCTTAGATTTCAGTCCAGAGTCTGACAAGTGTTTGAGCTCAGAGACGAGGTGCTTTACATCATCGGCCTTTTCATCCTTCTCAGTGTCTTCAGTTTCTGAGGAAATGGAACCATCTCCATGATCTTGTATCCTGATGGATTCTTCTCCTCCATCGATGTCTTCTGGAAGCGCTCTGCCTTTAATTTGGTCTTGATAAAGCTGTGAGAGCAGAGGGGACTGTTTATCATCCTCACTCTTTATGGGAGTAGCAGTGACTGGAAACCTGGCAACTATCAAATACTCCTCATATAATAATAAATTAAAGCCAATTATTCCACAAAGAAAGTTAAGGGTAAAAACTTGGAATGACACAGAGAATAATTATTTAACCCATGAAGAAATGGGTGTCTGAAGGTGCATAAAAAGCCAAACAACCATATTAAATCTGTCAGCATTTAGAAAGCATGTTTTATATGTTCTAGTCAATATCAGCTGGTTTAAAATGTATTTATACCCATAAGGTTTCTTATTACTAAAGTATTGCACAGAGGGGTAAAACCGGCAAAAGCAAAGAGACCTTCACAAAAAGGTCTCACTATTGCAAAACATACTAATGGCAATGATTACAGCTGCATTTCTAAGCTTCTGACTGTTCAAGTGAGCGCTGCTGCAACCATAATCCTGAAGTGGAAAGGACATAATTTCAACGTAGACCAGTCAAAGCAAGGTGCCCCTAGAAAGACTTCTGGTCTTCTGGTTTAAGGTAGCTGTAATTAAACATTTACTTAAGAAATGATAAAAGGCAAAGAAACAATAAATAAAAAAGAGACAATGTGGAACAACAGGGAACCTTTCCAGGAGTAACCTGCCTACCAAAAATACTCCAAGAAAACTCATCTAATAGGTCACCAAAAATCCAGACAACATCTAAACCACTGAAGGCATGACATTACTTATTTAAGGTCAGTGCTCTAGATTGAACAATAAGAAAGACCCTGGTTTTTTAGCATACACTCTTTACCTTTGTTACCAATTTGGTCCCATTGACTCTCATTATGACCAAATATTTTTGATGCACTGTAATCTTGGCATTTTATAATACCTTTCTCATGAGCACCAAAATAATCTAAGCCTCCGCCTTCATAAAACAGGGAATGCTTGTTTTAGTGTTAATGACCCCCCTCAAATTACCACAAGCACCATCGCTTCTTCACATATCATTTTCTCTTGCTCTCGGAGGAAGACATATGCTTTTTCTTCTCCCTCCCTCCCCACTGGTCCCTGCTACAGCTTTTTGTCTATGTTCTTTTCAGAGCCTCTCTTTGCATATCTTCCAAACTTGTAAATTATGGATTTAGTCAACTGGTGTCTCAGCGCAATTGATTAAATGTTTTCGATGGTAAAGAGGAACCCTCTTGTCCAGAAGGGACGTTCTTCTCTGGATACACAATGGATTCTTGAGAGGAGTGGAAGATTGTCTGCCTGACAACGATGTCAGTCGAGGACATGGAAGATGTGTACATAATTGGATTTTTGATAATAGGATTTCTGCTTTTTGGAGTTGGCGCTTAACTCGCTTATCAAGTTATTGGCCAGCTTTTCAAAGCAGTGCAAAGCTGCCTGCGATGTTGGAAGGGATCTGTAGAGCCATCAAAACTCAGACTGAAATGTTAAGAGAGCAGAATCGCAAGCTGGATGCGATTCTTGAACAGCATCGCAGCCTGGCAGCAGTTATTGGACTAAGAGGTGAAAGCTGGATCTGCATCTTGGAGAAAGTTTTACGCTTGAGATCTGCGCAAAGTACCAGAAAATTTGGCTATTTGTATTTGCAATTGAGACATACCAGTAAGACTTTGAAGGTGGATGGAAACTTACAACTGCCTGAACCAAAACATTTATTGTTTTTCTAAATCTGGCACCCTAATATGGCCTTGGCAGTTTCTGCTGGCTGGCTTCAACCAAATTTCTCCTGGATATAAACATGACCCTCTCTTCCAGCACTCTCTGTATAAGCTGTGACCCAAATAGGACTATGTGGCCAATTGATAAAATTTCCATCTCTTTTTTCAAAGACAATGGCACTTCTATCAGTGTTATCAGTCTAATTCTCGCAAACACGCTCACACTTAAATATTCGCACCCTCAGGTTTTTTTTTTCACTACTTCAAACTGTATCCTACTAAGGATAGTGTTTAAAATATGATTTTTTTTCCTCCTATCTTACCTTACAAAAATGTGTGATTTCATTTCTTTTTATAGATTTTCAGATTTCTCAGAAGCAAAAAAAAGCAAAAATCCAGCAAAAGCCAAATATTATTAGTATTTGAAAATTTGGACTAAAGCTGTTTCTACACCAGTAACCCAGCTTCCTTAGTTAGAATTCAATGGATTTCTTAGTTAGATCTCAGTGGATGCAAATGACTGTTAGTTTTTTAATGATGGGACTACAACTGCATTATACCAGCGAGCCCAAGGATCAATATTATCATTTTCTGCTTTATAATTGCTTTATAATTATCTCTTTAGAAAGATTGGTTTAGAACCAGCTCTTACCAGTAAACCTCAAAGGATTATCAATGTGATTTGATTTGTTTCTGTGTTTGACTCTCTGTATCTCTGTATCATTGTAATGTTTTTCTTCATGTACAGCGCTTTGAGTGCCTTGTTGCTGAAAAGCGCTATATAAATAAACTTGACTTGACATATAGTTTCATACAGTTCTCTGACTTTTTCAAATGCATAGCAAAAAAATATTTAACACGACAAAAATAGTCTTGGTGTGTTGATATAGAGTGGTGTGAATGTGGTTTGAAAAATATTTTTTCAGTTTCTGTGTGTATATGCATGTGTAATTTGAAGTTCTCTTTATCAAGACAGAGACTCTTCTCTACTAAGAATGTGTGGCAAGCAAGTTTATGCAGGTGCATCTTCTGTGAGGATAGTTTGCAGCCTGCAGTTTGGAGACGATTTCTAGAACAGTGTTTCACAACCCAGCGACTCAAGTACTCCTGCCCTACATGTTTTAGATGTGGCTCTGTTCCAGTACACCAGATTTAAATGATTGCATGACCTCCTCAGCAGCCATCGGGGCTGCAGAAACCTGTTAATCACTTTTTCATGAAATATATATTCCTTTTACATAATCTGAAGAGATTGTGTCGTCACCTTTCATGATTTTTCGAAAAATAAATTTGTGAATATGGGACAGAAGCATATACGGGATAAGCTTTGTGTATTTCACCAAACCTCTACAGTAAAATTCTAAAATATATATTGTAGTTATAGTATAGGTGACTCAAAATCACCAAGAGATTGTGTTGTCACCTCTCATGATTCTGCAGAAATAAATTCCTGAAAGTGACACAAAAGTATATACTGGATGAGCATTAGTAGGTACTTTGAACCAATGTTTCTCCAAAAATATATAGTAAAATTATTAAATATATATATATAAATATTTACATAAAACATGTATGTGAAAGTAGTAAATATGTCACTAATATACCTTAAATTCTGGACTACAGAGCACACCTGATTAAAAGCCGCATGATCTAATTTTAAAAAGAAAATCAATATTGTTCTTGTACAGGCCACACCGGGTGTCCGACTTTGTAATATGAGATATTTGCACAGCAAGATATTACACATGAAGATTTTTTAACTTTTAATTTAAACAGTGGCTAACACGGCTATCTTTAAATATACGTACGTTATCAGTAACACACAAATTTCGTTGCTAATGCTTTTTTACTGAACAGTGGATGAACAACATTCCAATATCTCCTAACTAATATACACTGCAGACTACCAGCTACCAACTTCTAAAAATTGTCGTAAGATTAACATGTTTCGTCACTATGAACGCCATGAAAAGGTTAGGTTTTTTTGGCAGGTTGCTTAAAAAAAGGACTGTTTCGTTACCTTTTGTCTAAACCCGATTTGAGTCGAATGTTTTAAACTCTGTGTCTCAGGAATATGTTCTCTGCAGCATGGTTTGCAATTACAGCTCACGTTCTCCGCTTTCTGTACCAACAGCATAATAGTTGAAGCATTGTTACATCCAAATGTTTTAAACTAGCAGTTAAACGCTGGTATGGCTGCAATTACGACTGGAAAAATGGTTTTCCTGCTGTCTTCAAAGAGTTCCCAGAGGAGACTGCCTCTTGAAGGTCATAGAGAAAATGCAAAGAATTTGCAAAGCAGTAATTAAAGCAAAGGGGGACTATTATGAGGAATCTAAGATACATAAGATGTTTTGAGTTTAAGTTTAACATAATAATAATGTTTAACATGATAAGAGCTGTATGGACAATTATCATGCGTTTTCCACTACATATATGTATAGTTCGGTTTTGACATTATTTGATGTTATTTCTGATATATTCCAGATTGTTGAGCAGTAGAAGCTACATGCTAAAGCGGATAACATTCGGTGTAGTGTTTGCCGTGTCGGCGAGGTTATGCATAGGAGTCATGATTCTTTAAGCATAGGTTATATTAAGTCAGTCATTCTATGTAGAATGTAAATGTTGCATTTATATATGCCAGGTAGTTTTATTAGTATTGCATAGAGTATTTCTGGTTATGTTTTATGTCTTTTCTACACCACACATAAATATCCTAATATATGTAAATATGAGGACTGCTGTATGTCATATGATCTATGATTAAAGGACCCTTAAGTTTTTCAAGCATCCTGTCTGTGCTCCTTACCGGCACCCCGGGCTGATATCAATATCAGAACTAGCGCCTATAGGGCTTGGGAATGGACGCCATGCCACATTGCACCCTGAGATTGCCGCCGCCATACTGTCAGAGGAAACTCGGGCATCGCTAACAGAAGCTACCAGTAAAAACAACGGATCGTGAGCAGAGCAAGTCACGAATTTCGTACAGAAACAAGTTAAACAGCGTATCGAGACAGAAATACCTTGAAAAAAAAATCTGGTCAGTTAACAGGCTTGACCCGTATGAACATAGTGAGTGGAGCAGCGACTTACACGAGCTTCCAGAAGTAACGTTGCCCAGCGTTTTTGGTTATCTTGTGTGTGGAGTAAGTGCCTACACACACGAGCAATTCCAGAATTACAATTCCCTGGAAGCTCATCTGCAGTTTACCAACGGACGGGTGCAGGATCTTCAGATTTACAGAGTAAATCACATCAACACCGTTGTTCTCACTAAGGTACGTCCAGATAATATGTGAACAAAAACATGCGTCTCCCAAACAATGGTTCTTAGCCCACTACACGTTTTCTGCCGGTGCGATGCTAAACAGTCATGTTCAGTGTTGTTTCTGATGACTGGTGTAAACAATGACAAACCCAGTCAGGGTCGGAATCGTGAAATTCGTAGACCGGCTTCCCTAAAGATAGCAAAAACATGCGCAGACATATAAAGCTTAGCAATTTATATATAGCTTTTTAGGTAAGCAAAATGATTTAAATATTACTAACTGAAACTTACTCAAGTGGGTTAGGGTGGAAATGCAGAGAACACACCAACATGTGTCATGTGATGTTAGGTCGCCTAATAGCTGCCACCCAGCTCTGACAGCTAAGCTCTGTAGTTTTTCTTTCACTTTGGAAAACTGCAAAAACGCAATCTATTTGGGATCCTGTTTCTTTTACGGCCATGAGAATGACTGAGGCAGTTAAAGATTACTTTCCCACAGCTGAGCAAGCTAGCAAGAAAGTATCTCTACACCACCTGCGAGTTCACCTTCAGAGAGACTTTTTAGTACATCAGGAAATATAACAACGTGTGCACATGTTTAAAACCTTGACAAGTAAACATGTTGGTTTTTCTTACAAAGAACTCACTCTAATAAAACATATTCATACAGGATGAGAGATAGAGAAACACAATACATAACACTATAATTTAGTTCACCACACACTTTAGACTTTAAAAAGAGTTTCTTGAGTTTACCTATATTGTTGGTCATACTGTTTTTGGCCGGACCGTACTGGACCGTTCCGGCTCACTTTCACCCCTGGTTGTAGAAGAGGATCGCTTCTGTTTTTTTTCTTTTGGCTGTTTTCATCCACCATCTTGCTGTGGTGCATTGTGCTGAGAAGCAGAACAGCCTTTCCATTTTTTCTGACATAGCTGATCATGGTCATGGTGCCATTGAACCCGAATTCAGTGCTGTGGACCTCCCTCGACTTGGAGGCCTTCATCACTGGAGGGATGTCTGGCTTAATCTGTTGCAACGTTCCCATAATAGTTAGACCCTTCTCCAGGAGATGCTCTGCAAGAGGCACACTGGTGAAGAAGTTGTCTGTGGTGATGTTGCGACCTGTGTGTCTGAATCCACTGCACAACTGACAGACAGTGTTTTCCCCTAGATGCTTCTGGACTTCTTCCCCTGGTTGCTTACCTGTGTACACAATTCCATCGATTGCATAAGGGTTGCGCGCATCACAAACCCAGAACATCTTTATGCCATACTTGGCAGGCTTGCTTGGCATATACTGCAAAAATTTGGTCCTCTCTCCACTGTGACACAATCACTGGAGATGCATTTCTGCCTGCAGTTGACCAGGAACAGGTCCCATATGTAGCGGAAGGCTGTCATGTGGTCTGTTTCCAGTCGAGAGGCTCTAGTCCTCTTGTCATCAAAGCACAGCAAACCGCCAATATCTTCGAAACATCCAATTGACATTGTGGCCTTGTACATTGGGTTGTGTAGAAGACTCCCAAAGAGCACACGGATTGGTACATCCCAGTTCTTCTCACTTCCTGCAAGAATGGTCAATCCAATGAATGCCATGAGCTCCTCTTTGCTTAGATTTTTCCAATCTTTTCCTTTGTTTGTTGCAACTCTTCTTCCCTCAATGTGTGTGCATGTCAACACCTCTTCTAATATACTATCAGTGATAAACAGCTTTCATGCATCTATTGGAGAGACTGTGCTAAACCCAGGTGCAGGCCCTGACCGACTTCTCAGTAAATTGTGGCTTGGTATTTTAGCCTGGGTGGGATGTAACTTTGCCCAGTAAGAGCCCTTGCGGCTCATTCTGTTGGACACAATATCTATTTCTATGAATATGATACATTGTGAATGGGTGAACGCTGGCGCGACTGGCTGCCGCTGCTCGCTGGTAAATCAAATAAATTTTTGACGCCGGTAACCTTCGATTAAACTCAACTTTTGAAGCTTTAAAGCATTCTTGGACTATGGTCTAAGCAATCGCTTTCATCTGGACAAAGAAATACTTAATCTGTACTGTCAAGACTGGCGTGTTAGCCTCACGGATTTCACAGCGTCAACCTCTGCTTACCTGTCCAAACTGCTCTGTGGTTTTTATCTACAATGCTCACCGGAAAGATACATATCTGGTCGGTGTTTCTCTGGGCTTCTATGGCATTCATTCACCAACCTGTGTCAGCTCTGCACCAGTATTCTGCTGCTGAGCTCCTTCGGTTGAGTTTCCACCTGTCTGCACCTCCGCCGGCTTCACTACTACATCAATCGGATATAACATTTCTGCCACGCCGGAGATATATTCACGTGGGTCTCATCGGAATGTCCAGGAAGACTCCTCAAAGGCAATAAAATCCATCTGGTCCACTTCACGCCGCCCTTAATGTAAGACTGGCCGGATTGCTGATCACAGTGTGCTAGCCGGCTTAACTAGGTTGGCTAACACCTGCGACAACTCCATCGTGAACTTTGGACTGCTAACATCCGCTCACTCACAAACAAGGGACATCTCATTCAGGATCTCATCACGGACCGTAAGTTTGACCTTTTCTGCTTAACTGAAACCTGGCAACAACCCAATGACTTTTCTCAACTCAAAGATTCTACCCCTCCCTTTGTTTACATCTGCCAACCACGGGTTACCAGCCGGGGAGGAGGTCTCGCCATAATTTATAACGAGAAGTGGAAAGTCTCGTCGTTGACTGTTCCTACCTTCTCCTCTTTTATATCGACTGTGTGCAAACTGTCTGGATATACTCCCACCATCATTACAGTTATCTATCGCCCTCCAAAACCAAACAGCGAATTTTTAAATGATTTTGCTACTCTGCTCACTCACCTGTCCACTCTTTCTTCAAATAACAGACTTTAATATTCATATGGACTATATTAATAACCCTTTCACCAGAAGCCTCATGTGTTGTCTTGAAGGCTTTGGACTCCAGCAGTACACTGACATTCCCACTTGCTCTAAGGGTCACATTTTGGATTTAATCTGCTGCTCTGGCGTGTCTCCATTTGATCATACTGCTGATGAACTACCTACAACAGACCATTTTCTTCTCTCATTTAATGTCAGACTCTCTCTGTCCATCACTAAACTTCCCTGTATCATTTCCTTCCGCAAGTTAAGGATATCAACTTGGATTCCCTCTATACAAACTGGTATCACACTACAATATTGGTCATCGTTCTGTACTCAATTCCCTGGCTCCACTAAAAACTAAATCTGTCTCATTCTCCCGTTCTGCCCCCTGGTTTACGTCTGAACTTCGATTCATGTAGGCCAAAGGACAGCAACTTAAGCGGCTTCAAAAGAAAACTGTACTTTCTGTTCATAAAGACATGTACAAAAACCACATGCTGCACTACAAGGACTGTATTACTCAAACAAAATCCAATTACTACACTGATATAATCTGCTCTAATTAAGGAAATTAAAAGTCACTGTTCACTATTCTCATTACTCAGCTTCCTGACGGACCGACAGCAGCAGGTGAGACTGGGGAGCATCTTCTCCCGAACCAGATCAATAAGTACTGGTGCCCCCCAGGGGTGTGTTCTATCCCCACTCCTCTTCTCCCTGTACACAAATGACTGCACCTCAGCAGACTCGTCCGTGAAACTTCTGAAGTTTGCAGATGACACCACTGTCATTGGACTGATCCAGGACGGTGATGAGTCTGCATACAGACAGGAGGTGGATCGGCTGGTACACTGGTGTAGTCAGAACTGCCTGGAGCTAAACCCACTCAAGACTGTGGAGATGGTGGTGGACTTTCGGAAAACACCACCTCCATACACCCCCCTCACCATCCTCAACAACACCGTGTCGGCTGTGGACCACTTCAGGTTCTTAGGAACCACCATCTCTGAGGACCTGAGATGGTCTTCACACATAGACACTGTTCGGAAGAAGGCCCAGCAGAGACTGTACTTCCTGAGGCAACTTAAGAAGTACAACCCTCCACAGGAGCTGCTGGTCATCTTCTACACTGCCATCATTCAGTCTGTCCTGTCTTCATCCATCTCCGTGTGGTTCGGTTCATCCACAAAACAGGACAGGTCCAGACTGCAACGAATAATCAGGACTGCAGAGAGAATCATCAGGGCTGACCTTCCCTCCATCCAGGACTTATACAGGTCTAGGGTCAGGAAAAGAGCTGCTAAAATCTCTGCAGACCCCACACACCCTGCACATAAACTGTTTAGAGTTCTGCCTTCAGGGCGATGCTACAGAGCGCTGTTCACAAAAACCAGCCTCCACAGAGACAGTTTCTTCCCCCAGGCTGTTTCTCTGTTGAACTTTCAATAAAATACAAAACAACAGCATACAGATGTTGCAAATGCACCTTTTTATTTATATATGTGTATATTGTACATTGTAAATATGTATATTCTGTAGTGCAAAAACAAAAACCAAAGAGCAAAGTGTACCGGAGTCAAATTCCTTGTTTGTATGTACAAACTTGGCAATAAAGCTGATTCTGATTCTGATTCTGATTATATAAGAATATTACTCAAGCCCCGGACTTTTTTCCTCCTCATCTGTACTCAACTAACTTTTGTAACTCACTGATGTCTTTCTTTAATGAAAAAATCCAGAAAAATCACCATCATCTTAGTTTACAACCGACTTCCAATGTTACCTCTGAACTTTCTCCTCCCGCTTATTTCTTTTCTTTCTTTCTTTCATCTCCCTTCCATCCCAGAAATCTCAGATATCATCCAGAAGCCTAAACCATCCACCTGTCAGTTAGACCATCTCCCCTCAGTGCTCGTTAAAGCCTGTCTTCCCTCATTGGTTTCTATCATTTCTACTATTATAAATTCCTCTCTTTCCACTGGAACTGTTCCTGCTTCATTCAAAACTGCAGTGATCAGTCCTATTTGGAAAAAACCTGGTGCAGATCCCACTAAGTTCAATTTCTAATCTACCCTTCATCTCCAAAATTCTAGAAAAAGTAGTAGCAACTCAACTTCACACATACAGGGGTTGGACAATGAAACTGAAACAACTGTTTTTTTAGTGTGGGAGGTTTCATGGCTAAATTGGACCAGCCTGGTAACCAGTCTTCATTGATTGCACATTGCACCAGTAAGAGCAGAGTGTGAAGGTTCAATTAGCAGGGTAAGAGCACAGTTTTGCTCAAAATATTGAAATGCACACAACATTATGGGTGACATACCAGAATTCAAAAGAGGACAAATTGTTGGTGCACGTCTTGCTGGCGCATCTGTGACCAAGACAGCAAGTCTTTGTGATGTATCAAGAGCCAAGGTATCCAGGGTAATGTCAGCATACCACCAAGAAGGACGAACCACATCCAACAGGATTAACTGTGGACGCAAGAGGAAGCTGTCTGAAAGGGATGGTCGGGTGAAAACCCGGATTGTATCCAAAAAACATAAAACCACGGCTGCCCAAATCACGGCAAAATTAAATGTGCACCTCAGCTCTCCTTTTTCCACCAGAACTGTCCGTCGGGAGCTCCACAGGGTCAATATACACGGCCGGGCTGCTATAGCCAAATTTTTGGTCACTCATGCCAATGCCAAACGTCGGTTTCAATGGTGCAAGGAGCGCATATCTTGGGCTGTGGACAATGTGAAACATGTATTGTTCTCTGATGAGTCCACCTTACTGTTTTCCCCACATCCGGGAGAGTTACGTGTGGGAGAAGCCCCAAAGAAGCGCACCACCCAGACTGTTGCATGCCCAGAGTGAAGCATGGGGGTGGATCAGTGATGGTTTGGGCTGCCATATCATGGCATTCCCTTGGCCCAATACTTGTGCTAGATGGGCGCGTCACTCCCAAGGACTACCGAACCATTCTTGAGGACCATGTGCATCCAATGGTTCTAACATTGTGTCCTAAAGGCGATGCTGTGTATCAGGATGACAATGCACCAATACACACAGCAAGACTGGTGAAAGATTGGTTTGATGAACATGAAAGTGAAATTGAACATCTCCCATGGCCTGCACAGTCACCAGATCTAAATATTATTGAGCCACTTTGGGGTGTTTTGGAGGAGCGAGTCAGGAAACGTTTTCCTCCACCAGTATCGCGTAAATCCCTCTGACCACTGTGCAAGACTGGTATATGTCATTCCCAAGACGAATTGACGCTGTATTGGCCGCAAAAGGAGGCCCTACACCATACTAATAAATTATTGTGGTCTAAAACCAGGTGTTTCAGTTTCATTGTCCAACCCCTGTACTTTTTTCATAACAACCTGTTTGAATTCAATTCAATTCAATTCAGTTTTATTTATATACCGCCAATTCACAACACATGTTGTCTCAAGGCACTTCACAAAAGTGAGGTACATACGTTACAATTAATCCTAATCTTTGAACAGTGCAGTAAGATTCAGTTATTTATTCAAATTTAATAAAAAGTTTTTCTGTCTAAGGACAGGAAACCCAGCAGATTGCATCCAGTCAGTGACTTGCAGCATTCACTCCTCCCGGATGAGCATGTAGAGACAGTGGACAGTCACTGGCGTTGACTTTGCAGCAATCCCTCATACTGAGCATGCATGTAGCGACAGTGGAGAGGAAAAACTCCCTTTTAACAGGAAGAAACCTCTAGCAGAACCAGGCTCAGTGTGAGCGGCCATCTGCCACGACCGACTGGTGGTTAGAGAGAACAGAGCAATCTGGTTTCCGTCCTCTCCATAGTACAGAAACTGCTCTCATAAAAGTCACCAATGACCCCCTCATGGCAGCTGACTAAGGCTTACTTTCCATCCCTATCCTCCTTTACTTAAGTGCAGCATTTGACACCATTTGTCACGCCACCCTCCTCAATAGGCTTTTCTCCATTGGCATTATTGAGACCCCTCTAAATTGGTTTAAATCATATCTCTCCCATCGCTCTCAATTTATTCAGCTAAAAACATTTTCTTTTCAGTCTTCTTCTGTCATTTCTGATGTGCCCCAAGGCTCTGTCCTGGGGCCCCTTCTTTTCATAATCTACCTCCTCCCCCTTGGCCATATCTTTTGGAAACACTATATTAGTTTCCACTGTTACGCGGATGATACCCAGTTCTATCTTTCCTGCAAACCCATTCCAAACTTTCCGTCTACCTCCCTTACTGACTGTATGGCTGAAATAAAATCACGGTTTTCCACCAATCTACTCAAATTAAACAGTAAAAAAACTGAGGTTCTCCATAATTGGCACAAAAACTACATTATCCAAAACAAACTGTTTCTCCATTGATGATGTCAACTGCTCTGTTTCCTCTTCGCCTCAGGTAAAGAGTTTGGGTGTCATCCTCGACAGTACTCTCTCTTTCCAATCTCACATCAATAACTTGACCTGGTCCGCCTATTTTCATCTGCGAAATATCAGTCGTCTTCGTCCCTCCCTCACTTCACATACTACTGCCATCCTCGTTCATAGCCTCGTCACTTCCCGTCTTGATTACTGCAATTCCCTCCTTTTCGGTCTTCCACACAAATCTCTTCATAAGCTTCAACCAGTTCAAAACTCAACTGCCTGTATCATCTGTAGAACCCCTTCCTTCCATCACATCACTCCTGTTCTGTCAGAGCTCCACTGGCTACCCATCAAATTCCATATAGACTTTAAAATCATTCTTCTCACTTTCAAGGTTGTCCATAATATCGCTCCACCTTATCTATCCCATCTTCTCAAGGTTGCTACTCCCATTCGCACTCTCAGATCGTGCTCCTCTATTCAGCTGATTGTTCCCTCTGCCCGTCTCACCACCATGGGGGTTAGAGCTTTCAGCCGCTCTGCTCCTCGGCTCTGGAACTCTCTACCACCTGATTTAAGGAACATAAATTCACTTTCACAATTCAAATCTTCACTAAAGACTCACTTGTTTAGGACTGCCTTCTGCACTTGATTATTTCGCACTGTTACATTTTAACTGCTTGATTGCTGTGTTTTTATTTCATGTAATGAAATACAGTAATGAACAGCTGGTTGACGGACAGAACGAGCCGTCTTGCTACAAAGCTAACCCTTTGTTCACAGATCGAACGTCCGGCTACAGCCCGTGCCTACCGACACCTCTTCAAACTTCGCCGCCCCGGACATCTTTTCTTCAGCATGGTCAGAGGTTTGGTTTTGGGCAGAGAAAAAGTTAGGATGAAATGATCTGAACGTTTTCATTTTCATGAAGTTTGGTTTTGTTGTGTGAAACTGCTATCTTAGTGCTAGTAGGCTGCCAAAATCAGTTTTGGGTTTCTGTTTTTAGTTTTTTAAAGTTAAGACAAACTTTATTTTAAAGGGTTTTTTAAACCAAAAGGGTTGCTCATAACGCGCCGTCCGCGCTTATGCATTTTAACCCTTTTTTTATTAACGGTTTTTTTAAAAGGTGGTTTTTGTTTCTGGTGCAAAAGCTCTCTGCTTCCCTTTTTTAGTTAAACGCAAACAGCTTAAAAAAACACGTGCTTGCTACTAAAGAGTTTTTAAACAGGAGGTTGTTGTTTTCAAGCTAGTGAATAATAGTCCCAAACATCATTTTACTAAATTTGAAAACTAAGAAAACCTTATTAAGCCCATTTTTTCCAGAAAGTTTTGGCTTTTTCCAAAAACCCCTTTTAATAAGATTTTTTAATATTATTTCAATAAAAAAGGCAGCTAATGAGACCCCGTTGAGAATTTAGTCATCCAGAAGGTTGGTTTTTATTCAGCAGATCTTTTTAAAAAACTTTTTTATTAAAATAAATTTTTTTATTGATTTGCTTGTGAATGGTTGTCTAAGTTGGTTCCAAACTAACTTAACTTCATTTCCCGATTCTTCAAGATAATCCTTGGTTCTCAAACATAAATAAAAATTTCATGGAAGTTGCATCACTCTTTTGGTCATTATTTTTTAAACATCTTTTAACAACTTTTTTTATAATGTACATAGCCCATTTGTCTTCCGTATTCTTTAATTCTGCTTGGTAGTTTAGTTGGAAATTTTTTAGCATAGTAAAGAGTTTGTTGATTGAAATATGTTGACTTTGAGTTGACTTATTGTGTTACTAAATTTTTTGTATTTTAAGAAATTGTGTGAATTCATTCCATGTGTGTGCAAGGGGTTTTATGCTGTTCAATAATGTCAGAGCTCGTCTCACATCTTTCTATTTTATCCTTATACCATCGCCTTACTGGGCTGGTTTTCACAAGACAACCCTTAACAGACCAAAAAATTTTTGATAAAAATTTTAAAATATTTTATAAAATAATTTACGTTTTATAATCCTTACAGGAGTGTGGTTCTTCGTGGTTTTAAATCTTATTTACTATTACAAAAAATAAAATTCTATTTATTTTAATTTTTTTTTGAAAAATGTAACTATGATTTGAATATGTCTGCACCTAAATCTTTGCAAAATATATAAAAATTAAACTTTTTTTTAATACCTACAAATTCTTCTTCAAATTTTGTTTGCTGGTTCATTTTTTCTGACATTCAATTTTACAGTTTTTTTTGTTTCCTCCCCTCCGCAACATCACATTTTCCTGTATTTTTTTGGACCACTTTTTGCTGAATATTGGACCTTTTACACTTTTGCGGACACCACCAGGCCCTTCCGACATCACCCATTTTTTATTCAATTGCCCGCCCAAAAAAACCCAGTGGGCACTGCGGTGGTAGGCGGGGACGTCCCAAGTCTAGTCACCGAGGTTTTTATGGAAGGGCGGCCCCCTTTTTAAAAACCTTGCCTTCACGGGAGATCTCGGACGATTACCATGAAACTGAAGCACCTCTGGAAAAGAAGAGTCCCTGTGGAGTCTTCATTATTCCCCTTCTTTTGGCCAAAAAAAGAACGTTCATGACAAAATTCCTGGAATAAGAAGGGCCCCGAATTTTCAACTTTAACCGATCGAAGGGTGTTAGTTTAAACACGAACCAAAAAAAAAACAGGATTTCAAGGGACGGATCGCCACCTTGTTTTTTTGTTCTAGTCGACTGTGAGGGTCACTCATTTTTTCCCTTTTCGCCAAGGAGGCCAAGGACGAAGATTGCCCGCTTTCCCAATTTAAACCCGTGGACGCACGTTAAAATTCCAACTTTCCCCCTCCCCTCTCCCCTCCACGGGAGCCCGGGAAAAATTTGCTCCAAAAAGAAATACCCATTTTATTTTTTTTTTTTTTTCTTTGTTTTTCTTTTTTAGAATATTTTGGGCAGGGTAGAGAGAGAAGGATTTTTTAGTGCGATCAGAATGCAACTTATATCTGATTTATGAAATTTGTATTTGCTGCAACATTGTATTGATCCTGAGGCCCCGCGTTCCAAAAAGTTGTGTCTTACCAGGCAAACCCGGAGGCCGGAAATAGGGGACAACGAAGTAACCCAGGGTGAAATTACCTTTTCTTTGTTCCAACTTTACTGCTTGCAAACTTCCCGCCAAAAGGTTTATGACCCTTGTCTAAGCTGAGTTTACAACTTTGCTTTGGGGGGGGGGGTTTTATGACCCCCCGTGTCCCCTGGGCCACGCTTTTGGCGGGCTTTTCCCCAAACCCCCGTTCAACACACCACATTCCTTTTTTCATTTTCCCACTTTTGCCAAAAATGTGGTTGACCCAATACACCAACATGCTGTTTTGCTTTATTTTTTTTATTAGAATTTTACCCTTTTGTGTAGAAACTTTGATGTTTGGGTAGGTG
Source organism: Crenichthys baileyi (assembly GCA_036173005.1). Taxonomy (NCBI): domain Eukaryota; kingdom Metazoa; phylum Chordata; class Actinopteri; order Cyprinodontiformes; family Goodeidae; genus Crenichthys; species Crenichthys baileyi. The sequence continues at coordinate 437,817 of JAHHUM010002909.1, forward strand.
AAATTATTAATCGGAATTTGATTGTATCGGGCGTTTGATTAATCATTTTCACATAGATAAATACAAGGGGTTTTTTTTTTATTTTGTGGGAAGATGATTTGTCGTCAAAAAAAAGGCAAAATTCCCCACGTTTCGGCAAAAAGGTTGATTTAAAAAAGTGACATTTATAATTGTAATTTTTTAGGGGGCCTTGGCCATAATTTTCAACACCCGAGGAAGCCTGGTTTCAATCATAAAAAGGATTTTTGGTTAAGGAGTTAATTTTATGGATTATGATTTTAATTATAATTCTTTTAAATATTCAATTAAAACAATAATCTAAATTAAACAGATTTGGCGTCCCCCGGGTGGGCCTTAAAAAGACAGACATCAATCACTTTTGCACAGGAATTAAAAAATTGTGTATCCGTCATTTTACTAGCGTTTTTCTGTGAGATTTCGAGTTTTGCAAAGCGTTTTTGAAACTAGGGGATTTGAATAGAGTTTGCTCGTTTGGCAGAGGATAAAAAATTTAAACTTTCAGAGGTGCTTTTGGGGTGCAAAGTTAAAGGTGTTTAGCTTGGGTAAAATTTAAAGTGGATTTCAGCCGGCAGCCCCGTGCGCCAGCTGGAGGGAACAGCGTGATAGGCAGCCTCCCGTGGCCGCTGGGGGGTAATTCAGGTCTGACCAGCCCCCCCAGTCAGTGGAGAGGAACACCTAATCTGGGGGCCATTTAAAAAAATTTCTTTGGAGCTGGGTTTCCCAAATTCAGACTGCACTTTGTAACCCGGTGTCACTAGGAGAATTTCATTTCCCACTTTTTGATTTTAATCACTCCCGGTTTTGGCAGATAATTCCATCACCAGAAACAAAGGGCAAAAATTAAGTTGAAAGCTGAAATTATTGATCATTCAGACCACTTCGGATAAAATTTTTTGCGTTTTTGTGGGTTTTTTGTGTGAAGCATGTTTTGATCTGACCAAAAAAACTAACTTTTGTTTTCCTAAATAGAAGGTAAGTGTCCATATTAGGAAGCACTAAAATTTTTTTGAAACAAAGAACAGCATTTAATGTTTTGTTTTTGTTTTCCACTTTTTAAAAATTTTATTTTCAATTTTGGGTTTTGGGGAAAATTTAGGTAAGGGGAAAAATTCTTTTCCTTTTTCCTCTTTCCCTTTTTGTGTGTTTTGTTTGCTTGATTATTCCCATTTTAAGCAAACCCATACACCTGCAGGATACATATCTGAATCAGTAGATAAAGAGAAGACGTTTTGTGTTTATTTTGTGCAAGAGTGAATTGTCAGTCAAAATAAGGCAAAGTTCCCCACGTTTCGGCAGAAACGGTTGATTAAACAACCAGAGGACAGCTCTGGTTTCAATTCATAAACGAGGATTTTGGTTAAGGAGTTAATTTTATCGGATTATGATTTTAACTATAATTCTTGATAAATATTCAATTAATCAATAATCTATAATTACAACATATGTTTCTTTATCTTAAACAATGTAGAATTAAGTCCTGTATGTCCAAATCTTAATCTTGTAATTAACCTTTCCTCTTTTCTGCTCCTTCTTCCATTTCTTACTTCTACTATCTTGTTGATTCTGTAAAACCATCTTCCTTTCCTTTCTTCATCCCACCTTTTTTGCCTCTCTTTCCTGATTTTCTGTTTTATTATATTTCTCGCCTCTTACCTACTAATATTAATTATAAAGCTAATATGGTTCTGTGTTGCCTTCTTTGCCATCCTGTCCGCCATCTCATTCCCCCCAACTCCTACATGTGCTGGTACCCATAAAAACACTAATATTAATCCCATCCTTTGTATTCTGAATAATGTTTTATTTCCAGCAAAATGTCTGGCCTATCATCTGAATGATTATGTTTTAAACTTAATAATGCTGAACTTGAGTCTGAACAAATTATTGTTTTTAATGGTTTTATATCCTCCACCCACTGCACTGCTAAAAATATTGCTAATAATTCTCCTGAATATACTGTGTAGGAGCCATAGATGAAATTGGGCTGCTTTGTAAGATGTTTGATTGTTTGGATTTGGAATGTTTTTTATTTTTTGTTGCTGTTTGTTTGTTAATGTGTGGGTCAAATGGAGATGGGCGGAGTTCAGGTGATTTGGCATATTAACCCACCTGCCTGAGTGTTAAGGGAGAGAGAAGAGAGGGGGTGAGTGGGCCGCTGTATTTTTTGTTGACCACTAACAATCGAGATCTTTGAGCTTTGTATTCGTTAAGTCATATTTTTTAGACACGTTATTCTAAGTTGATAATTTTTCCTTAATAACGTAATTAAAAGGCATTTACTTTCGACCTTGGTGGATTCTTTTTTTTTTCTATGACGAGCGCGTCGGACAAGGAACGGCCCAACTTCAGCCCGTCAGCGGCTTGTTTGTCTCCTGAAGTCGCTGCAATATACTGATAATCCATTTGTAATTATTTTTCCTACTTTTATTTTAACACTAGGACTCCCAGAATTCTAACACTACTAGAACTCCCAAGCCCGTCAATTTGACGGCGAGCATTCTGGATGTGAGGGCGGCGATGACGTCATCGCTATAAAAATTTTGTTATATATATATATATATTTTATATATATATATAAAATATATATATATATATATATATATATATATATATCTTCGCTAATCCACACTCATGTCCGAGGAGGAATCATCTCCTAAAACTCTGCGGGCCTCAGCCACCCTGCAGCCCTGAACGTGAATGAGCATTTCGGCATCCACCAAGCAGAGGCATTCGGTCTGGTCATCTTGGATCTGGCGCTCTGTCAACGCGTTCTGGCTCTGACGCCTCCCTCTACTTTCTTCCTCCCCTACCACTGTCCAAACGGTGCCATCCTTTCCTATTTCCTCCTCCTTCCCAGGTGTGCGCTCGTCTTGCAATGAAAACGCTGTAAAGCGCAGAATAGGTTGTTGTTACTGGGCTACTATTTCTATGACCTAACTTATTGTTTATTTCTTTGTCCATTATCAGTACCTTGATTTGTAGTTTCTCTCCTGCCAGTGAGCTGGATTGCTGGGTTTATAGCTGGGGACTGGGCACATGGCTCGTCTCCCTGTCTCTGAACCTGCACTGATTGTGGCACTGTTTCTATAGTTTATATATTATTAGTTTACCAATCTGTAAAATATAGCCTAAAATGATAAAATCGTTACATAGGCTAGTCTTTTACTACCTTGAAATAATGCGTCACAACCTCCTGCTAATGGGAGGACTCGTGTTTTTTTAGCCGGGGGAGGCTTACTCTCTGACCCGCTGTCACTGGAACGGTCAGAAAGCTGACCAAGAGCCGTCAGAATCCCTCTCGACCAAGAATCACAGTCATCAAATTTTTGACGCAATTCCAATGTCTGTTCAGCAGAAAATATCCTTCTAGAAGCCATTTGTAGGATGCCAACAATCTGACTGCGTTCTAGGGTGGCGGTTGCTAAGCAACGCTCGCGTGTATACTCAGCCGCGGAAAAAAAATATCAATGTAAATAATAGGGCCGTCAAAATAGCGGCTGTGGTAGTTAGAGGTAGAAATAATTAGATCTTTTATTTGCTTTGTTATTTTAAAAAAAAGAGACATAGGAATACAAAAGACACAGGTTTAGAAAAAGTCAGGATGCCAGGAAGATAAGAGTTTTAATAAACCAGATTTATGGCATGTCAAACTTTCAAAACAGTCAAATTGACGGCCCTGGGAGTTCTAATGTTAAATTCTGGTATTACAAATGCTATTCCTATTTTTTCGTCTGTTTTTGATGCGTCTGTGTAAATCTGGACATATTGATAGTAATGGCTTATATATTCTTGAATTATACTTTAATCTAAACTACATTTTGTATCCCTTTTTTTTTTCCATCAATGCCATATCCACCACTGCCTCTGCTAATAGCCAAGGTGGCACTACTGGCAAAGGGAACATTGAACTTATTTATCTTTCATTTATTTGAAATTCTTCTGCTATGTTATGGATAATCCAACCAAAACTCTTATTTATTTATTTTTTTTGTTTTTCCCAGCATGGTTATAAAATATCACGTGTGGGATGATCCGGATTATTGCTTTGTAAATTTATCCAGTGATTTATTGCTAACTGTTTCTTTCGTAGATCTAATGGTATCTCTCCCATCTCTACCTGGAATGCTGCTATTGGACTGGTTCTGATTGCTCCTGTACAAATTCTTAAAGCTTGATGTTGTATATTGCCTAATTTTATAGATGTGTGTTGGCTGCTGATCCATAAATTTTACTTCAATAATCAATATTTGATCTAATTAATCCTGTATAAATTCTTTTTAATGATGTTCGATCTGCTCCCCAATCAATACCAGCCATCTCATAATGTTTAATATTTTTTTGCATTTATCTATGATTTTTTCTATATGTACTTTCCATATAATTTTTTCATCAAACTATATACCTATTGTGATTTCCCTACCTTTTTTTTCCCTCTTAACTAATATTTCTTGAACTATGAATTTTACTTAATGTTTTAGCTAATATTTCAGCTTTTTCTTTATCTTCCGTTATAACTGTATTATCTATTTTTAATATAGGATATCCATATTCTTATCTAATATCATTCCTTCTTTTAATTGTTTTCCAAATTTGGTCAATTTCTGTTTCTCTCCCTACAGTATTACAAAAGTTTCTCCAATATTCTCTTTTTTCATTCTTAGTGATCTTTCTTACCTTTGCTTGCTTTCTTTTATACTCAATTAGTTTCTGATAAATTGGGTAACTTTTTAACATTTCTTAGTTTTATTACCTCACTACATTCTTTTGACCACCTTGGCGCAATTTTTTTATTGTTCTGTCTTCCTCCTTTTTTTATTGACTTTTCTGCATTCTGTAAGATTTTTTTCACAGATATTTATATTTATTTATATCAATCGGCACATCTATTTCATCCAATTTCTTTTGACTTAAATATTTGCATTTTTCCCAATCAGCCTTATTAAAATTCCATCTTTTATATAACCCTATATTCCTGTTATTTATTAATATTCCTGTTATGATTTTAATGGTGTAATGATCCCTGCCTACTTTTGTATCTTTGTCAATGTCCCACTCACAGTTAATAGCTTAAGAATTTGATACAATTGTTAAATCAATCGCACAGCCTCTGTACCCGTCTTTACATTAATTCTTGTTCCTCTTCCATCATTTATACATACCAAATTTTTCATTTCCATTATGTCTTCAATAATTTGTCCATATTTATCATTACATTTTCCCCATAATGTGCTGTTAGCATTAAAATCTCCACACCAGATTACTTTTCCTTCTAAATACACCATTAATTCATCCATCAACTCGCATGATAATATTTTACATGGATTATAAAAATGTATCTTACAGTTTTCTTTTTTATCATAAATTTCAACTACTATGTATTCTAAATTTTTACCTTTTCCTAATATCTGATATTGTATATCTTCTTATATAAATATTCCACATCCTCCTCTACCTTCTTCTAGTCTATCCCTTCTGATATTATTATACCCTTTATACACAAAATCTAGTTTTGGCTTTAACCATGTCTCCTGTATACATATAATTTCTGGTTTTTCATCAATTCCATCTTTATACCCTTTAAATTCCTGTCCATCAGCAATTAAGCTTCTATATTATTATGTGTTTCTATCAGCTGGGGTTCCTTCTTGCCTCCCATCTGTTTCCAGTCAGTCAGTCATTTTCTACAGCTTATTCCATTGTAGGTCGCGGGGAGCTGGTGCCTATCTCCAGCAGTCTATGGGTGGGAGGCGGGGTACACCCTGGACAGGTCGCCAGTCCATCGCAGTGCAACACACAAACAACCATGCACACACTCATTCATACACCTAAGGGCAATTTACAGAGACCAATTAATCCAACAGGCATGTCTTTGGACTGTGGGAGGAAGCCGGAGTATCCACGCATGCACGGGGAGAACATGCAAACTCCATGCAGAAAGACCCCCGGCCGGGGGCAACAGTGTTGCCACAAAATGTTAAAATAGGATATCTGAGTTTTCCTGTGAGGCCTTTTATAAATGTCAGATATATGGACACTTTGCAGCTGTCTGCAAAGGTAAACAAAGATTTCCAAAGTGTGGAGAAGACCATTGAATTGAATATTGAAAATTGAAAATTAGAGAAGAAGTGCAGGAAAAATGTTGCAATTGTGGAGGGCAACATATAGTTACAGGGGTTGGACAATGAAACTGAAACACCTGTCATTTTAGTGTGGGAGGTTTCATGGCTAAATTGGACCAGCCTGGTAGCCAGTCTTCATTGATTGCACATTGCACCAGTAAGAGAGCGAGTGTGAAGGTTCAATTAGCAGGGTAAGAGCACAGTTTTGCTCAAAATATTGAAATGCACACAACATTATGGGTGACATACCAGAGTTCAAAACAGGACAAATTGTTGGTGCACGTCTTGCTGGCGCATCTGTGACCAAGACAGCAAGTCTTTGTGATGTATCAAGAGCCACGGTATCCAGGGTAATGTCAGCATACCACCAAGAAAGACGAACCACATCCAACAGGATTAACTGTGGACGCAAGAGGAAGCTGTCTGAAAGGGATGTTCGGGTGCTAACCCGGATTGTATCCAAAAAACATAAAACCATGGCTGCCCAAATACGGCAGAATTAAACGTGCACCTCAACTCTCCGGTTTCCACCAGAACTGTCCGTCGGGCGCTCCACAGGGTCAATATACACGGCCGGGCTGCTATAGCCAAACCTTTGGTCACTCATGCCAATGCCAAACGTCGGTTTCAGTGGTGCAAGGAGCGCAAATCTTGGGCTGTGGACAATGTGAAACATGTATTGTTCTCTGATGAGTCCACCTTTACTGTTTTCCCCACATCCGGGAGAGTTACGGTGTGGAGAAGCCCCAAAGAAGCGTACCACCCATACTGTTGCATGCCCAGAGTGAAGCATGGGGGTGGATCAGTGATGGTTTGGGCTGCCATATCATGGCATTCCCTTGGCCCAATACTTGTGCTAGATGGGCACTTCACTGCCAGGACTACCGAACCATTCTTGAAGGACCATGTGCATCCAATGGTTCAAACATTGTATCCTGAAGGCAGTGCCGTGTATCAGGATGACAATGCACCAATACACACAGCAAGACTGGTGAAAGATTGGTTTGATGAACATGAAAGTGAAGTTGAACATCTCCCATGGCCTGCACAGTCACTAGATCTAAATATTATTGAGCCACTTTGGGGTGTTTTGGAGGAGCGAGTCAAGAAACGTTTTCCTCCACCAGTATCATGTAGTGACCTGGCCACTATCCTGCAAGAAGAATGGCTTAAAATCCCTCTGACCACTGTGCAGGACTTGTATATGTAATTCCCAAGACGAATTGACGCTGTATTGGCCGCATAAGGAGGCCCTACACCATACTAATAAATTATTGTGGTCCAAAACCAGGTGTTTCAGTTTCATTGTCCAACCCCTGTATATTTCAATTGTTGAAGAACTGCCATGTATAAAACAATGATATGCCATTTTCTGATGCATAACTTTTTATCTTTAGCTTCCATGTTTGTTTGTTTTTTTAACAAAGAAGTTATTGTTCTCTGCATTGTGGTCAAGTTTTGATTTCATTTAAATTAAAAATTTGACAGTTCGGTTGTTTTGGCGGTTTTTATTTAAAAGTCTGTAGATGGTAAGTGATTTATTGTTCGTCCTGTCCTAATGCTAGCGGCAGTTTTTATGTCTGTGCACCTCCTGTGTAAAATCTCTCAGTCCATTAAATCGAATGCACGGATCTCCTTGGCAACTGCTCTGTTTTGGAGGTAAGCGCTGTTGTAGAAAAAAGTGTATTTTCTAAAGAAAGAGAACGATGATAACCATTCAATCAGCTTTGTTAATTTAACCTTAAGGAGGGCAGGTCTTTCAGCATCAGACGTGTTACTGAACAGAGCCGAGACCAAATCTAATGAGACAAGTGCTGACCCCTCCATATATCAGTCTGGTCCTGACACCCCCCTCTAGGAATAGAAGAGGTGAGAATCAATCTAACTTTCACCCAGACATCTTGGCTCCTCTGCAACAAATTGTATGTTGGATCAGCAGGGGTTCCAGGGACGGGAAGAGAAACAAAACACCTTTTGTGTTCAGACACATTTCCCCTTCAGCTTGTAAATGCCTTGTAAATGCCTTGGAAAGACCACCCTTCTTCTTCGTGTGAGAGGAGTGTGAGTGGAAGAGCAGAGGAAGAGCGAGAGTGAGAGTGTCTTTTTTTTTTCTCTTTTGGGTGTTTCTTTCTAAACTGTTTCACTGGGTGCTGTATATATTAGTCGTTTAATTGTTTTTTTTGTTTTGTTTGATTGGTGGGTTTTGGTGTTTGTAGTTCGGGTGTGACCATCAGAGCTTCTCCCTGACTGGTCGGCGTCTTAGGACGCCATGGCGGGTGGTGGCACTGGAGGTTTCTCCGCGCTGACGCAGAGGAACGGCATCAAGGTGGGTGCCAGGTCTCCGTGCAGCGTGGAGGATGTTTGTTTAGCGGTAGGTGAGATTATTGGTCATGGGTCCATTAAATCTGCGGCCCAAATGAATGGAGCAGTGGTTTTGTTTGTAGAGAAGGTAGAGCAGGCCCAGCAGCTTGTCGAGTCAGGCATTTCGGTAAATGGTTTATTTTTACAAGTATCGCCACTCACCTTACCTGCGACAAAAATAACTTTGTCAAACGTTCCACTGTTCATTTCTGATGATTTTTTGATTAAGGAACTGTTGAGACACGGGAAAATGGTGTCTCCCATGAAAAAGGTTTTGTCTGGGTGTAAATCCGCACTATTAAAACACGTTGTCTCCCATAGGAGACAGCTCTACATGATTTTGAACCGACGGGATGAGGAGTTTAATGTGAGGTTCCACATTAGACTGGATGATTTTGATTATGTTTTGTTTGCAATGTCTGCAAACATGAAGTGTTTTGGGTGTGGTCAGGAAGGGCATTTGGTAAAACTGTGTCCTAATAGGGCCGGACCAGCTTCCCCGGGTCCGGAACAGCAGCAAGCCGCTGCTATTGATGGGCAGATGGGAGGCTGATGGTAGCGGGGTGGCAGAAGTGCCTGCCGCCACTACGGAGGGGCCTGTGCCCAGCGAGGTCGACCCCCCTCACTGGGGAAAGTTTGAATAGTTTTAGTAGTGTGCCAAACATGTATGGGGTCAGATCTTTGGTGAAATTGTGTGTAGGGAAGGGCGATGACACTGATGTAAGCAGGGGTGGATGGTGTGTAAACGGCGGTGAGGGTGGGGAAATAGATGACAGAGACAAGGGACATTGATCTGAAAAGGGTGGTGATGAGTGCTTGATGTGCGGAGATATGCGAAAGGAAAGTGAAGTACAGATGGAGGAAGGGAATAGAAGTTCAGAGAAGCACAGGGCAGGAGCGGCTTCAGAGGCTGACGTGGAACAAAAGAGAGATGGAACTCAGGAAAAGATGGAATCGGAGGCTTCGGGCCCGTTAATACGGCGTAGTTAGAGGAAGAATGCTGTGGCTGCTACTCAGGTTAACAAGCAGATGAATAAAGGACGAAAGGAGGACTCAGACAGTAGCGATAGGAAGAGCTACTTTTCCGACGTCAGCGAAATGTCTGCCACACAAACTAGTAGTGCAGAGCCAAGATACCCTGCGTAGTCGTTTCTCACTATTTTGCAGCAAACAAAAGGCTTGAGAGGGGTGAAGATTGAGAGTTTTTTCCCTGATTTAAGAACCTTTTATTTTTTAGCTAGTTACCATATTAGGCACAAAGATGAACAACAGAACAACAGGTTTTTAGGCTGAAAAAAAATGATGAGTAAAGTTAGAAAGCAATTCTGAATAAAAGTGAAATGCATAAGCACTTTATATTTTTATAGTCTGTTGGATTGTTTCTTTTAGCTTCTTACCCAATATGGACTCTTTTAAAATAGCATCTTTGAATCTTAATGGGGCTAGGGAAGCTGTGAAACATGTTTTGATTTACCAGATGGTAAATCAAAAGAAAATTGATGTATTTTATTTACAAGAAACTCATAGCAACCCTTTAAATAAGGTAGAATGGCACAAAGAATCGAAAGGAAAGGTTGTTATGAGCCATGGCACCTCCCAGAGTGCAGGGGTTGGTTTACTCTTTTCTAGAGCGCTCACCCCAAAGTCTTTTGAAGTCAAGCACATTGTTCAAGGGTGGTGTCTTTTAGTCAAGGCATGTTTTGATCATTTTAGCATGGTTTTCATTAACATTTATGTTCCTATTGCCAGTGCAGAGAAGAAGCGTTTTTTAGAAAAAATTGGGGAGAAGGTGAGGAATTGTGGGGATGAGGACTATGTTTTTATAGGAGGGGATTTTAAATGCACCGAGAATGAGATTTTAGACCGTAATCATGCAGAGCCGCATCCGTTCTACGGCAGCTGGTCGCGTCTCATGGCGAGTCATGCATGCAGACTCCAGGCAATATACGTGGTCCCATATGAAAGACAGTCGCATTTCGTTGGCTCGTCTTGACCGGTTTTATTGCTTTAAACACCATTTTAACGTGTTTAAATCGTGCCAGATTTTACCTGTGGGTTTTATGGATCACTCATTGGTTTTAGGTGATGTTTTTATTAAAAATATTTTACTTAAAAGCGCTTACTGGCATTTTAACTCACTTTTAACATATGACAATAGTTTTAAGGAAATCCTGAGTTTTTTTGGACTGGTTTTAGAAGTAGAAGAGGCGAGTTTACTTGTCTGTAACAGTGGTGGGACTATGGTAAAGTTCAGATAAAACTGCTGTGTCAGCAGCACTCCCTCAATGTTACTCGTGACATTGCCGGGTCTATAAGAGATCTGGAGATGAATATAGTGGAACTGGAAAATCTGAGCGAAGCTACGGGAAAACGAGAGCACTTAGAAGCTCTCAGATCTAAAAAGCTTGTGCTAGTGTTGAGAATTAAAATCATGTTCTTGCATGCTAGTAGTTCAGTTCACATGTATAACCATAAACCTGAGACATAACATGTATTGTGAGCCTGAGAGGGAGGAGTCAGAGGTCACAGCAGGCTCAAATTGGAGAGAACGGGCTATCCCAGGTCAGGAGGTTAGGAGGTTCTCAGCAGCTGCAAGCAGTAAATGCTGGCTGTATGGGCAGTAAAGAAATAAATGTCAACTTTTAGGCATGGTATAGATAATAAAGTACCCACAAGGGGCTTGGCTAATTTACAACGCCAACACAGACTGCATAATGGGGAGGTTAAGTCAATAAGCTTTGAAGTGGAGGGTATAAGATGTGTTGGCATCTGTGATGAGGTAGACCACTCGGGTAAAGACAGGCTTGCTTTGCTGACACCTGAGCTCTCCCTAAAGGGCCCTTTAGGTAATCTTTATTTGTATCATTCTTTTGTATTGCATTGGGAATTATTGGACTTATCAATTACCAAATTAAACTTGTGTTAATCTTTCCTGCTCTTCATCTGTTCTTTCTCATGACATCCAGACTGGGGTGCTGAGGCTGTATTATTATATCTGGTGGAATTATTTTACCTCAACACTAGCAAACCTGCTGGAAAACAAGGTGCAAGGCGCATTGGTCAGGTCCCGTTTCCAAACCATCGAGGAAATGGATGCACAGTCCAGCTTCTTCTTTAATTTGGAGAGGAAAAGTGGTCAGAGGAAACTAATCCACTTCTTGATGTCGGACACAGGGCAGTGATAGAGTGAACCGGGGCAGATCAGGAAGAGGGCTGTGGAGATCTATTCTTCGTTGTTTCGGAGTGAATATAAGAGGAACGAAGAGCTGTCGAGGGAGTTCTATGATTAACTCCCCAGAATCTCGGAGGAGATGAGATCACAGCTGGAGCGCCCTCTGGGGCTGCAGGAACTCCACACAGCCCTCCTGAGTATGCAGGGCCAAAAGGCCCCTGGACTCGATGGGCTCACCGTCGAGTTCTATAAGGCATACTGGGAGATTGTGGCAAAAGATCTACCGGAAGTATACAATGAGAGTCTGGCCTCTGGTTTGCTCCCACTGTTGTGCCGCAGAGCGGTCGTTGCCCTTCTCCCGAAGAAGGGCAACTTACAAGATATAAAGAACTGGCGTCCTGTGTCCCTCCTCTGCACAGATTATAAGTTCCAAAGCCCTGGCGAACAGGATGAGAGGAGTGATGGAGCAGGTCATCCATAGGGACCAGACCTATTGCGTCCCAGCAGGTCCATGGTAGATAATGTCTACCTAATTGAGGATGTTTTGGAAGTCTCCAGTTGGGTTTAAAAGCAACTTTGGTCGCATTAGATCAAGAAAAGCCATTTGACCGCGTCGAGCACAACTTCCTCTGGCAAACCATGGAGAGGTTCGGGTTTGACGCTGGTTTCATTGCCAAGATCCAGGTATTGTACAGTAGCATTGAGAGTGTGCTGAAAATCAATGTTAGTCTGTGTGCTCCTTTTAGAGTGTGTAGAGGCGTCCGACAGGGCTGTGCGCTCTCGGGGATGCTCTACGCGCTCTCCCTGGAACCCCTCCTCCAAAAAATTCGTTCTTGTGTTCATTGTTTTGTTTTACCTGGTTTTAACAGTAATGTAGTTTTATCTGCATATGCCGATGATGTTGTCGTTTTTTTGAATGATCAAAAAGATGTTACTACATTATGTGAAGTTGTTGACAAGTTCTCTGTTTTATCGGCAACCAGGGTGAACTGGACAAAAAGTGAGGCCCTTGCTGTAGGTTCTCCCCCAAAACCTCCAATGGAGAATGGACGGTTTTAAGTATCTTGCTATTTATTTAGGGGACAACACCAAAAAAACTGGAAAAAAACTGAGAAACTGTTGAACAGAGAGTGAAGAGCAAGCTAGAAAAGTTGAAATGGCTTCACTCTTACATGTCCTACAGAGGCAGAATCCTGGTTTTGAATAACTTGGTTGCATCACAGTTTTGGCATAAACTCTGGTAAAGTCTGTTTTAGATCTGCCACCCAACCAGCTGGCAAAAATTCAGTCTGTGATGGTGAACTTCTTTTGGGGCGGTCTACATTGGGTGCCGCAGTCTGTTTTTGTACCGAGAGAGGAGGGGGGACAGGGCCTCGTCCACCTGGCCAGTAAGACGGCCTCATTCCATATTCGTTTTTTACAGAAGTATTTACTAGGGTCTCCGCATACTGTGTGGAGGCGTGTTAATGGTCTGGGACTGGATGCTGCTCTGTTTTTGACAAATTTTAGGTTTTTACAGTTAAAAGGGCTGGCTCGTTTTTATCAGAGCGTGTTAAAATCATTTTTAACTGCGCAGGTCAAAAACGGATAATTCTCTGCATTGGCTTTTAGCAGAACCGATAGTCCATGGAGCGAGACTGGACGTCAGTGGGAGTACGGTCCCTGGCCTGTCAGAGATGCTGAACAGGTCCAAGACAGTGACCGTAGGAAAGCTGGTGGAGGGGGCGGGACCGGACATCGCTGACACTGAGCAAGTGAGTTCCCTGCTAAAGATCCGGTCCGCCAGGATGGTTCGGCGTTTCCTGGATCTGCTAAAAGACAACATGACGGCCAGGAAAAGGTGCCTTCTGAAGCTGCGCTTCGAGGGGGAACGTCTGCCTGACCCGTTCGACCGATTCCCGAAGGTCTTTTTGGACCCGGACTTTGAGGTAGGCAGCGGTCCCCTGCTGCGCAAGATGGATCCAGAGAGCCACCGGGGGCATGGAAGAGTTTATAAAACTGTGGGGTTTTACAAAAGTGCTGTCCACTATTTCTGATGAAGGAGAATTGCACTAATATGTGACTGGCCGTGGCAAAACCAGGAACAAGTCTACCTGGGGTCGTTTTGAGTTATTTACAGATCCTGAAAGAGTGGAGTCTAAGCTTTCCAATGATGTCAAACTTGTGGAAATCGCAAAAGAATTGTAAAAGATATGACCATCTGAATGTCTGCACTCGCCAGACTACTTTTCTGAGAAATCAGCCTTGAAAGATTCGTTGTTTTCTCTCCCTGAAAGCAGGGCGGTGACAAAAGCTGTTAATTTGAATAACTTTGAATAGCCCACCTCCCCCAACTGTTTGTCAACAGAAGCTCCAACTGACTGCAACAGACATCTGTCTCTGAACTCATAGTAGTATTTTTCTATGTAAAGATAATTTACAGCACTGCATTTCAATTTATTATTATATTATTTATGGCTGCAAATTGCATCATGACTGCAACCTAATGTCTGGATCCTGGTGATTGGTTTGGTTTCCTCTTGTTTTTAGATAAGTCTAGGTTTGAAATCCTATCTCACAGCAATTAGCAAAATATCAGGGTAATATGGATGTGTTCTTCTTAATATGTAATATGAAATGTCCAGAGATTATTGTAGCATGCAGAAATATGGTTTATCAGTCTTCATTTTATGTTTGCAGGTATGAATAGAGCTATGGGCTAATAGCTTACACCTTTTGAATACATGTTAATCTAGAAGAGGCTGGTGCTGCAGTTACTTAATCTGTACCCATCATTTTTTATGTCTGCAAACCTCTTGACTTTAATGGACCCAGGAAGAGAAATGGGCAATAACTTGACTTTGATCATGTCACAAATGTGATTTTTATTTAACAACTTTATACACATTACAAATTGCCAAAATGCCAATGTCACAGTGTCACACCATCATCCTCTTCTGTGTGCTATTCTTTGTTGTGCTTTGTGGAGCTGGGCATGTAATGTCCTTCGCTTCATCGGAACAGAAAGGCCTGATCTTTGAATAAAGATAAGTCTACCTGTCCGTGGCCAGTCTAGGTGGAGGCAGTGCAGAAACACAGACGACAGGGGGTAGAACATCCGGGTCACACAGCAGCTGAAAGCTAACAGGCTATGCGTCGCTGTGAGTCCTAGCTAGGACCACACCAGGTCTTGTGGCATCAAAGCTGTTAATAAAAGCACACAAAAGACAATTAAAATATTGCATGTCTCTTTGTTATTGAGAAATACAGACTGTGGAAGTCTGCATAATAGATACCTGAAGTGCTGGTAACTCTTGATCTGTGGGAGCTTTCGGAAGTAGGGACTCAGGTGTGCCTGCCAGTCAAACGTGTTGACTAACACCGTGCCATCTTCCAGTCCGACCAGCTGTGGGATGTTGAGGCGACTTTCTGGCGAGCTGTTTTCCTCTACCTGTACACAGAAGGACCATAATAGAAATAAGCATTTTAGTTTTCATGCATATGACTGACTTTCTTCTTCGATTTTCTATCAGATGGAATAGACTTACTTTGGCGATATCTGCCAATGTGCTGACCCTGGTCCTCTTGTATGCTTGTTTGATAAGCCCAAAGCCACAGTCTGGGGCAAATCAAGTCGATTTTCACATTGTGAATGGGATACAGTACATGCTAACCTCGTGTAGCGACGCTAGCCAAAAAACTTTCGTTGTGAACACTGATCACCCAGTGCAGGGGGAACAAAAAGCTTCTCAAGCTTAGATTGAAAATACAACCCCCTCTCAAGTTAATTTTCACATGGGATACAGTGATTGTCCAGCCAAACTCGTGTATCTACGCTAGCCAAAAAACTGTTGTTGTGACCACCGATCACCCAGCGCAGGGGGAAGAAAAACAAACACTACCTCAAATTTAGATTATACTTTGTTAATGTAATTGCTATATTCACTTCTGACATTGTGTAACATGTGTTAATTGAATTGTGTAAATAAATGTTTTGTTAAAAATCTAAATCTTCTTCTTCTGGATTTTAATGGCGGTTGGCAAAAAATCTAAAGGTGTGCATTACCACCACCACTAGTATGGAGTGTGGCTGATCATGGGTTATTATCTGTCTTACATACTCAAATTCTATTAAATCATTTTGTTCTTTTTAGAAATCTTTTTTGTGTACGCTTGCTCCTTAGGTTATTTTGCAATGTATCTATTATGCTAAACTTTTCTTTAATCCTTTCAAACTCTCTCTTCATAACTCTTCTTTCCCGCTCATATATCTGATACTAAAATAATATTGTTCGATTATCACATCCATCCCACAGTGGTCACATTTTCCCGTATTCAATTCAATTCAATTCAATTCAGTTTATTTATATAGCGCCAATTCACAACACGTTGTCTCAAGGCACTTCACAAAAATCAGGTACAATTAATCCTAATCATTGAACAGTGCAGTCAGATTCAGTTATTTATTCAAATTCTATAAAAAGTTTTTCTGTTTAAGGAAACCCAGCAGATTGCATAAGGTCAGTGACTTGCAGCATTCCCTCCTCCCGGATGAGCATGTACTAACAGTGGACAGTCACTGGTGTTGACTTTGCAGCAATCCCTCATACTGAGCATGCATGTAGCGACAGTGGAGAGGAAAAACTCCCTTTTAACAGGAAGAAACCTCCAGCAGAACCAAGCTTAGTGTGAGCGCCCATCTGCCACGACCGACTGGGGGTTTGAGAGAACAGAGCAGAGACACAAAGCGAACAAAGACGTACTGATTCAGGAGTCCTTTCTATAGAAAGGAAAAGTAAATGTTAATGGATGTAGCTCCTTTAGCCGTTTCACCTAGAAAGAAACAACATATAAACTCTGAGCCAGTTTTCAAGGTTAGAGTCTGAAAGAGAGCACATAGAGTTAGTCACAGTAAAATCTCGGTCAATTGCCATGTCTAGGAGAGAGAAAGGGTTAAACAGTGAAAAACAGGGCCATGTGGATCATCGGTACAGGGTGAGCATTAAGTTGGTGCCAGCAGAAGCTTTGACGATGCCCCTCTCCAGAAAGGTGTAACAGGTAGACACAGAGTCAGGCCAGGTGTAGCGTCTGAACGTAATCGACGCATGACTGGAGCTCTGGGTAACGTCACTTCCTGTTTACGCTATTGCACTTGGTGAATTGTTTGGTGTGTGAAGGCTCTCTCGTTTGATCTGATTTCTCTCTACTGTGATATCTCTTGTTCTAATACATAAGCACTTTAAAACACATACTTTCTGTTGCTGTATTTAATGTTTGGGGACTCTCTGTGTCTTACACGGTTTTCTATTAGTGGTAAGGGGTCGCTAGCTTAGCGTTAGCTCCACCATGGCTACCCGTTCTGCTATTTCTCTCTCTGAGTCTCCTCCTCTCTCCTGCTCTCTGTGTCAGATGTTCAGTTACTCCTCTGCCTCCTTTAGTGAAAATGGTACGTGTAATAAATGTAGCATTTTTGTAGCTTTGGAGGTGAGGGTGTCGGAATTGGAGGCCCGGCTTCGCGCTGTTGAAAAACCAGCAGATAGCCGAGGCCCCTTAGCCAGCGCGGAGCCACCGAGGTTAGCTCCCCGTAGCAGTCCTCCAGCAGATCCCGTGCAGCCGGGGCCTCAGGCCGGCTGGGTGATGGTACGTAGAAAGCATAGTCTTAGATCCCAGCCCACAGGTCACCACCAAACCCGTCTGCGTTTCTAACAGATTTTTCCCGCTCAGCGACACACCCGCTGAGAAGCCAACTCTGGTAATTGGCAGCTCCATAGTCAGAAACGTGGCACTAGAGACACCAGCGACCAAAGTCAAATGTCTGCCAGGGGCCAGAACGGGCGACATCAAATCATACCTGAAACTGCTGGCTAAGGATAAGCGTAAATACAGTAAGATTGTTATTCACGCTGGGGGTAATGACACCCGGTTACGTCAATCGGAGGTAAGCCAAAGTTAGTGTTGCTTCGGTGTGTCAGTTTGCCAAAACAATGTCGGACTCCGTAATTTTCTCTGGTCCCCTCCCCGATTTAACCAGTGACGACATGTTTAGCCGCATGCTGTCATTCAACCGCTGGCTGTCTATGTGGTGTCCAGAAAACAATGTGGGTTACATTGATAATTGGCGAACATTTTGGGGAAAACCTGGTCTGATCTGGAGAGATGGCATCCATCCCACTTTGGATGGAGCAGCTCTTCTTTCTAGGAATCTGGCCGAATTTATTAGTTCTCCAAAACTCTGACAACCCAGGGTTCAGACCAGGAAGCAGGGTCGTAGTTTAATACTCCTCTATGCTCTTCACATTTGGACGCTTGTTCAGGCTCCCTCTGCGTCACAGATTCACGCATCGGGTAGCCCCTTCTTGTCATTATTTGACGTGCAAGGTGCTCTCATTGACTGTTATAGAGCTCCCTGAACGTCGGTAACTGACGATAGGGGAACAAGGACGACGAGTCCGTTATAATTATTTGAAAGACATAAAAAAGTGCTTAAATCCATGCACAGCTGATGTATCTGGAAGTTTTTTTTTTAACAATTTAGTTCATTTTACTTAAGCTGTAAAAGATGCTGTCCTCCGGTTTTCCGAATTAAGTCGTGATTTTACCTTCCGCTTTGGACGGCTTTCTTTTTTTGTGTGTTTATTTTAACAGAATACATAATTTAATATGGTAGAATTAAACCAGAGTCAAAGATGTCATTATAACATCATGGTTATAAATAAGGCCTTATTTTTATTTTAACATAATACAAAATTAAAACAAAGAATACAGTAGGTGGAGGCTTTGACGTTACACACTCATGTACAGTAGGTAGCGGTGTGTGCCGCTGAGGTCGTTTGCAATCCACCAATATTAATATGAAGTTAATGTTTAAGAAGAAGAAGATGCCATCCGCCAAAAAATCCAAGAAGAAGAAGAAGAAGCTGACGTCATCGCATGCGTCAGCTGCACCCGGGTGAGTGCAAACCTGAATCTGTCAATTTTCTGGACTACAAAACACAAAAAACTTCTAAAGTGTTACTTTACAAAGTTGCTGTTGATAGTTTTACGAGTTAGTGGTGGCAAGTCTGTGGAACAGTGAATAGCTGAAGACATTTAGATATGTTTTTAACCTATTTTGGCGCATAAAATGAGCGGTAAGCTAGCTAAAGTAGCCGCTGAGAGCTGATCAAATTCAACCTTAGCTGTACTTATTACATTTAATTAGCCATGGTAGAGTCACGGTGAAGTTTCTACTCATGCTTGCTGTTGCCACTTTGAGGCTTCAAGTCCACCCAGGTTTCGTTTGTAAGCCCGCTCTGGAAACACTGATTATAGCATGCTCTTTCAATTGCATTTAAATCAAAGCTTTGACAGCTTCCCAGCTGAGTGACTGGATGTGCTCACATCACTGTGATTTCATTGTATAGGTTGTATGTACCGTACAAAAAAGCACAGCCAAAGTCCTCTCCACCTGTCTTTGCTGTCTATAACTGTGGCAAACTGATGAAGAGCTTCTGACATCTAAACATTTTTTTTCTCAACAGGTTCTTTTTCAGTAATCCGACATTTGCACCAGTCAACCAAGCTCCTTGACAATTTTTAAAACAAGGCACTTTTAAGAGCCACGTCTGTCATCTGTCTTTCCTTTGTCCCTCTTTTGTGTCTCCTGTCCTTCTCTCAGTGTCTTGGCCTATTTTCTTCTGTGGATTGTTCTGTTTTGTCTGTCCATTGCCATGAGTGACCCAAATATTAACGATCCTTTAATGATCCTGGATAAGGAGACGAATGAACAGGAAATAAATTACCAACTTCAACACCTCGATGACCTGGTTGCTGATTTCAAGCAAGATAAAGATACCGGTGTACCTATGAAGATACCTGAACCCACAATCAGGTGGAGAAAAAGGGACAGAGATGGAAACAAACTCTATGCCAGACCAAGATCAACCAGACATCAATCAACTAAGAGTCATTACTTTTTTTTAAAAACTTGATCTATGACAGATACAGATTATTTTTAAATACATTTATGTATTCATTTTTTTGATATTTTGACAAAGTATATTTTTTCCTAATTAATCCATTGATTGTGTTAATTTTTACATCCACTTTGTGATATTGTGGTTTAACTGCTTTTCGTAACCAACCAGCATTTATTACTTTAACTTTCCCAAATGCAAAATTATCTTTAATTGCATTATAAAAGTATTTTGAATAGAAATAACTCTGAAACATGGTACAGGTTTGTAATGTAAAATAATTGAGTAGTTTTACCATTTTGTCATGCTGTACACTGTAGGTGAAACAGAGTGGATGCATTTCCATCTGATGATGGACATGTTGTAGAGACATACCTACTAAAAAAGGTTACATCTAACAGTCTAAATTACTTGAGTTTATAGTTCCTATTATGAATCTGAATCTTAATATAGGGGAGTGTGATAGGACAATT
Source organism: Crenichthys baileyi (assembly GCA_036173005.1). NCBI lineage: Eukaryota > Metazoa > Chordata > Actinopteri > Cyprinodontiformes > Goodeidae > Crenichthys > Crenichthys baileyi. Next base: position 457,897 of record JAHHUM010002909.1, read on the forward strand.
ACAGGTATTGAATTGGAATTGGCGATCTATGCTGTAAATGTGGGTTTAAATAATGTTTTAGATTTAAACGTTATTTTCATTTATTTTCTATTTACAGCTGGCCACAGTCAGAAGACTCGCTGTCCCTCTAATAACATTCAGTGTGAGGTGGCCTATGCTCCAGAGACTGTTGGTATGTCTTTGATAGATAATATTTTTAGGTATTTTAAGCAAATTTGTGGCAATTGCTTTTTGCTTTTACAACTTCCATACTACACTTTAATAAACTGTAAAAATGTTCACTGAATAATTCTGCAGGCGAGGTAAATGAACCATCACTACCAATAGCTCCTCTGGCTTCCTTAAACTGGAGCACACGGAAAAGTCTCTTTTCAGATAGTTGGAGGGCAGAAAGACCCCGTTTGGTGAACACTATGGCAGCTCAACAAAATGTGTCAGCACACATATGCCAGCAGTGTGGGAGCAATCCAGCTGCACTTCGCTGTCGCGATTGTCTGCCTCGCCCCTTCTTTTGCGACAAATGTGACGTGATGATGCACACCAGATATGTCCTTCACAACAGAGAGACCATGACCGCTGGATTCTTCCAGCCATTGCCTCCAACAACATACGTTTTAAATAAAACTCTTTGCCATGATGGTAAGTTTAACTAAGCTCAATATTTTTAAACACTCCTCCTTTTTTTCCAACTGTTAACTTTCTACTTTGTTGTTAATGCTCTGGTTTATGGTTCAGTTGTTTCTACATAGCTTTGTCAAAGCGTTTTGATACAGTTTTGGTGAATGTATATGTTAAACAATTGTTAACTTCTTTAGCACGACTTGTACCTGTGGAGACCCCAGTTAGAATCTGTGATTGTCCATCAGAGTGTTTGAGGATCAAACCAGGGAAGGCTGTTGCCATGGTCACAATCAATGGTAAGAATAATTTTTTTCCTGACTCAAAACCAAAATAAAACTAAATAAATAAATATTTACAAGGTGTGTTGCAGAACACAGACAATTTGTAATTTAATTTGTAATATAATGGAGACCTAACTCTAAAATTATAAGCTTTTAAAGTGGAATTTTTTGTTGTTGTTTTAGGTCGTTATGATCTAAGAATGCCGGAGCTGGTGTGTGAGGCGTGCGACGCTACTTGGACTTCTGGAGTCCATGACCTAAATTTAAGTGATTACTGGCCCGCCACCCTTGACTTTTCCACTCTTTATGGAACTGATGTCTTCTTCACATTTGAAGAAATGAAAATGGCGGCACCAGGTCTCTCCTGCCAAGTATTTCTAAAAATGCTGGATCAACGAACTGTCCGCTTTGGCTGTGTGAGTACTTTGGTATATATATATATATATATATATATATATATATATATATATATATATATATATATATATACCTTAGGGGAGGAAGTGAAGCAGTGTAATGCATTTCTCTCAAGGATTGCAGTTACCACAAAACATATGTCCAAAGCTGGTGAGAAAGCCAAATACTGATTTCCTTAAATTATGCGTTTTTAAATGATGATGAGGGAAAATGCTAATATTGTGGGCTTCTTTCTGTTTGGAGGACGGACAGACATGCTGACTCTTATGGCCATGCATTGGAATCAGCTAAAATTGGACAACTTGGCCACCTCACTGACCCGTCGTTATCAGAAGGTAATAAACTATTGATGTGTTTTAATTATCTGCACCTCTAAATGCTCTAAATTTTTATTTATTTGACATTGGAAAAATAGGCCACAAAAGCTCTTCAAACTCAGCTTCAGAACCTGGAGTGCCTAAGAATAGAGTTTTCAGTGTCAGACAGTCAACTGGGTGACTGGGTCAGTGATGTAAAGGAGTGGGCAGAAGGTGAGCAGATACGGTAGGAAATTTAGAGGAAATTGCAAAAAGAGTTAAAGCTGCAGGATATAACGTTTATTAAAAATCTGGTTTTTACATATGTATCAAAATGATCGTTATGTCATGACAGTATAAGAGATAATCTGTGAAAACCATTTAGCTCCTCTTCCTTCTCCCAGTGCTCCCAGTATAAACTGCAGCAATACACTACTCAGTCAGAAACAACCAATCAGTGCCAGGAGGAGGGTCTTAGTGTAGCTAGCAAGCATGGCCACCGATGACAGGGGATAAAGTTTTCCTGGAACAGTAAGTTGTTTCTCCACCATTAGCACATCTAGCAGCACGTACACGAGGGTGACTGACAGCACTAAGACCTTCCTCCTGGCTCTGATTGGTTGTTTTAGGTCGGGAGTGGTGCATTTCTTTAGACAGCGATAGTAGCTCAAGGAGGAGGTGGAAGAGATTGATCTTTTCACAGATTATCCATCTCATAACAAACTATCACGGCATGGTGACAGTTTTAACAAATATAAAGAAAACACTTTTGTAAAAGTTACATTCTGCAGCTTTAACTGCATTATTCTTCTTTATCCTTAGCAGCAACAACTAGCACAACTGATACAAATTCCTTAGTGGGCAAAATTTAAGTTCTGGTTGCAAGCATCAAAAGACAATCCCAACGTCTTTATAAAGACACTGATGGAAACAAAGCTCGTGCCAAGATTCGCCGCAAGATCAGAGAGGAAAAAGGCATCTTGACACTGGCTGTGGAAAAGTACAACAGAATGGTTCCAGACACAGAAATTCTGTGCCTGGAAGAAATTCTGTCTGGTTACACCGCTTGGCCATGGCAGCAACCACACAGTGGTATGTCCACATACACCAACATGTTTCCTACTGTTATCGTGTTTGACAGATGATGTGACTTAATTCTACAACTGCTAACCTACACTCACCAGCCACTTGATTAGGTACACCTTGCTAGTACCGTGTTAGACCCCCTTTTGCCTTCAGAACTGCCTTAAATCTTCGTGGCATAGATTCAACAAGGTACTGGAAACATTCCTCAGAGAGTTTGGTCCATATTTACATGATAGCATCACACAGATGCTGCAGATTTGTCGGCTGCACATCTATGTTGCGAATCTCCCGTTCCACCACATCCCAAAGGTGCTCTATTGGATTGAGATCTGGTGACTGTGGAGGCCATTTGAGTACAGTACACGTTCAAAGTCACTTAAATCACCTTTCTTCCCCATTCTGATGCTCTGTTTGAACTGCAGCAGATCGTATTGACCATGTCTACATGCTTAAATGCTTTGAGTTGCTGCCATGTGATTGACTCATTAGAAATTTGCTTTAATGAGCAGTTGGACAGGTGTACCTAATAAAGTGGCCAGGGAGTGTATAATTCCACGTTTCTTCCTGGATTGATCTGTGTCTGTCATAAATGCATTTCAGACTCTGTCGGTCTTACAATGAAGAGAAGGGCATTTGATGGCATCATGGCAGTAAGAAGACTTGAAGAAGAAAAGAGGATTCTTGTAAGAGAGATGGATCATCACTGGAAATCTCTTTTAGCCGATGAGGATACTCTCAAAAAGCTCTCCTACCTGTTTTCGAGTGGCTCATTTAAAAGTATGTTTTTAAGTAATGCATAAACTGGCCAACAATGACAGTTATTAATATTTATATTTTTACTTTCCATGTTTATGTATGTGTAATTTTAAAGGTTCGTCGTGTCCCCTAACCAATGAGGGGTTAAAAGGTCTGCAGAGCATCATTCTCAGAGAGCGGAAACAAGTCAAACAGGTCAAGCTGCAGGCAATAGAGCGTTACCTTCACGCTTTATCAGGAGCAGAAAATGTTAACTTTGACCCTGCTTCAGATGATGAGTTCTACAGCGACTCAGAATGCTCAGATGATGGTCTGTAATCAACATCTGTGAAATAGCTGTTACCTACTCATATTACACATAGTACTCTGAAAAAAGACCTACAGTGTTGTGTTGTGTTAATAACACTGTTATTAAGCAAAAATAAATTGTTACAACCCTACAGTAAACAGTTCCATTGATTATGTATTTGAGAAATCAAAGAACATGATCCTCACAGTGCTGCTGGCTTTATCTAGATGACAGTGGGTTTTTGAAGCAGGTGTATGATGGCAACTTCAACTCCAACTCCACAGCGATAAGCAAACTTAAGGAGGTCCTGATAGTTTATTGTTTGCTTACTCAGGTGGGCCAACATGAGTCTCTTTAGGACCCTTCATGATGTGGGATGTCAGAGCAACAGGTCTATAGTCATTGAGGACTGATGGGTGAGTTTTATTTGGTACCAGAGCCTCCTCTGCATCCTCTATCCTCATGCTGACTAATTTCATGTCCTCTTTCACCTGATCTGTAAATCTCCTTTTTGATCTTTCTATCGTCCTCCAACCTCTGCATCCTTCCACAGCCATAATCATCATCTCTACTCTGAACATGTCCAAACCATCTCAGCCTGGCCTCTCTGACTTCATCTCTGAAACATCTAACATGAGCTGTCGCTCTGATTCCTGATCCTATTCATCCCTGTCAGTCCCAAAGAAATGCTCAATATCTTGAGATCTGCAACCTCCAGTTCTGCCTCTGTGTTTTACATAAATGTTGCCCACATAATTTTTCAAGTAATATTTATTTACACAGGCTGTATGGGTTTTAAAAAGGTCTCTTGTTGAAATAAGTGTTTCTGTAAAAAGAAAACTGCATTAGTTGTTTCATGAATGCACTGCATATGTTGTCCCTGACCTGATTTGGCAAATTAAACATATGTGATGTTTTTGACACATTTTAACAGTGTTGTCTTTCCACATAGGCACTGTGTCAAAACAATACAAATAACTGATCTTACCACTGTCTCGTACAACTTTTGTGTACACTATGCATTTGTGAATAATTAACTATGATTCTTCTGGAGTTCCAAAGCCTTAGAATGGTCTTGTGGTCCTTTTCAGAGTCAGACTGATAGATAACTACTTCTATTGATTTTATTTTTATTTTGTTTTTTGAGATGTATTGCTTTTTTAAATCTCTGTGTAACAACTGAATTTATATTTTTTTATCATTCATTACATGTGTGCCGGCCAAGGAAATAATCATATCCGGATCAGTTTTGTGGAGATAATGTAATTTCTTTAAAACAGTTCTCAAAGAATAGTTAGAACAGTCCTTGATTTTTTTCCTAAAGAATTAACAAGGTGTGCAATTACTTTTTTAAAACACGGGGTCGATATAGTTTGGATAACTTTACTGTCCTTATATAGGAAACGTTACATTTATTGTGATGAAGGTAGTTTTTATGTATCAATATAAAATGTTAGGTGCTATGTTCTGATAGCGCTTGTTGTGGTCCATTCTTCTTTCTGTCGGTCTGCCGAACGATGGCTTGATTCCGTTTCAAATTCCAGCCGATCAGCTGAGCAAAATTCTCTAGAACTACATGTATGCAGCACAGTGTGTGATACTATACAAAAATATTCTGTGTAGCTTAAAATCTCAAAGATCGACTCTTTTGTAGCTTTCTCTTTTATAGCTTTCTCTTCAAGTTGCTTAAACCTAAACAGCTTTATGAAAACTGGCGCTGATCACTCGTGACTATCTAGGAAAACATTGACAAGCTGCAAGAGTAGGTGCCAGGAATAGGAAGCTAGCGTCTGAAATAAACAGGAATATCCGGTACTTTCACAATAAAAGAGGACCTAGAGAATTTTACTTGTTTGGTACTAACATGTCTGATCTTCAGTAACCCTGGACGTTAAATCTCTGAACATCTTTAGTTTGAGACATGTACACTTTCACTGTTGTAGAAAGAAGAGAAAATATGATTTGGCTAATTGAAGTTTAAGCTTTTAAGTTTAGGATATCAGAATTCTGCCTCACAATGAAAATGTCTGTAGTTTCACTTGAGGATGGCAAAAGTCTCCAGGAAATCGTGTGGTAAAAGTAGCTTTAACCTTTATATTTGTATGTTGTTGAAAAAAAAAAACACACATTTCTTTAGTAAATTACAGGTCTCAAAAAAGACAGAACTTTGCTGCTGCAGTGACTAAACCAGCATCATCCAGTTTGAATTACAGATTTTAGTCGGGACTCACATTTTATTTTATTTTTTACAGACCATTTTTTACAGACCATGAAATAAATTGTGTAAATGAAAATCCCAACAAAACATTACATAACAGCATTACAAACATAATGATTTCCGTGAACAGCTGACATTAAAACTCTGGACAGAATATAATTACAGTTTACAAGATACAAGGAAAATAAAAAAACAAGTTCACAGAAGGACTTGCTCGCTGGCTGAAGGAGGTGGAACTTCGGGCACGGCTAAGTGTTGGGAGAATTTACTTGCAGGTTCCCACGTGTCCTCCCAGTTTTTACCACTAGAAGAGATCAACAATTTTAAAAATCAGCTTGAGGATTTCTTGTGCTATACTGTTGACAAAATCTTCTTTCTATGATTTATATGATTAACAGTAAAAGGCAACAACAGATAAAAAAAGATATTTTCTGAGTTCTTTTGGCCCCTTTTTTAGAGATGTATTGTTCTCACACAACATTGTTGCTCAAAATAATTATTATTTCATTGTTCAATGTATGACAGGAAGACACATGCACTTTTTCACTGCCTACACTAATTTCCTATAATTCCTGCTCTCAAGCCCAAAGTAAGGTCCCGCTGGAAAAAATCCCAATACTACTCCATCTAATAGCGTTCCTACTTAAAATATTTCCTCAGTGTTCCTATATTATACTCACCATTACAAAAGTATCCAATGCCAAAGTCACTGCAGTTATTTTTTAATATTACACAAAGACAGAAACACTCTCCAATACTACTTTATTTGAAAAGTTATAAGAAAAGTGTCAGTAATGTGAAAAACCAAAGCATACAAAAACAATCTTCATTTACTGCCTGTGCAAGCTATTAAATAGAAATAGTACATTTCCAATAAAAGTATAAATAACCATTTCTTACCAAACACCGCAAGGCAACCAATGAATTTGTACTTCTTCTTTGCCCTTGACAGAAGAAATGAAAGAAAAGAGAAATGTTAGTTTTTTAAAGCAATTATCAGACAGTATATCAAATAAGTGCTTCTAAAATTCTGAATTGTGGAAGCAGTTTTAACAATTTACTAAAGGACAAAAAATGGAAAATCCTGGAGTATAGGTTTTCCTTTTACACAAACCAGTCGGTCTACCATGTTCTAAAAATAAATACTGCAACACACTGGACACAACAGCATTGCACAGTGTATTTTAAATATGTCACATGAGAATCAGTCATTTGAAATGTTCATATGAATTAGCATGTATGCTAAATGCTGCCCTTCGTGTAGTTCAGTAGACACTACACTGCTCTGTAAATTGAATCTGTTGTACTATGTACACACAAAAAATATTTTGAGCCAAGTTGCAATGAGACCAGGCAAGAGAGACATTTTCATTTCACTAGAAGGAGCTACAGGCCAACACCCTAAAAAAAACAACTGGCAAATCAAAATGAATTGGTGCTGCACCAAATTTTAACCAAACTTTAAGGTGAGCAGTTGTGGATATTAGTGGTTGTCTTAAGACCTTTAGGTATATACAGTTGGTTGCAAAAGGAATTATTCCTCTTGAACTTTTCCACATATTGTCACATTACAACCACAAATGTAAATATATATTTTATTGGGATTTTATGTGAAAGACCAACACAAAGTGGTATACATTTGTGAAGTAGAAAAAAAATTAGACATGATTCAAAACATTTTTTACAAATAAAAAAACATGCAAAGTGTGTTGTGCAAAAGTATTTAGCCCCCTTGAGTTTATACTTTGTGGAATCAACTTTTGCTGCAATTCCAGCTGCAAGTCTTTTACGGTCTGTCTCTAGCAGCTCTGCACATCTAGTGACTGGAATTTTGGCCCATTCTTTGCAAAACAGGAGAGAGTTTGCGAACAGCAGTTTTCAGATCTTGCCACAGATTCTCAATTGGATTTATGTCTGGACTTTGACTGGGCCATTCTAACACATGAATATGTTTTGTTTTAAAGCATTCCATTGTAGCCCTGGCTTTATGTTTAGGATCGTTGTCCTGCTGGAAGGTCAACCTCCGCCCCAGTCTCAAGTATTTTACAGACTCCAACAGGTTTTCTTCCAAGATTAACCTGTATTTGGCTCCATCCATCTTCCCATCAACTCTGACCACCTTCCCTGTCACTGCTGAAGAGAAGCTCCCCCAGAGCATGATGCTGCCACCACTATATTTGACAGTGGGGATGGTGTGTTCAGAGTGATGTGCAGTGTTAGTCCTCCACCACACATAGCGTTTTGCATTTTGGTCAAAAAGTTCAATTGTGGTCTCGTCTGACCAAAGCACCTTCTTCCACATGTTCACTGTGTTCCAACATGGCTTCTGGCAAACTGCAAATGGAACTCCTTATGGTTTTCTTTTAACAATGGCTTTCTTCTTGCCACTCTTCCATAAAGGCCACATTTCTGCAGTGCGCGACTAGTAGTTGACCTGTGGACAGATTCCCACACCTGAACTGTGGGTCTCTGCAGTTCATCCAGAGTCACCATGGGCCTCTTGGTTGCATCTCTGATCAGTGCTCTCCTTGTTCTGCCTGTAAGTTTAGGTGGACGGCCTTGTCTTGGTAGGTTTACAGTTGTGCCATATTCTTTCCATTTCTGGATGATGGATTGAACAGTGCTCCATGAGATGTTCAAACCTTGGGAAATCTTTTTATAGCCTAAACCTGCTCTAAACTTCTCCACAACTTTACCCCTGACCTGTGTGGTGTGTTCTTGGACTTCATGATGCTGTTTGCTCCCCAATATTCTCTTAACCAACCTCTGAGGCCGTCACAGAGCAGCTGGATTAGAGATTAGATTACACACAGGTGGACTCTAGTTTGTCATTAGCAATCATCAGGCAACTTCTGAAGGCAACTGGTTGCACTCAGAGTAAAGGGGGCTGAATACTTTTGCACACCGCACTTTTCAGTTTTTTTATTTGTAAAAGCTTTAAGTCTTACCGCATTTGTTCTGCGCCCAGTGATTGCTTCAAACTGGAACACCCGCTGCCTACTACATTTTCGGCAACCTGAAAAAAAGCAAAACTAAGATTATACTATATACACTAAATACAAAATTAAGTCAAGGAGTTTACCCTCAAAAAGTGAAAATTATTTAAAATGTTTTCTCTATTAACTTAAATTTTCCTCAATGTCGATCTACAAAGTTTTCTCATATTAGGTCTGGGAATGACAGTAACTGTAACTATTTTAGAATGGCCACAAAAATACAATAAAATACATACTTAAATACTGTGTAATGGTCCAAATGTTCACAGTCAAAGCTAAGACAAGCATTAATTTCAGAAGTTGAGGTCAATGAAAAAGAAAGTTAATTGCAAGACTAAGAAAAACAGAACTTACCCTTTCTCTTCTTATTTTCATGAAGTAATTGGAGATGTGGTTGGTCTGTTGGGGAGACAAATGGTGGAGAGGATGTAGAGGCTGTTGGAGAGGGGCTTCTCTGTCTTTTCTGTTTCTGTGAAGACTGGGAACATAGAACTGGAGGAGAAACAGGAACCAGATCGAGCACAAACACAGGCTCTTCCAGCTTGTCTGACAGGATCTCTTTGGCGAACATCTTTGGCTGCTCCTCAGTAAGGTTCTCTTCCTGCTTGCAGATCTGGGTCTCGGTCTGTTCATCAGCCCACTGCTCCTTAGGTGGAACAAACTGCTGTCATGTGGAGGTGTGGGGTTGCACTGGTACAGAGATGTCTGGAAAACACAATTTTACACAAAACACAAAAAACATTGGCAAGAATTCACATTTTGCACCATTGAATCTTAAGATGATTTTATGTACAGCTTCAAAAAAAGAAATGGGATTGAGACCAAAGAAAATTGAGTAAGCAATTTATTGCAAATAACCATTACACTAAAATAGGCTGTTCATCAGCTGATGAAAAGTTTAAGACCACATCTTTAAAAGCCCACATTTTTCAAAACTGTGGATTCAGTGTCATTTTCTGTCAGGTATTCACACTGTCATGACCTCCGGATGCCAAAGGCAAAAAAGCTTTCTCTCTGAATGCGGTCAGATTGCTGAGACGTATAAGCAAGGCCTCAAGGTTTTAAGAACAAAAAACGTCTTCAGAGACCTCGTCTCCTAAAATAGTACAACATTGCTTGGAGTTTTCATGAAAGCAACAAACATGGGACATTGAAAGGTGGAAGAAAGGCTTATTCTCTGATGAGAAAAAAATTATCTAGATGGTCCTGATGGCTTCCGATGTTACTGGCATGACAAGGATATCCCATCTAAGATGTATTCTACTCGGCATAGAGGAGGGGGCACCATCATGATCTGGGGGGCTTTTTCCTTCAATTGAACAATGGAGCTTCATGTTGTGCAGAGGCGTCAACCTGCAGCAGCAGCAATGTGGAGATGTTGCAGGGGGGCGTCCCTCATGAACGAAGGCCATCGTCTGTGTGGTGATCACTGGGTGTTTCAACAAGACAATGCTGCAGTTCACAACGCCTGCCTGACAAAGGACTTCTCCCAGGGAAATAACACCACTCTGTAGGATCATCCTGTGTGTTCCCTGATCTAAATCCAGAGAACATTTGGAGTTGGATGGCAAAGGAAGTTTACAAAAATGGACACCAGATACAGACAGTGAATGACCACCGTGAAGCCATCTTCACCACTTGAAGAAACATTCCCTTTAACCTCCTGGAAACACCAGCATCAAGCATCTGAAATGAATTTTAGAGGTGATTAACAAGCATAGAGCAGCTACTTATTACTAAGTCTTTTTTTGAAACTTTTATTTCAATTTTAGGGAGTTCTTTTGAGATATGTCCTAAACCTTTGAGCAGCTGATGAACAGCCTATTTTAGTTTAGTGAAAAATACTTTGATTTTTTTTTGTCCCACCCCTGTTTCTTTTTGCCATTTTTCAACAGGTCTTAAAATTTTGATCAGCATTATATATATATATATATATATATTATATATATATATATATATGAAATAAATCTAAATATTAACAACCTTTAGAGAGGAGAAATTCATAGGCTCTCTGCATCTTCTCCAGGAAATTTCTTGTCGTAGCAGTGGGTTCCAAATGGGTGATGACATCTGCTACCCACTTGTTTGAAGCTTTCTCTTTTTTTCCAAAGAATAAAATAGGCTTATAGCCTATTGCTTCAAGTTTCCGCACCTGAGATTAATAATCCATGACATAAATTACTTAAACCCACCATGTTTTTAGAGCAGAGTTTTTTTTTATCTTAGCAGAATATTTGTTAAATATTGTTTCATCTTGTCAATAGCATGTATGCTATTTGGTGTTAACATGTCAACTTCTTCATACAATCCATTACACATGGGTCAAGTCAAAGGAGGAAGGTAAATGTAACAACAGGATGTTATGTGCAAATATCAGATTACATTGTGATCATTTAAAATAAGGGATTAAATGAAAAAAATAGGTTTTAGGTCAAGAACTTATACTTACTGCAATACGTGCAGAATCAATTATTCGGCCAGCATTTCTGTTTTTACAACAGCTTGTCCCCACTCTCTATCCAATGATTGCACTTTTTCATTTAGGTTTTTTTTTTGTGGAAAGGCTTTCAAAGCAAACACAGCAGGTCTTTCTATTTGCCTGATTGGGAGTCTGGCAAGATGCGCAGGGCTTGAATTTGGGGCGTGTCATGTTTAAGGACTTCTGGCAAAGTGCAAAAATGATACAAAGACAGCTGATGGACAGACAAAACGAACAAACAGAACAATCCACAAAAGGCAAAAGAAAATAGGCCAAGACACTGAGAGAAGGACAGGAGACACAACAGAGGGACAAAGGAAAGACGGATGACAGACGTGGCTCTTAAAAGTGCCTTTGTTTTAAAAATTGTCAAGGAGCTTGGTTGACTGGTGCAAATGTCACCTCAACCAAATATTATTATGTATTATTTTCATGTATTTTAAAAAGTGAATAATTAAATCCTGTATGTCCTAATCTTAACCTTTCTGCTCCTTCTACCAGTTCTTATTTCACTTACTACCTATTTAATTCTTTTCTTTCTCCATCCCACCTTTTCTGCCATTCTTCCTTCAATTTCTGTTTGATGATGTTCTTTGCCTCTGAATTACTTAAATGTACTGTAAAATTGAAAGGATCTTGTGTTGCCTTCTTAGCCATCTTATCTGCCATCTCATTTCCTTTAACTCCAATATGTGCTGGAACCCATAAAAATACAATTGTTAAACCCATCATTTGTAGTCTGAATAAAGTATGCTGTATTTCTAATAGAATGTCTGGCCTGCTGTCTGAATGGTTATGTTTTAAACTCATTAATACCGAGCTTGAAACTGAACACACTATTGTTTTAAAAAGTTTTATGTCTTCCACCCACTGTACCGCTAATAGTATTGCTAACATTTCACCTGTATATACTGATAAACCATCTGTGATTTGTTTTCCTACTTTTACTTGAAATCCTGGTACTATGAATGTGATTTCTATTTTATAGTTTGTTTTTGATGCATCTGTATATAATATATAAGATCTACCTTTACCTCTGGTACAATCCAGGGTGGTACAACAGCTAGAGGCAGTATCGGACTTATTACTATATTTTGTATTTGAAAATTTTCTTTTATCTTTTTAACAATCCATCCAAAACTTATTGGATCTTTTTTTTCTTTTTCCCAACATGGTTTCAAGATGTCTCGTGTTGGATGATCCGGGTTATTACCTGGTAAGTTTAACCAGTAATTTATTGTTAATTGTGTTCTCCTTAAATCTAACGGCATTTCTCCCATTTCTACTTCGAGTGCTGTTGTTGGGGTTGTTTTGACGGCACCTGTACAAAGTCTTAATGCTTGATGTTGTATTATGTCTAATTTATCCAGATGTGTCTTTGCTGCTGGACCATATATACTTCCATAATCTATATTAGATCTGATCAATCCTGTGTAAATTTGTTTTAACACTTCCCTGTCTGCTCCCCAGTCACTGCTAGCCAAACATCTCATAATATTTAATACTTTCTTACATTTATCTATCACTCTCTGAATATGTATATTCCATAGGATTTTCTCATCAAACCATATTCCTAGAAACTTTATACTTTTTTACTTGTTCTAATTCTTGATTATATAATTTTTTAAATTTGTTTTCCTCTCTTATTTTTATCTGTGAAAATACCATGACTTTTGTTTTCTCAATTGAGATTTTGAATCCCCATTGAGATGCCCATTCCCTTATCCTACTTATCTCAGTCTGTTATTTTCTTTCCAGTTGTCTTTATATTTCTCCCCCTTTTCCATATGGCTCCATCATCAGCAAAAAATGAACAACCTATTTCTTTTCCTATGTCTGCAAACACATCGTTTATCATTATGGTAAACATTAATGGACTTATAATACTACCTTGAGGTGTTCCATTATCTACGACATATTTTATTGATATTTCTTGACCAGTTCTAACTTGTAGAGTTGTATTTGTTAAAAAGTTGGAATCCAGTTGAACATTTTGTCACTAATTCTCATTTTATTTTATTTAATCATAATCTTTCAACCCACATCATGTCATAGGCTCTCTCTATATCAAAGAATACAGCTACTACACTTTCTTTATTTACTAGCGCTGTTCTGATTTCATGTTCTAAACATATCGTTGGGTCATTAGTATTTCTCCCTTTTCTAAAACCAGTTTGCACCTTAGTAATGTAGCCATTGACACTCAAACAATATGTTAATCTATTGTTAATATTTTTTTCCATTATTTTGCATATATTTGATGTTAATGCAATGGCTCTCTAATTTTCTGGTTTTGAATTGTCTTTTCCTGGTTTAGCTATTGGTACGATGATTGACTCCTTCCAGCTCTGAGGCAGCTCCTCCTCCTTCCAGACTTTATTATAAAGCTCTAATATGACGTCTTTGGATGTTTCACTGAGATGTTGTATCATTGTGGACCAGATCTGATCTTTACCAGGCGCTGTATTCTATATTTTTCTGAGTACAGAGTTCTGTTCTGCTTTTGTAAACGGTTCATTCATTAAGTTATTTATTTCTTCAGTGTTCTGTAGTAAATATTTGTATTTCAGTTTTGTGGCTTCCCTCCCTTTCTTTCCCTCATCACTAATGTTACTTGAACTATGAATTTTACCAAATGTTTAAGCTAGTATTTCAGCTTTTTCTTTATCTTTTATTATAGTTGTGTTAACTACTTTTAATATTGGATATATATATTATTTCTTAACACCATTTATTCTTTTAATTATTTTCCATATTTTATCAATTTTTGTTTCTCCCTATCGTACTACAAAAGTTCCTCCAATAATCTCTTTTTGCATTCTTAATGGTTTTCCTCACCATTGCTTGTTTTCTTTTATATTCGATTAAATTCTGAAACACTGGTTTTCTTTTAAGTGCCCAAAATGCCTTATTTCTTAATTTGATTACTTCTCTACATTCACTGGTCCACCATGGTACCATTCTCTTATTGGACTGTCTTCCTCCTTTCTTTACTGAATTTTCTGCAGCTTCTATAATTGTTTTACAAACACATACATTTATATTACTAACATCCATTGTCATGCTTTTTCTAGATTCTTTTCACTCAAATATTAAAATTTCATTCAGTCTTCCTTATTAAAATTCCATTTATTTATTTTTATATTCTTCATATTTAGTGTTAATCTTGTTCTTATCTTAATGGGATAATGATCACTACCTATAGTTGTATTTTTATCCACATCCCACTCACATATACCAGCTAATGAATCTGAAACCAAAGTTAAATCAGTTGCTGACTCTACTCCTGTTCTGACATTAATTCTTGTACCCCTTCCATCATTAAGACATACAAATTTTTTTGTTTCCACGACTTCTTCTATAACTTGTCCGTTTTTATCATTACACTTTCCCCATATTGTGCTACTAGCATTAAAATCCCCACACCATATTACTTATTATTACTTACTTTATTTTCTCCCAAGGTCTTTCTTTCTACATCCATTTTTTTGCTAATGCTCTCAAAGTGTAAAGCCTTCAGTTTTTGTTCTTCATTTTTACACATCACTAACAAGTTTCCGTCTCTTAACAATTTCACCATTTCTACATCTCGTATTTTCTTTTTTATTTCTCTAGAAATCACTATCGGCCTCATTCCTTAATTTTATTATTATTTTAAATTCCTCTCTCAGTATTTTCCTTCTGACTATTCTTTCTTCATCAGAGCTGCTTCCTTCCAACTCTCGCTTGCTACCCTGAATTTCAAACATCCCTCCTTTATGCATTTTACTTTTTCTTCATCTACCTCTTCCTCTCCCCTTACCTACCGGTGTCCATCCCTCAAAATTTATATCTTCCCCGTCTCCTAGCTGTACTTGCATCCGAACCATTCACATACCAGTTTATGCTGTACACCACCTTTTCCAATATCAAAATAATGTTTCTTCAATAATTAAACAAGAAGCCAGTTGGGTAGATAAACAATGCGTCAATCGACCCAAAACCCGAATTGTTAGTTTCGACCGGAGCACTCCAACAACGCAACCTCCAGGCACTGAATTGCTGGCAGCCTGAGCTTCCTATGCTCCTCCAGATGCATCCAGTTGACAAATACGCTTCCTTATAAACACAGTTTGAAGCATCCGAGTCAGTTCGTGACAGTTCCTGTATTGGTCACGTGACTTTCTTCTAGTGATACGCGCATCGACACGGGTTTTTAAAACTACTCAGCAGCATCGTTATTGGTTGAAATGGGAGAAATGCCGCTTAAAATTAGAAGAGAGCAATTAACATTAAATTATTGGGCTACTTTAAGAGATCATAGCGAGAATCATCCAACCCAAAAAGCAATAAAACCTTCCTGGGAAAAAGAGATTAAAGATATTAGAAGTTTGGGTTGGATTGTGAATAAGAAAATAACAGAATTCAAAATAGATCAGGTTAATATAAGTCAAACAGTTCCATTATCAGTGATACAGCCTTGAATAATTCCAGATGCCATGGTAGATTTTACTTTGTTGAAAAAGAGAAATGAGGATAAGGAATTTATTTTAAATTCACATATAGTACAGGATTATATCAATAAATATTATGGTTATGTTCCAATTTATACAGATGCTTATAAAAATAATTCAATTCAATTAAATTCAGTTTTATTTATATAGCGCCAATTCACAACACATGTTGTCTCAAGGCACTTCACAAAAGCCAGGTACATACATTCCAATTAGTCCTAACCATTGAACAGTGCAATCAGATTCAGTTATTTATTCAAATTGGATAAAAAGTTTTTCTGTCTAAGGAAACCCAGCAGATTGCATCCAGTCAGTGACTTGCAGCATTCACTCCTCCCGGATGAGCATGTAGAGACAGTGGACAGTCACTGGCGTTGACTTTGCAGCAATCCCTCATACTGAGCATGCATGTAGCGACAGTGGAAAGGAAAAACTCCCTTTTAACAGGAAGAAACCTCCAGCAGAACCAGGCTCAGTGTGAGCGGCCATCTGCCACGACCGACTGGGGGTTTGAGAGAACAGAGCAGAGACACAAAGAGAACAAAGAAGCACTGATCCAGAAGTACTTTCTATTGGAAGGAAAAGTAAATGTTAATGGATTTAGCTCCTTTAGTTGTTTCACCTAGAAAGAAAGAACATATAAACTCTGAGCCAGTTTTCAAGCTTAGAGTCTGAAAGAGAGCACATATAATTAGTTACAGTAAAAGCTCAGTCGACCGCCATGTCTAGGAGAGAGAAAGGGTTAAACACTAAAAGACAGGGCCATGTGGATCATTGGTAGAGGGTGAGCATTAAGTTGTTGCCAGCAGAAGCTCAGACGATGCCCCTCTCCAGAAAGGTGTCACAGGTAGACACAGAGTCAGGCCAGGTGTAGCTTCTAGGAAGAGAAAAGAGAAAGAACAAAGTTAAAACCTGAAATAACAGCAAATAATGCAAAATTGGAGAGTAGCGTGAGAAAGTAGCGAAGAGAGTGAAAGTGGTCATTATGTCCTCCAGCAGCCTAAGCTTATAGCAGCATAACTACACAGAAAGTTTCAGTTCAGATTATTTAGTTAAACGGCGCTTATTTTCAACAATGTCGTTTCAAGGCACCCCACAAAGGGTCCCACTGATGGTCATTGTTATACTAAAAACCACAAGGATTGGGATACCTCTCTCTGTCAGACTGATTATAACCACTGGAAAAGAGAAGGGGTCATATAGGTAGCAGAAATGGAGGGTGTGTTTGCACCTCAAATATATTAAATAAAGTTGGAGTAGATTCTCAGATTTGGGCATACTGGGTTAAAGAGTACTCTTTTTATTTTAGGGAAACATTGTAATAGTAAATGTGAATACTGTGAAATAGATTAAACCATAGAGCATGTTCTGTAAAAATACGAGGAAGAGAGACAATTAATTCAAAATTGAAATAGAATGAAAGTAAAATTATAATGACACATATTGTGTCATAAATTACATCAATAAGACTAGAAGATAATAAATGTGGAAAAAGTGCAGCGCTGTGAATACTTTATATATATATATATAATATATTATATATATATATATATATTATATATATATATATATATATATATATATTATATATATATGTCTCATTTCAAATTTTTTACAAATATATTGGTTGAATGAAAATAAATATAGACATAAAGCAGAGGAGGGCTGGGTATTAGTTGATTTCCCTGTTTAACTTGAGTGGTTAGGTGTTTCTATTTCTGTTCATAGTTTTATTTATGTTTGGTTAGTAAAGTAAGGTTATCATAATAATAATAATAATCATAATAATTATTTTGTATTTTAATTTGTAATTATATAAGGTTATGGTTCAACAAAAGCTGAAATAGTAGCTTAAATATTTGGTAAAATTCATAGTTCAAGAAAAAGTATATACAGGTGAAATGTTAGCAAAACTATTAGCGGTACAGTGGGTGGAAGACATAAAACTTTTTAAAACAATAGCGTGTTCAGATTCAAACTTGGTATTAATGAGTTTAAAACATAACCATTCAGACAGCAGGCCAGACATTCTATTAGAAATACAGCATACTTTATTCAGACTACAAATGATGGGTTTAACAATTGTATTTTTATGGGTTCCAGCACATACTGGAGTTAAAGGAAATTAGATGGCAGATAAGATGGCTAAGAAGGCAACACAAGATCCTTTCCATTTTACAGTACATTTAAGTAATTCAGAGGCAAAGAACATCATCAAACAGAAATTAAAGAAAGAATGGGAGAAAAGGTGGGATGGAGAAAGAAAAGAAAGATGGTTTTATAGAATTAAAAAGGTAGTAAGTGAAATAAGAACTGGAAGAAGGAGCAGAAAGGTTAAGATTTGGACATACAGGATTGAATTATTCACTTTTTAAAATACATAAACATAATACGGGAAAATTTGACCACTGTGGGATGGATGAGACAATCGAACACGTTATTTTAGTGTCAAAAATATGAGTGGGAAAGAAGAGTTATGAAGACAAAGTTTGAAAGGATTAAAGAAAAGTTTAGCATAATAGATACATTGCAAAATAACCTAGAGAGCAAACATACACACATTATTATAAGATTTCTAAAAAGAACAAAATGATTTAATAGAATTTGAGTATTTAAGACAGATGATAACCCATGATGAGCCACACTCCATACCAGTGGTGGCAGTAATGCACACCTTCAGATTTTTGCCAAGCCAAGCATAAAACTGAGAAGATTAAAATAATAGTGAGAGGAGCTGAAAAGTTTTTGGGGTTTTAAGGAGGGATCATGGGAGAACATAAATAAAAAGTTGGAGGTAGATGGGAGACAAGGAACATCTGGTGAAAGTAGTACATGTTAATATTACACTGGAATGCAAGAAGTTTAATTGCTAACGGACAAGAACTTAAAGGTTATATTGATAGTTTTGAAGAACAACCAGAAATTATTTGTGTTCAGGAAACATGGTTAAAAACAACATTGGATTTTGTGATGAAAGGATATGATGGTGTAAGAAGAGATCGACTGGAGGGAAGTGGAGGAGGATGTGGAATATTTATTAAGCAAGGGAGATAATATCAGGTATTAGGGAAAGGGAAATAACTTGAATATATAGTAATTGAGATATGGGAACAAGAAAGTAAATACACACCTTCAGATTTTTGCCAACTGCCATTAAAATCCAGAAGAAGAACAACAACAAGAAGAAGAAGAAAGGGATGCATCTGCCAAAAGAATCCTAGATGTTTTTGCGGTTCATCATCAAATTCATCAAGAATTATGGAGCAGCTTCAAGCCAAACGAAAGGTTTCTGCTGTGTGGGACCATTTTGATCTCATAAATAAGGTATTTTTTTTAATTTCCTTGTTGTTTCATCCTGTTCCTCTCAGAGTTTCCACCTGATGTATCTGAATTGAAATTTGTTTCAAAGTGACTCTTTCTTTACTGTTCATATTATTTTCTGCAGGTTAAATGTTGCATTTGTTTGACAGAACTTTCCTATTTAAACAAAAGCACCTCCTCAATGCTGAGGCATGAGAATGAAGTCCCAAATACACCCAGGATAAACTCAGGTACACAGCCATTCTACAACTTACTAACAGTTGCTTTATAGATAAATAATTCGTGTTAATTTATTCATTTATGCTTTATCTCATTTTGAACCATCAAGCTCCAGGAAGCAGATGGGGCTCTGCTGAATTTCATCCTGAAGGACTGCCAGCCCCTCAGCATTGTGGAAATTGAAGGGTTCAGGGAACTGGTTCAGGTCCTTCAGCCCTCATATGTTTTGCCAACCAGAAAGGTTTGTGTAGAAATTATCTAAAGTAGTAGTTGATACATCAAATTTTAATCTTTCATTTAAATTTATTGATTTGCTTTTGGTTTGACTTGGCGTTATTTTAAGACCATCAAACAAATGGTGGACAGAAAGTACAAGGAGGAACGGGAACGAGTGGAAATGGAAGTACAGCAAGATGTGGCCGTGAGTATAACAGCTGACATGTGGACATGAAGGCTTACTTGGCTCTAACTACATTGAGAGTTTGCAGTTGTGTAGATCTGTGTTGGGACTGCAATACTTTCCACAAAGTCACACTGCTGATAATTTGGCTCAAGTCAAAAGGGCCTTGAGGAGGACTGGGCCATTACCAATAAAGTAAAATGTGTTGTGACCAACGCAGCACCAAACATGATTGGATCCACTAGACAGCTCCAAAATCGACCTTCAATTTGTATTGCACATAGTCTCAATTTATGAGTTAGAAAATCATGTGATCAGATCCCCACTCTTCCATCCACCAGACACAAAGCCAGGCACATTGTCACATACTTCAGATCAAGCACTACAGCCAAGGAGAAGCTTGTTCAAGTGCAGCAACAGATGGGACAACCAACCCTGAAACTTATCAATGAGGTGCCAACACACTGGAACAGCACATATGAAATGCTGTCAAGGCTACATGATGAGAAGGAACCAGTGTGGGTACCTCTGGCCTCTCTAAAAACAGATTTGACTCCACTTACAGCTGATGAGTACACCATCATAGGAGAAAAACTTCTTGTGCTTGCTTCTTTCCATCAAGCTACAGTGGAGTTGTCTGAAGAGAGGCGAGTGTCAGGGTCAAAGGTCATCCTGATGATGAAAATGCTCTATCTTTCACTATAGCGTAATGCTTCAACCTTCCACACATAGGCAGCCATACACCTACAAGAACACCTGAAGCGTCGAGTCACAGACACTGCTTGCAATATGGAGTCAGTAAGTATGTTGACCCTAGCAACACTTCTAGACCCCAGATTTAAATCACTTGGGTTCCCAGTTCCTCCAAGTGGAATGAGGCCATCAGTAGGCTGTGGTCAGAGTGTGCATCTGTAATCGAACGCGCAAATAAGCGCAAGCCGGGACTGTCTTTACAACAGCTGTCTGCACCCACTTCAGGCATGTTAATCAGCATTATTTGTTTGTTGCTGTTTGGAAATCATGTACAAAAATGCCAATTTGTTCTTTTTTAGATAACCTTTGGCAACATCTCGACATCGAAGTGGGCAGGCAGACCAAAAGTGCCACAGCTGATGCCATCCAGGAGGTGCAAAGATACCTGGCAGAGGGCAATATTGCCAGGTCCCAGCATCCTATGAGATACTGGGACAACCAAAAGACAATCTATCCAAACCTCTTCTGCCTTTCCTTACAAATTGTCTGCACTCCAGCCTCATCTGTGCCGTGTGAGCGGGTGTTTTCTACAGCTGGAGAAGTTGTATCAAAAAGGCATAACAGGTCATATTAAAGATATTTTAAATTTAAATGAAGATATGAAATATAACATACAATAACTTAAATTATACTAGGTCATCAAATCAGTGTCAGTTGAGTCTGTCAACTAGGTTGCCTGTAGGGATTTTTAAGGTCCATCAGATGTCAGTATTCAGTGACACAGTATTGAGACAGCATCAGTACAGTTTGGCAATGTGCCGAAACGCTTCATGACGCCTCATCTACCCATCACTAGTGTACATATGTACATTTAAATAGTTATTTTTAATTTTTCCATTATTAAAAAAAAATTCTTCACTGGGAGCAAAGTGTACCAAAGTCAAATCCCTTGTTTGTTGTGTGTAAAAACTTGGCAATAAGGCTGATTCTTATTGCTTTGATATATTCATTAAAGTTTATATAGTGAGAAATAAATATACTAAATTGAACATTTTTTATTTTATTATTCAACAATACCAAAAATTGGTTTGGTTGAGTACTGATACCTTCTCCCAGGTATCGGGCATTGGTACCGTATCGGTTCAAATGTGAAAGGTACCCATCCCTATTCATCACTGTATAATGGCATCCTTGACGTGTCCACAATCAGATTCCAGAGTACGGATTCCTGTTTTCCACAGGACAACGTCTGGTCCAGAGAAAGGGTGCTTCCTAGGAACTGGAAGTGATCCGTAGTAGACACGGTGTTGTTGAGGATGGTGGGAGCAGGGAGTGTGGATGGTGTTCTTCAGAGGTCCACTGTCATCTCATCACATTATATTAGAACTCAGTTATTATTAGTCAGAATATCAAACATGTTGAAATGACGCTGTTGATCCAAAGGGTCGGTTCTACTCAGGAGGTCCATTTCCTACCCTTTTGCTGCCAGTTTAAAACCCTTTGGTTTGCAGTGTCTCTTATGGCCCATTCTGACCCAATCCTCGTTTTCACCATTTTATCCTATTGTTAACACATAAATACACCCACAATTCCAACATGTTTTGGCATTTACATTGAAGCGGCATCTTATATTTTATTTGTGAGCACTCATGATAAAGAATCAGTTTTGGCAAAGTATCTAAGCACGGATACACAGCTCCAGTCCTCAAGAGGTCCCGTCCTGCAGCTTTTAGATGCATCATGAGTGTGAAAACTAAACTTTGTTGAAATGTTGAAATGTTGATCCAAAGGTTTGGTTCTACTCAGTAGGTCCACTTTCCTACCCTTTTGCTGCCAGTTTAAAACCCTTTTGCTTGAAGTGTCTCTTATGGCCTATTCTAACCCAATCCTCATTTTTACCATTTTATCCTATTGTTAACACATAAATACATCCACAATTCCAACATGTTTTGGCATTTACATTTAAGCAGCATCTTATATTTTTATGTGTGAGCACTCATGATACAGAATCAGTTTTGGCAAAGTATCTAAGCACGGATACACAGCTCCAGTCCTCAAAAGGTCCCGTCCTGCAGCTTTTAGGTGGGTGAAAATTAAACTTTGTATCTTGTTTGTATAACAGCATATAAATTAGGGCAGCTGCACAGACCAAGTGTGAGAAAGGATGCATCTAAAAGATGGAGGATAATTGTTATGCTTAACCTTTACCAACTGAATTACACAGCATTCACTGGGTATATTTAACATATGCAATTAATGTGTAAGGAGTTAAAGGTTGGCTCATGACGTAATATGAAAAAAGTAGATATGCAACTGAAATGGATATCTTTCTGTTCCTAAAGCTCCATGTGAAACAGCTGTACAAGTTGTATTTACAAGTGAACAGAAACGTGAAATCAGAAAGAAATACCTAGAAATGCAGCTGCAGAAAACACAAATGGAAATACTATGGAGCCTGGCAAGTGACGGCAGGTAAAAAGAAAAAAAACAAAGCTGGTGGAAATCCGTGCTCACGCTTCACTAAACTGAGCTCTCGGTTTTGCTCAGTGACATCTGTCGAAAGTTTGGACGCATGGCCCACACCTGCAAGGTAAGTTCAGTGGAAGCTGTGAAGTGTGCTGATGGAAACATGGCAGTACATATGACAACAGATCCACTGAACTTACCTCGCAGCTGTGGGCCATGCGTTCAAACTCTTGACAGATGTCATTGAGTAATCTGCGTACAGAGATTGCAAAACCGACATCAGAGTTTAATAAAGCGTGAGCACAGATTTCAACCGGCTTTGGGTTTTTTTGTACCTCCCGACACTTGCCGGGCTCCGTAAAATACAACAGCTGGAGCATCAGTTAAAACTGGATGAGATGCCCCAACAGCTGGATGATTTTATTTGACCAAAAACTAATGTATTTTCACTTGCAGGGAATAAAGAATGCTTGATGAAATAAAAGGACAACCGTCTTTAGTTAGAGAAGTGATTGGTAAATCAGAAATTATTATAACTATGAATATAGAAGTGCATCATACATGATCTGGACAGATGCTATGTCAACTACATTTATATTAAATAAGCATTTAATGTTTCAAATATATTTATTGAAGCCGACAATATATTAAAAATACAACCATCCTGGAACCTGTAATGCTTCATTATTTTGTAATATGAGTAACAAAGGTGTGCTCAAAAAAAAGATAAATAAATAAAAAAATGGGAGTAAAATTAGAAAAGTATACAAAAGTAAGAAAATAATTACATTATTAAAAAATATAAATAATAATAACTCCCTCCCTCACCCACCCTGTGCTACTCAGGCTGTCCCACATCTTTTCCCAAGAAAGAGATAGTTGGTTGCCACATCTTTTTGAAGTCTTCTAGCCTCCCACCAAGAGTAAAACAAATTCTTTCAAGGTGTAGTGTATCAGTCAGTGCTGTTAACCATGCTTTGAAAGTAGGTGTCTCTGTTTTTCCCCACAAAAGACCCCATAGGATAAAAGGCAGCGCTGCCTATTCTGTAGGTTCCCAATGCTCCCTGATGTCTCTAGTATAATCAAGAGTGGATCTGGTCGTAATGTAGTCTTGAAGACCTTTGAGAAAAAAGAAAACACTGCTGTCCAGAAATGTTCTTGTTTGGGGCACAGTGTACAGCTGTGAAGTAGATTTGCCTCCGCTTGGCTACACTTCTCACAGATGGGTGAAACTTCTGGAAATATTCTATGTACTTTTACTCTTGAGTAGCGCAGTCTATGTAGAATTTTAAACTGGATCAAGCAGTGCCTAGCATTCAGAGAGCAAGTGTTGATATAACCAAGGCTTTCCTTCCATATATCCTCTGCTATCTCCATACCCAATTAATTTTCCCAGATTCCCTTTATGTATTAAGTGCTCGCCTGGTTTAGTTCCTGAAGTAAATCGTATATAACTGAAACTGCAGTCCTCTCCATCGTCCAATCTCTGAGACATCTGTCTAGCTTGCCGGGGGTGGCGTTTTCAAAATTGCCCAAATGTGTCCTTACAAAATGTCTGACCTGAAGATATCTAAAAAAAATCCCTTTTGGACAAGCCATATTTCTCCTGTAGTTGTTGAAATGATGCAAAGGAGCCACTAACATACAGATCACCCAACCTGTGCAGTCCAAATTCTTTCCACCTATCAAAACCTCCACTCGTGATAAAAGGGGTGAAAGAAGGATTTGCTGAAGTTGGGAGTATAAAGGATAGCCTCCTAAGTTTGAGTTGCTTTGATATTTGTCTCCAAATTTGGATAGTGCTGTAAATAATTGGGTTGTAGCTATAGTATAGTTTTTGAGGGTGAATGGGAGACATCACAATAGCACAGATTGAATAGGGAAAACAGTCCTCCTGTTCTAAGTCCAACCAGCTGCCGAGCACCACTGTCTCATCCAGCCAGTAGGAAATGGATCGGATATTTGCTGCCCAGTAATATCTGATAAAATCTGGAAGGGCCATCCCACCATTTGTTTTACTTTTGCACAGATGCCCCTTTCCAATCCCTTGTGTTTTGTAATTCCAAATAAATGAAAGAAATATAGAATCCACTTTTGAAGCAGGTTTTAAAAAAGGGAAGACGGGTAAGTTTTGGAAGAGGTACATTAACTGATGGAGACAGACCCTTTTGACTGCATTCACCAAACCTATTAAGGGTATGGGATTTTTTCCAGAACGCCATTTTGTTTTTAAATTTTTTAATATAGCCACATAATTAGCCTTAAATAATTTATTAAATTCCCTTGAAAATTTTTAACCCCCAAGTATGTGATTTTCCCCAGCCAATCTGAAGGGGGTTCATTCTAGTATGCCTGGGTCACTGCATCACACTGGCATCAGTTACTTTTTATCCAGTTCACTCTATCCCAGAAAACGAGCTAAAAAAAATAATTGTCTCAAAAAAAGATATTGAAGTTTTCGGCTATGTAATAAAGGTCAAAATGTCATCTGCATATAACAAATTTTATTTGTCGTGTAATCTGTGTCATAACCATGAATTTCTTTATTTGTATGAATGGAAATGCTAATGGAAACAAGGGGCTAAGAGGGCACCCCTATCTGGTCCCTCTATATAGATTAATTGACAATGTGTGATTAGTGAGAACTCTGGCAGTAGGGTTAGAGTAATTTTTTCCACAAAATCAATTTTGTTGCAAGTCCAAATTTTTCTAATACACCATATAAATATGGAAATTCTACACAATCGAAAGCCTTTGCGGCATCCAGACTCAGAATGAAAAGATCTTCCTTGGGATGTCTGGGGGAATGCAAGATATTAAGTAAGCGTCTAACATTATGAAATAAGTGCCTGCCTAGGATAAACCCGGCCTGGTCCGAATGTATCAGTTTGGTTATAAGGGGACTGAGTCTGGAAGCCAGAGTTTAGCCAAAATTTTCAAGTCAGAATTCAATAGTGACACTGGTCTATATGAGCCCACCTGCTCTGAGCCCTTCCCCTTCTTTTGAATAAGCATTATTGTAGCTTCATTCAGTGTTGATGCTAATTTGCCATCCTCCAAGGACTTCATATACATCCTGAGATAAATGGAGATATATTATTACCAAATGTAATATAAAACTCATTACATATACCGTCTGGTCCTGGGCTCTTTCCATTCTTCAGGGAATTAATTGTTTTCTTTATGTCTTCCTCTGTTATTTCCATTCCCAAGGAATTCTGATCACTTTCCTACCCTGTTGGTAATTGACAAGTATTTAGGAACTGTTTCATAGTGCCTGGGAACTATATAGAACCTCATAGAAATGGCGAAAAGCGTTATTAATATCGTTTTGTGAAGTGACAGGGGTTCCAGCTCCTGATCTTATCTTATGAATAGTTCTGTCACTTTCCCTTTTCCGCAATCGACAGTTTATGAGGTTTATCCCCAAACTGAAAGAAAGTCTGTTTAGTAAAGGTAAAGGCTTTAGAAATTCTTTCAGACAGAAGTGTATTGAGCTGATACTTAAAAGCTGACATTTTATTGTGGTTCTCTGCAGAGGGCTGGGCAGCATTTTCTACATCTAATTTTCGTATCTGCTCCTCTAACTATGTTAGCTTTTCATTGTTGCGTTTCTTTTGTGAGGACTGGTGTGAAATAATACATCCCTTCAATACTTGAAAGACCCCCATAAAAGAACTGGGGAGATGCTCTTTATATTTTTTTCAAAAAAAATTTTTATCTGGTCTCCAAATAATCGAAATCGCTTTTTTTCTAGAGTTTTGGGATCAAGCCCCCAGGGAACCCAAAGTTTTTTCCCCTTGGTCAAGCAACGTCAGTGACACAGAATGGACATTTGGGCTGAAATTATTTTTTATTGTGTTTTAACAATTTTCCCCAGATAGAAGTTCAGTCTAACGAAAAAAAATTGTTTGGGTAAAAATTTGAGCTGGGAGAAACGAATACCTCTACCCGTTGCATTAAAAAAATTTTCCAACTCAACCAAATTGGAATTTTTAAAAAATGAATTTTAAAAAAAAGGAAAACCTTGGATTGATGTAATCTTGATTGAGATTTTCCCGTAAATATCTTAAAACCCAAATTGAAATCCCCCCCGATAAGTTTTTTTTTGAGATATCTGGGATTGTACTAAAAGTCTTTCTAAAAAATTCTGGGTCATCCCAATTTGGTCCATACACACTTAGTAATGTGACTGGTATGGAGTGTATCACTCCCATGACCATGATACATCTCCCATCTATAGTAGATTCATGTAGAAAAGGAACATTTTTACAGATTATTATGGCTCCTCCCCTTGCTTTGGCTGTAAATTTGGAATGGTATACATGGTTTATCCAACTGGCTCTAATTTTATTGTGAGCTTCATTTCCCAAATGTGTCTCCTCTAAAAAAAATTCACATCCACTTTGCATTTCATTGATTCCATTAACGTTCCATGAGTAAAATGTCAAATTTCTTCCTGATCTCGAGTCTCCCCTTGTTATGTTAGCATGTGTAGTCATAATGACACACCTGTTCCAACTGTGATTTCTGACACGGCTTCTCTATTTCTATGCAAATAGTCCTAAGCAGCACTTTTACCCACCCAGCCCTTGTCCGGGTGCGCACCTTAAAGAAAAACCCCAGCAAACAGAAAAAATCTGATTCATTTCCCCTTCGGGGAATTGCACATATCTGGACCATTGTTATAGTATTACCCTCATCTCCCTATGGTGACGCAAAATGGCGGGTCACGTTTTGGCATGCTTCCTCTGGATCCGTGAAGAGCCTCTCTGATCCATTGTGCGTCACCCGTAATTTAGCGAGATATAGGAGTCCAAACTCGACCTCGGGTTTGTCTCGTAGTATCTTTCTGGCTGGGGTGAAGACAGCTTGGTGTCTTGCGACTTCAGGGCGGGCCCCGAAGATCCCCCACGGGCCCCGTACTTGACTGATGGACAACACTTTCTGCATTAAACCTCATAAGCATGTGTGGAAATAAAACCCCCCTTTTTATTAGTAGCAAAGGACTAAGAAAATTTTGGGGGACTCTGCTGCTTATAGATTGTTTTTAAATTAGGAGTTTTAGTTATCTTTGTAGTTAGAAAAAACCTTAAAGTTCCCTCTATTATTATAACACAATGGTTTCTTTATTAAAGGGTTAAGGTTTGGACGGTTTTTGTCGTATCAGAGGAGCCAGGAGTGAGCTCGATCTATAACTGGTGCATCTGCGAGATTTAAGACTTCTTTTAACAGCTGGGCCATAAACTCTCTTGGCTTTAGTCCATCTTCCCGGCCACTCTCAGTTTCTGTCATTTCAAACGGCCTTCAAGATCAAGGAATGCCCAGAGATCCCAGAGAGATCCATAACTTTGTCTTCCAGCACTTGTATTGTGTCTAAAGTGTCGTTAGCAGCGTCGGTTAATTTTTTAAAAGTTTGGGTTTTTGGCGTCATTCGGGTTTTAATGCGATAATGCTGTGTACCGGGGGTCTCAGTGTAGCATCTCCCTTCAAGGTATATTTTTACCTTAAGATCTCTGCCTTGATCTCGTTGCAAATGCCGATTAATAGCTAGTTGGGAATGATGATATCCTTTAGACATCTTTGTTATCCGTTTTTGGGGCGGTTTACCACCCCATTCCGAGTCAAGTCAAGTTTATTTTATAGGTTTTCAGCAACAAGGCGCCCAAGGCGTTTGTACACGGAAAAAAAACCCAATGATACGACTTTCAAACAAACAGAGGTAATTAAAAAAAATTAAAATAAAAAAAGAGAGTAGAATGGGGTTAAGAAAATAAAAGGAAAATGGCCCAAAAAACGCAACCAAAAATTTTTAGATGGCACAGCAAAGGCCCCCACTCTAAAAAAATACGTTTTTCATTTGATTTAAGCAACGGGGGGTTTCGGCCCTTTACAGTTTTTTCTGTGAGTTATTCCGATTAGTGGAGATAAGAACTAAATTGTTCCCATTTTTGGTTCTGGTCTGGGTGTGCAGAGTAGATTTGAGCCAGAAAGCCCTGAGGGGTCTGGGTGGTTGATCCCACTGACAACAAGTTGTAATGTTTTTTGGGCAAGCCATTCAGTGATTTATGGGACAATAGAAGATTTTAAAGTTATTCTCTGAGTACAGGGAGCCAGGTAGGGCTTTAAAACCCCCGGGTGTTTGTGCCCCCACTTTCATAGTTCTATTGAGGACGGGGCAGCAGCGTTCTGGATAACGCAGCTGTCTGACAAATTTTTGGGCAGCCCTGTAAGATACCGTTGCAGGAATCTTTTTTTTACTAAAAGATGAAGCATGAATTGTTTTCAAGGTCCTGCGGAATTAGCCCTTTTTAACCCGGAGATGTTTTTTAGGTGATGAAGGCCGACCTTGTTACTGTTTTTATGTGCCTCAAAGGTTTTAGGTTGAGTTCATCACTACACCCAGGTTTTCGAGCCGAGGGTGGTTTCTCGCTGTATTAACTGAAGCTGGTGCTAAACTTTTAACCGCTCTTCCTTTGGCCCAAAAGTTTATTACTTAAATTTTTTGTTTTGTTTTTCAGCTGAGAAAATTTGGCCCATCCATGCATTGATTTCTCTAAGCATTTACCCAACATTAAAGGGGTTTTATAGTCACCGGGTGACATGTAACATATAGCGTGTGTCGTCGGATAGTTTGAGAATTGCTTTTGTTGTTTATTAAAATCTGAGTTGGGGGGGAGCATGTGAATGAATAAAGGGCCTAAGATGGCCCCTTGGGGGAACGCCACATGGGATTTTGTGGTCTTGATGTAAAGTTACCTACTGACAAAAAAAAGCCCCTGCCCTTCAAGTAGGTTTTTAAAACCAATGAGTCCCTGTCCCAGAAAGGCCGCCCCGTTTTAGGCGCTCTAAAAAAAATGGAGTGATCAACAGTGCGAAGCTGCCTGCACAGGTCCAAAATACCAGCACTGGGGTTCTTCCACAGCTGCATTTATACAGATGTCACTGAACACCTTGAAAAGAGCAGTCTCTGTATGTGGTGAGAGGAAGCCTACTGGAAGACATCGAAGCGGTTTGTCATTGTTAGGAAGTTGTTTAACTGTTGAAAAACAGTTTTTTTAAAATCTTTATGATGAAGGGGGGGTTTGATAAGGCAGTAGTTTCTGTAGTAGCAGCTTGCCCAATTTGCTTTTTTTCAATAGGGGTTTTGATTTTTGCGTTTCGGGGGCCCGGGGGGAAAAACATGAAAAAAGGGAGTTTTGTGTTAAATAGGGAGTTATGACGGCAAAGTTTTTTTAAGGAAAGCGTGGTTAAACACGAGACAGCAGGAAGAAGAGCTTAGTTGGTGTACGATTTCTACATTTTTTTAGTTTTTTGGTGGGGAAATGGGAAATTTTGTCAAAATCTTTTTGTTGGAGAAACATTTTATGAAAATAATAGATAAATTTTAGATAAAATGTGAACCTGGAGGGCACCTGTGTTTAGCTTTTCGACACTCCTTTTTTTCATTTTGAGGCGGGGGGGGCCCTTTCCATGGAGAAATTTTCTTCCCAGAAACGACTTTCACTTTTAAATTTGGGGCAAAAGAATCTATGATGTCCCGAGATTTTAGAGGGAAAGTTTTCTACCAAAATCATCTACGTGTTACAGGGCAAAATGGAGGTAGAAGAGTAAATCTGGTTAAAGGTTTCAGCAGCACCTCCAAAAAATGCGTTTTCTTTTATGTCTCTTTTGGCAAACGAGTCATTCAGATGATGCTTTTTGAAAAAAAACAGAAAAGTGGTCAGATATGGGAAAAATCAGCTACAGACACCTTGGAAAAAGTTTAGATCCCTTAGTTGGGGTCAAGTCCAAAATAGTCCCTGTTTGTGGTTTCTGTTTAACAGTTGAGTCAAACAAAAAATTTTTAAAGATTTTCACATAAATCTATTGACTTCGTTTCAGGGTTGTATGTGAATGTTAAATCCCCACAATAATTAAACAGTCATAATCAACAATATCACAGATAAAAAACTAATTAAAAACACTGAAAAAGTTTGTTTTGGGGCTTAGGAGGCCTGTAAATATTCAAAAACATGGTTGGACCGGGCTCTTTACTGGAGAGCCAAAAATTCAAAGATCAAATATGCCGAAATACTTTTTACATTTTGTAAATGCCCCCCCCCCCTTTTCTTTTTCGTTGCTCTCACAAAGAAAATTGTAGTTCGGAGGCGTCGACTCATCAGAATGGGAAACTTCATTAAACAAACCCCGTTTTGTTTTTAAAAAAAAAACAAAATTTTGGGGCAGTAAAGAAGTCATTGATTAAAAAAAATTTCCCGACAGAGATCTAAATTTAATAACTCCCGTTTATATGACTAGTGCTGACATTTTATGGCTTTTTTTTTATTGCTTTTTATGTCTTTATCCTTTGGCTTTGTTTTTTCTGTCACTATAAACACAGAGATTTTACAACTATCTCCATTAGGGGGCCCAACGTTTTTCTGGACAAGCTCATTTCTGATAGAGTTACCACTGGGGCCCAGACTGTATCACATAGAAGTGATTTTGAAGGTCCTGATTAGGAGGAGATAGATTAGGAGGTGGTGGGGCTCTGCGGCATTTGGAGGATGTTGTTTTAGTAGCAGGGCCTCGGCCACAGGGGGTGTTGAATGGAGAAGATGTCAGAGCCATTTTTGGGCCGATTTTAAGAGCCCCTTTCATGTTATCAGAATCCAGTAAAGCAAAAAAGCGGGCTCAGTGGGGAGATGGGAGAGTTCTGTGCGGTCTGGGCGGGGTCTGGGGTGAGGGGGGGTTTACCAGGGGTGTCGATCTGGGTTTTGGGGGAGGGTGGTATAACGGGGGGGGCGGCTGGGTTTCGGGGGTCCACCTCTCCTGTGGATATTGATAGGGAGACCTTTTGTGATGACCTCTCTTTCTCAGCCAACTGGCCGGTTGTTTCTGCTGGAGCTGTTGGAGGCAGCATTATCATTGTTGTTGATACTCCACGTTCTCTGCTGAAGGTCGAAGCTGCTGGTGGATTATTTACTGAATAGAAGAGATTAGATTGGAGAGGTCTGGCTCCTGGCTTGTTCAAACAGAAACCATCTCGCTTGAAGAGTTGTTTTTTCCAAAAAATATTAAAGTTGTCGATGAAGTTCACAGGTGTGGTAGCACATGTTTTTTTCAACCACTTATTAATCATCAGAAGTCTCGAAAAAATCTAATCTCCACAGAAAATCGGTGCAAAGGGTCTGCTGAGAAACACCTTGATATTAAGACCTCCAACAATATTC
Source organism: Crenichthys baileyi (assembly GCA_036173005.1). Classification (NCBI taxonomy): domain Eukaryota; kingdom Metazoa; phylum Chordata; class Actinopteri; order Cyprinodontiformes; family Goodeidae; genus Crenichthys; species Crenichthys baileyi. The sequence goes on from JAHHUM010002909.1 coordinate 490,143, forward strand.
AGAAAATGACTGAAATCCTCCTTCAGTCCTTCTGATTTTTTTCTTAGCCACGTCATCCATGGCTCCACAGTGTATAATAAGGTTTTCTAGAGGTTTTCTGTGATTGCAAGAATATTCTCTGAGATATCGGACACCACATTACTGTTAACTTCTGATAACTTCATAACTTCTGTTTTTCTCTTGTTGCAGAAGTTTTTAATCCCATCCACAGCTGCGTTGCCCACTATTAGGGTTCTTTGTCCGGTGGGGCACTTTTTCTCTGGCAGCTTAGGAGAAGACTGTTTAGAATGAAGGTTGTTCTCAAACCTTTTATTGTTCTCAGAAGATGGATCAGTTTCCTGGTTATAAGAAGTAGTTTGAGTCCAATATTTCCATAATTTTGGCTAAGAGATAAGAAGTTAGGAGAAAAAGACTACAAGCAAGCAGGGAGCTTAGGAGAAGAGCGTCTGAGCAGGCAGAGAGGCAGAAACAGAAAAAGGCCTGCACCAAGCCCGAGGCTTAAACAAGTGTTTAATACAGAATAGGGTAGAAAATCCTTTATTGTCCTACAATGGGGGAAATTTGGGTGTGTCAGAAACAAAGCAAAAGACAATGAAAGCATCCAGGTTCATACATCACTAGAACCACAGAAAAAGTTACCAGAATAGACGCTATAAGAACCAATCGGGAAAAACAGGAGTCACAAAAACTTTGAAGAGGCTGTATAGTAAAGGAGAATAAAACGCAGGAAACATTAAATATACATTTGAACAAACTGTGTGGTTATCAACAAAGCATACTCAGATTAATTAAATGAGAGGTGCAGCATAGATGACAGAATCAATGTTAACACTCGTTGAGCAGATGATAAACTGTGCAATATAATATAAAACAAATAAAACAATCTCCTTCATTCAGTGAAGGAGCAGTGAATGTAACTGCCATGTATGCAGGGAATGATGCCTGGAAACCCAGAAATATGTCAATAGATAATGCTTGAAGTCTCAAAATGTGATACCAACTAAATTACTGCTTTCACTGATTCCTGCAGTTCTGTGAAATTCTTCTTTCATTATTCTTGTGTCTGTGTGTTAGGGAGTGGTGGAGGTTCCCATCTAGAATCACAGTTAAACCTTAACTAAACCTAAGCTATGTATGTCTAATGACATAAACCACAATTACACTTTTTACACAGAATTAAATCCTGGTGTCCTGTGTGGCAGGTAGGGACACGAAACACTCTGCTAAGGAGGACAACCTGACTTCACTGAATGTTTGCAATCGACACCATGGGAACCTCAGCTGTACAGTAACAGTTTAAGAGCAACAGCAACATTCCTGACAGCACGACATACAGTTGCCTTTGAAGGATTTTCTGCGTCACCTGTATTATACGAAAGCTGCTGTTGGGATAAAAACGATGTGCAGGCGTTGTGTCATAGGAGCAATGTGTGGGCTGAGAATATTATTGAGATAGATTGACTGTGGCAAAAAAAACGGTAACGCTCCAAAATATATTCATTTGAAAATGACAAGACATCTAAATCCAGTCTGATCACCCTCTCCTGACTAGGGATGGGTACCTTTCACATTTGAACCGATATGGTACCAATAACTTGGTACCTGGGAATTAAGACCGGTACTCGCTGGTACCAGTTTTCAGTACTTTTACGTGTGTTATGTGGATTTAAATGTTATAAAATAAAAATTTCCATTTAACATTCACTACTGGTCAAATGTTTTAGAACCAGTTTCTCTTTAAATGTTTTTTTTATGTTTATGACAATTTCCATTGTACGTAGATTCTCTCTAAAGGCATCAAAACTGTGAATGAACACATATAGATTCATGCAGCAAACAAAAAATTGTTAAAGAACTTTAAATATGTTTTATATTTTAGCTTGCCTAAAGTAGCCGCCCTTTGCTGTGATGACTGAATTATTAACCTTTGACCGTCTCTCAATGAACGTCTGGTAAGTTCTTTCAAGACTCTTTGGAAAACCATTTCAGGTGACCACCTCATGAAGCTTATAGAGAGAATGTTACGAGAGCAAAGCAGTAATCACAGCAAAGGGAGGATATTTGGAAAAATCTAAAATAGAAAAATTATAAAAGTTATAGCTTACATAGAAGCTGTAAATCTAAAATAAAGCTGTAACCTGAAATATAAAAATGTTATTTCACATTTTTTGTTTACTACATAACTCTACATGTGTTCCTTCAAAGTTTTATTGCTTTTGGTGAGAATCTACAATGTCAATAGTCATGAAAATAAAGAGACCAATTAAGTGAGAAAGTGTATCTAAAACTTTTGACCGGTAGAGTATGTATTATTCTATATATAAACTGTAATGAATATATCAAAACAACATCCAGATGTTTGTTTTTTAACATCTCAGATGTTTCACACATTTCTTCAATATGAAAACCCTTAACTACACAGTTTTTTATTTCTTAATAAGGACAAATTTATTGCACATATCGTATCCGTTAGCAGGTGTGTTAACGGTGCTGAATGCAGGAGTTTTAGCAATATATCTGAGGCTGACGAAAATTGTGGACTCTTCAGCCATGACAAAAATCTGGTGCTTAACTAGGTGCTTCCTCAGATTAGAAGTATTCCTGCCGCTGGCCTTGCACTTCACAAATTTTACAGCGATCATAATCTGTTTGAGCATTTAAACCTTAACCATTTTCCTCTCTAGCGTGAATTCTCATGTGTCTGTTTAAACTTCCTTTTTGGTTAAATCTTTGTCCACATAGATCACAACAGAAAGGTTTCTGTCCAGTGTGGATTCTCATGTGTGTGTTTAAATTTCCTTTGGTAGTAAATCTGTGTCCACATAGATCACAACAGAAAGGTTTCTGCCCAGTGTGGATTCTCATGTGTGTGTTTAAACTTCCTTTTTTAGTAAATCTTTGTCCACATAGATCACAACAGAAAGGTTTCTGCCCAGTGTGGATTCTCATGTGTGTGTTTAAACTTCCTTTTTCAGTAAATCTTTGTCCACAAAGATCACAAAAGAAAGGTTTCTGCCCAGTGTGGATTCTCATGTGTGTGTTTAAATTTCCTTTTTTAGTAAATCTTTGTCCACATAGATCACAACAGAAAGGTTTCTCTCCAGAGTGGATTCTCGTGTGTGTATTTAAACGTACTTTTCGGCTAAATCTTTGTCCACATAGATCGCAACAGAAAGGCTTCTGTCCAGTGTGGATTTTCATGTGTGTGTTTAAATTTCCTTTTTGGCTAAATCTTTGTCCACATATTTCACAACAGAAAGGTTTCTGTCCAGTGTGGATTCTCTTATGTATGTTTAAATGTCCTTTTTGGTGAAATCTTTGTCCACATAGATCACAACAGAAAGGTTTCTCTCCAGTGTGGATTCTCATGTGTGTGTTTAAATGTCCTTTTTGGTTAAATCTTTGTCCACATAGATCACAACAGAAAGGTTTCTCTCCAGTGTGGATTCTCTTATGTATGTTTAAAGGGTATTTTCCAATAAATGTTTTACCACAGTCTTCACAGCTAAACTTCACTCCTGTCTGGACTTTCATTGACGATTCCACATTTTTCTTCTCTGTGAAACATTTCTTCCCATCCAGCGAGCTTAAAGATCCTATTTCTGAATTTATCATGTCTTTCTGAAGAAAGCCATGGTGAACTAATTGTTCAGCAAACTCAGGGGAGCTAAAAGGTTTGTTAATGTTTCCATCTGACTCAGGAGCTCTGCTGTCCTTCCAGTCATTGTCCATGTCCTTAGATTTCAGTCCAGAGTCTGACAAGTGTTTGAGCTCAGAGACGGGGTGCTTTACATCATCGGCCTTTTCATCCTTCTCAGTGTCTTCAGTTTCTGAGGAAATGGAACCATCTCCATGATCTTGTATCCTGATGGATTCTTCTCCTCCATCGATGTCTTCTGGAAGCGCTCTGCCTTTAATTTGGTCTTGATAAAGCTGTGAGAGCAGAGGGGACTGTTTATCATCCTCACTCTTTATGGGAGTAGCAGTGACTGGAAACCTGATGGCATCAATCTCCTCCTTGCCATTGAGCTGCTCTCCCCCCAGACTGGTGTAGACCTCCTCCTGTTCCTCCTTTATGTGGTGGAGCTTTGGGTCATGTAGGCCAGCACAAGGTCTGTGGTTTACAGGAGCTGCTTCTTTAACCATCAACATCTGCTTAAAATCTGCAGGAAACATTGAAACACATCATGTATATTAGAATGTTTTTTTTTACTTCAGCCTGGACTGAGTCACTTTTTAATAAAGATATATTTAGGTGCTTTGATTACATTAAATTCTATGATTTAATTACCATTAATTCTTATCCTTTCATTTTGCATTGTTGTTTCTTATGTCTGTTGATTTATGTCATGATCTGTTCACTTATTCTCAACAAACACATACTGAAACTATTTTAGTCTTTGTCTGAATCGTTTTGCAGTAAATCAACAATATCTAATTCCATCTTTCCATGATAATATGTTGATGTTGATGTGTGGCAACAATCAAATGCAATCAAATTTGCAATTTGCAAAAACAATCAAATCAAATAACAAATTAAAGCCAATTATTCCACAAAGAACGGTAAGAGTAAAAACTTGAATGACAGAGAATAAGTATTTAACCCGTGAAGAAATGGATTTCTGAAGGTGCATAACAAGCCAAACAACCATTTTAAATCTGTCAGCATTTAGAAAGCATCTTTTATATTTTCAAATCAATATCAGCTGGTTTAACATTTATTGATACCCTGTAAGGTTTCTTATTACTAAAGTATTGCACAGAGACCTTCACAAAAAGGTCTTACTATTGCAAAACATACTAATGGCAATGGTTTCAGCTGCATTTCTAAGCTTCTGACGGTTTCAGTTAGTGCTGCTACAACCATAATCCTGAAGTGGAAAGGACAATTTCAACGTAGACCAGTCAAAGCCAGGTGCCCCTAGAAAGACTTGTGGTCTTCTGGTTTAAGGTAGCTGTAATTAAACGTTTACTTAAGAAACGATAAAAGGGAAAGAAACAATAAATAAATAAAAAAAGAGAGAATTTTGAACAACAGGGAACCTTTCCAGGAGTAACCTTCCTATCAAAAATACTCCAGGAAAAATCATCACAAAAAAAAGGACAACATCTAAACCACTGAAGGCATGACATTCCTTATTCAAGGTCAGTGTTCTAGATTGAACTATAAGAAAGACCTTGGTTTAAAATGTCATCAATGGAAAGGTTCTATGGTAAAAAAAAAAGCACAAAAGGGTCATCTCCCACTGGCCAGGTCAAACATGATGGAGATAAACCACCATCTGCACGGACGCAGCGCTGGTGGTGTAGGGGTTAGCGCGCGACCACATATAGAGGCTATAGTCCTCGAAGCGGCCGTCCCGGGTTTTTAAGCATACACTCTTTACCTTTGTTACCAATTTGGTCCCATTGACTCTCATTATGACCAAATATTTTTGATGCACTGTAACCTTGACATTTTATAATACCTTTCTCATGAGCTCCAAAATAATCTAAGCCTTTATCTTCATAATACGGGGAAAACTCATTTTTGCTTAGTTAGACTTTAGTACCAGTGAAAGCCAAATATTATTAGTACTTGAAAATTTGGACTAAAGCCGTTTCTACAGCAGTAACCCAGCTTCCTTAGTTAGAATTCAATGGATTTCTTACTTAGATCTCAGTGGATGCAAACGACTGTTATTGTTTGAATGATGGGACTACAACTGCATTATACCAGCGAGCCCAAGGATCAATATTATCATTTTCTGCTTTATAATTGCTTTATAATTATCTCTTTAGAAAGACTGGTTCAGAACCAGCTCTTACCAGTAAACCTCAAAGGATTATCAATGTGATTTGTTTCTCTGTTTGACTCTCTGTATCATTGTAATGTTTTTCTTTGTGTACAGCATTTTGAATAAACTTGACTTGATGTATAGTTATGATGGAGGACTTGGTTCTCTGACCTTTCAAAATGCATGGCAAAAAAAATATTTTAAGCGACAAAAATAGTCTTGGTGTGTCCGAAATGATATAGAGTGGTGTGAATGGGGTTTGTAAAATATTTTTTTAGTTTATGCGTGTACATGTGTGTGTAATTTGAAGTTCTCTTTATCAAGAGAGAGACTCCTCTCTACTTAGAAAGGTGTGGCAAGCACGTTTATGCATCTTCTGTGAGGATAGTTTGCAGCCTGCAGTTTGGAGACGTTTCTCTAGAACAGTGTTTCACAACCCAGCGCCTCAAGTACTCCTGCCCTACATGTTTTAGATGTGGCTCTGTTCCAGTACACCAGATTAAATGATTGCGTGACCTCCTCAGCACCCATCAGGGCTGCAGAAACCTGTTAATCACTTTTTCATGAAATATGTATTCCTTTAACATAATCTGAAGAGATTGTCGTCACCTCTCATGATTTTTCGAAAATTAAATTTGGGAATATGGGACAGAAGTATATACTGGATGAGCTTTGTGAGATACAGGGGTTGGACAATAAAACTGAAACACCTGTCATTTTAGTGTGGGAGGTTTCATGGCTAAATTGGACCAGCCTGGTAGCCAGTCTTCATTGATTGCACATTGCACCAGTAAGAGCAGAGTTTGAAGGTTCAATTAGCAGGGTAAGAGCACAGTTTTGCTCAAAATATTGAAATGCACACAACATTATGGATGACATACCAGAGTTCAAAAGAGGACAGATTGTTGTTGCACGTCTTGCTGGCGCATCTGTGACCAAGACAGCAAGTCTTTGTGATGTATCAAGAGCCAAGGTATCCAGGGTAATGTCAGCATACCACCAAGAAGGACGAACCACATCCAACAGGATTAACTGTGGACGCAAGAGGAAGCTGTCTGAAAGGGATGTTCGGGTGCTAACCCGGATTGTATCCAAAAAACATAAAACCACGGCTGCCCAAATCACGGCAGAATTAAATGTGCACCTCAACTCTCCTGTTTCCACCAGAACTGTCAGTCGGGAGCTCCACAGGGTCAATATACATGGCCGGGCTGCTATAGCCAAACCTTTGGTCACTCATGCCAATGCCAAACGTCGGTTTCAATGGTGCAAGGAGCGCAAATCTTGGGCTGTGGACAATGTGAAACATGTATTGTTCTCTGATGAGTCCACCTTTACTGTTTTCCCCACATCCGGGAGAGTTACGGTCTGGAGAAGCCCCAAAGAAGTGTACCACCCAGACTTTTGCATGCCCAGAGTGAAGCATGGGGGTGGATGAGTGATGGTTTGGGCTGCCATATCATGACATTCCCTTGGCCCAATACTTGTGCTAGATGGGCGTGTCACTGCCAAGGACTACCGAACCATTCTTGAGGACCATGTGCATCCAATGGTTCAAACATTGTATCCTGAAGGTGGTGCCATGTATCAGAATCAGCTTTATTGCCAAGTTTGTACATACAAACAAGGAATTTGACTCCGGTACGCTTTGCTCTTTGGTTTTTGTTTTTGCACTACAGAATATACATATCTACAATGTACAAATATACACATAAATAAATAAATAAAAAGGTGCATTTGCAACATCTGTATGCTGTTGTTTTGTACTCTGTTGAATGTTCAACAGAGAAACAGCCTGGGGGAAGAAACTGTCTCTGTGGCAGCTGGTTTTAGTGAACAGCACTCTGTAGCGTCGGCCTGAAGGCAGAACTCTAAACAGTTTATGTTATCAGGATAACAATGCACCAATACACACAGCGAGACTGGTGAAAGATTGGTTTGATGAACATGAAAGTGAAGTTGAACATCTCCCATGGCCTGCACATTTACCAGATCTAAATATTATTGAGCCACTTTGGGGTGTTTTGGAGGAGCGAGTCAGGATACGTTTTCCTCCACCAGTATCACGTAGTGACCTGGCCACTATCCTGCAAGAAGAATGGCTTAAAATCCCTCTGACCACTGTGCAGGACTTGTATATGCCATTCCCAAGACTAATTGACGCTGTATTGACCGCAAAAGGAGGCCCTACACCATACTAATAAATTATTGTGGTCTAAAACCAGGTGTTTCAGTTTCATTGCCCAACCCCTGTACTGAGTTGTGTATTTCTCCAAAACTCTAAAGTAAAATTCTAAAATATATATTTTGTGGTTATAGTATAGGTGACCCTTTAACAAAATCTGAGGTGATTGTGTTGTCACCGCTCATGATTCTGGAAAAATAAATTCCTGAAAGTGACACAAAAGTATATACTGGATGAGCATTAGTAGGTACTTTGAACCAATATTTCTCTAAAAATCTACAGTAAAATTATTAAATATACAGTATAGACCAAAAGTTTGGACACACCTTCTCAGTCAAAGAGTTGTCTTTATTTTCATGACTATGAATATTGTAGCTTCACACTGAAGGCATCAAAACTATGAATTAACACATGTGGAATTATATACTGAACAAAAAAGTGTGAAACAACTGAAAATATGTCTTAATTCTAGGTTCTTCAAAGTAGCCACCTTTGGCTTTGAATACTGCTCCGCACACTCTTGGCATTCTGTTGATGAGCTTCAAGAGGTAGTCACCTGAAATGGTTTTCACTTCACAGGTGTGCCCTGTCAGGTTTAATAAGTGGGATTTCAAGCCTTATAAATGGGGTTGGGACCATCAGTTGTGTTGTGCAGGAGGTGGATACAGTACACAGCTGATAGTCCTACTGAATAGACTGTTAGAATTTGTATTATGGCAAGAAAAAAACAGCAAAGTAGAGAAAAAGAGTGCCCATCATTACTTTAAGAAATTAAGGTCAGTCAGTCCGAACAATTGGGAAAACTTTGAAAGTGTGATCTCAAGAGTGATGGGGTGCTGCGCCAGATGACCTGGCCTCCACAGTCACCGGACCTGAACCCAATCGAGATGGTTTGGGGAGAGCTGGACCGCAGAGTGAAGGCAAAAGGGCCAACAAATGCTAAGCATCTTTGGGAACTCCTTCAAGACTGTTGGAAAACCATTTCAGGTGACTACCTCTTGAAGCTCATCAACAGAATGCCAAGAGTGTGCGTAGCAGTAATCAAAGCAAAAGGTGGCTACATTGAAGAACCTAGACATATTTTCAGTTGTTACACACTTTTTTGTTCAGTATATAATTCCACGTGTTGATTCGTAGTTTTGATGCTGTCAGTGTGAAGTAACAATATTCATAGTCATGAAAATAAAGACAACTCTTTGAATGAAAAGGTGTGTCCAAACTTTTGGTCTGTACCGTAAATATATTTTTTTACATGAAACGTGTATGTGAAAGTAGTAAATATGTCAGTAATATAGATTTTCTGAAGGTTACTTTTCTGTTTTCTTCTTAATTTCTTAAATGTTGCCAGGATCGGTGCCCAGTGTTATGCCGAAATTTGCATGCCCTGTCGGGGGAACGCGCATCGCTCTAAACACCCGCATATTGTTGAGATAACGGACTGAAATACGACCGATGACGAAACTTCTGAAATATTCATAATATTAACATGTTTTTTCACTATGAACGCCATGAAAAGGTTATGTTGTTTTGGCAGGTTACTTAAAAAATTACGGTTTTGTTTCCCTTTATCTAAAGCTGATGAGTCGAATGTTTTAAACTCGCAGTGTCTCAGGAAGACGTTCTCTGCTGCCTGGTTTGCAAGTACGGCTCACGTTCACCGGCAGCATAATAATTGAAGAAACGCGCACGCTTGTTTCGGGTTCGTTATCAGTGTACTGTTCTTGCGCCACCAGGTAACTACGGCCACCGTGAAAGCTGAAACTATAAATATGTATAATGTATAGTTTGGTTTTGATATTATTTGATGTCAAAGCAAAAAAATTCCAGATTGTTTAGCAGTAGAAGCTACATGCTAAAGCTAATTACATCCAGTGCAGTGTTTGCCGTGTCAGCTAGGTTATGCATAGGAGTCATGATTCTTTAAGTATAGGTTAAATTAAGTTAATCATCCTCTGTAGAATATAAATGTTGCATTTATTTATGCCAGGTAGTTTTATTAGTATTGCATAGAGTATTTCTGGTTATGTTTCATGTCTTTTCTACACCACACATAAATATCCTAATATATGTAAATATGAGGACTGCTGTACGTCATATGTTCTATGATTAAAGGACCCTAAAGTTTTTTAAGCATCATGTCTGTGCTCCTTACCGGCACCCTGGGCTGACATCAACATCAGAACTACCACCTATAGGGCTTGGGAATGGACGTCATTGCACTCTGAGATTGCCGCCGCCATACTGTCTGTGGAAACACTGGCGTCGCTAACAGAAGCTACCAGTAAAAACAATGGATCGTGAGCAGAGCAAGTCACGAATTCCATACAGAAACAAGTTAAACAGCGTATCGAGACAGCGATAACTGACCAGATTTTTTTCAAGGTAACAGGCTTGACCTGTACGAACAAACTGAGTGGAGCTGCAACTTACACGAGCTTCCAGAAGTAACGTTGCCCAGCGTTTTTGGTTATCTTGTGTGTGGAGTAAGTGCCTACACACACGAGCAATTCTGAAATTACAAATCCCTGGAAGCTCGTCTGCAGTTTACCAACGGACAGGGTGCAGGATCTTCAGATTTACAGAGTAAATCACACCAACACCGTTGTTCTCACTAAGGTACGTGCAGATAACATGTAAAAAGCCATCCATTCCCTTAGCTCTCAGCAGTCATGATTTTATGGGATTCTTCCAAAATAAAATTGATTCTATTAAGAAGAAAATCTTTGACAATCTCCCAGAGATGATTACTTCATCCTCAACAAGTGAGACAACATTGGAAATAACTGTAGAACCTGATCTGTGTTTGGACTGTTTTGATCCTGTGGAGCTTCCTGAGTTATCAGAAATATTAGCTTTATCTAAACCTTCAACTTGTATGTTAGACCCAATCCCAACCAAATTATTTAAGGAAGTGTTCCCTCTGATTACCAGCCCCATTTTAGATATGATTAATCTATCTTTAGTAAATGGATATGTACCACAAGCTTTTAAGGTAGCTGTAATTAAACCTTTGCTTAAGAAACCTTCGCTTGATCGAGATGACTTAATAAATTACAGACCGATATCCAATCTTCCTTTCTTATCTAAAATTCTTGAGAAAATAGTTGCTAATCAAATGTGTGAGCATTTACACAGCAATGACCTGTTTGAAGAGTTTCAGTCAGGTTTCAGAGCTCATCATAGCACTGAAACATCTCTGCTGAAAGTCACTAATGATATTCTTATTGCCTCAGATAATGGACTTGTGTCTGTACTGGTTCTGTTAGATCTCAGTGCTGCATTTGATACAGTCGATCATAATATTCTCTTAGAAAGGCTGGAATATGCTGTAGGGGTCAGGGGAACAGCACTAGGCTGGTTTAAATCTTATTTGTCTGACAGATTCCAGTTTGTTCATGTAAATGATAAATCATCTTTAAACTCCAGGGTTAATTGTGGAGTACCACAGGGTTCAGTACTTGGGCCAATTCTCTTTACTATATATATGCTATATATATACTTTTAAGGCTAGGCTTAAAACTTTCCTTTTTGATAAAACTTATAGTTAGAGTGGCTTAGGTTATCCTGAGCTATCTCTGTAGTTATGCTGCTATAGGCTTAGGCTGCTGGAGGACATAATGACCACTTTCACCCTCTTCGCAACATTCTCACACTACTCTTCAATTTTGCATTATCTGCTGTTATTTCAGCTTTTAACTTTGCTCTCTCTCTTTTCTCTTCCTAGAAGCTACACCTGGCCTGACTCTGTGTCTACCTGTAACACCTTTCTGGAGAGGGGCATCGTCCGAGCTTCTGCTGGCAACAACTTAATGCTCACCCTCTACCGATGATCCACATGGCCCTGTCTTTCAGTGTTTAACCCTTTCTCTCTCCTAGACATGGCTACTGACTGAGCTTTTACTGTAACTAACTCTATGTGCTCTCTTCAGACTCTAATATTGAAAACTGGCTCAGAGTTGATCTGTTCCTTCTTTCTAGATGAAACGACTAAAGGAGCTACATCCATTAACATTTACCTTTTCCTTCCCATAGAAAGTACTCCTGGATCAGTGCTTCCTTGTTCTCTTTGTGTCTCTGCTCTGTTCTCTCTAACCCCCAGTCGGTCGTGGCAGATGGCCGCTCCCACTGAGCCTGGTTCTGCTGGAGGTTTCTTCCTGTTAAAAGGGAGTTTTTCCTCTCCACTGTCGCTACATGTATGCTCAGTATGAGGGATTGCTGCAAAGTCAACTCCAGTGACTGTCCACTACATTAACAGCTCTTTTATAAAAGTTAAATGTGTACTCAGCTGAGTTGAAAATTGTATATATTTTAAAGAAATAACAAGAAGAAGGTGACTCAGTAAGAACCTGCAGACTTATCTAGTGTGTACTCAACTGGATCCTGCTAAATATGGAAATTATTATCATTAATGTTCAGTCTTTATGTTAAAAAATAATAACTTTTTTCAAACCCAATTTGTTGTTGAACTTTTTTGGTAGCAAAGCTTTTGTGACAGTTTAGGCCATAAAGCTTCCTTGATCTGATCACCAGATTATCTTGTCTCAGGTGCAGTTAGCGTAAAAGAAAAAGGAAAAAAAAAGGGAAAAATGGCTTTCACCCAATAAAAGAGGAGGGCTTCAAATTAAGCACCCCATCTGTTGGGTAATGGACCTTAAAGTTCACCTAAATATAGGATATTAGCTTTCTTTTACTTCAGGGGATAAGGAGATTTTGTTTTGCAGAAATGGCATCATGGAGTGCAGTGTTGCTGACTCAAACCATTATAATGACATGGTAATCCTCTCATTTAGCAGAGAGGGAAGAGAGAGGTTTGGTTTCTGCACGCACTAGAAATAACTAAAAAGTAACATATGTAAGTAAATATCCATCCATCCATCCATCAAGACTTTATTGTTATATTAAGAAAAAAAAATTAGTTTTTATGATGGAGCTATGCTAACTTTTATTTAAAGTTCAACATATTTTAAGTTTTTATTTATTTATTCAAAAAAATCTGATATTAAGTGGTATTTTTCTGTATTTAGAACATCAGAAAATGTTTATGGGGACGATGTTTTGAAGTCATTAAGAAACTATATCATGCAGTCCGTTGTTTCAATGCTAATACAGCCGATATGTCTAGTTGCATTTTTTTGTAAGCATAACCTTTATTAATATGACTCATAGCTGTTTCTCACACTTATACTATCATAATATAAAGCTTAAGTTCTAATGTTTCCCTTTTGTTAGAGTAGGATAAAGAAGCTCATCAACACATTACAAGGACAAATGGCCCAAGGTTCATTATGAATGACCTGAGGCTTAGTGGACTGGGTTTTTGATAGTGGAGCAGGCTGGAACTGGGTTAGATTAGAAAGCCGCAGCGACACTTAGATTAAGGATGGACAAACACTACTACACAACCTATCAGGTAGACACATAGTCTACTGAGGGAGTGAACATCCATTTCATCGGAGTACCAGATATAAAACTACATGTGACCTTCTTCAATTCCCTTGGGTGACATCTACTGGCAGTAGTGATTGTTGCACCAAATGAAGCCCTGCAAATGTGATGCACCTCTTGTGTAAATAATAGCACTTATGTATGTATATATGCGTGTTGTACATATTAGGCTAATTCTGGCTTCTTAAACTTGAATTGTCTTTTGCTTTATGAAATTCCACTGTCCCATTTTAAAAAAAAAAAGAAAAGACAGAAAATAATAAAGAAAAGTAACTTCAATTTAATTTACAAACTGTCATTCTTTCTAATTCTGCATGTATATCTATGTTATGCTGACCTTGACTGGTGGCACGAGGCTGAGTGTTCTCGTTTTGGCTCTATAATGCCTCAGCATTGATGACGTATTTATTATTATACGTCAGCAGCTGCAGGCAAAGCAAACACTGCACCCTTTAAAACCAAGATAATAACCTTTACCGCACCTCTTGCATACCATGATACCATGACTATAACACTACTGCATAGTATAGGCTATAGGCTTTCTAATAAACATTTTGAATGTACATTACCTTATTAGGTGGAACCAAAATCAAAAAATTTTCCCACACCTGGGAACGCTTTCTAGATGGTTGCTCCATGACAGAATAATCCCCCAAAAACCAGAATATCCAAAAACGAGAGCTGTTCGTAACGTAAATACGTGTAGAAGATGGGAACTGGGGCTTGAGCCTTCTTAAATACACTGAATCGCGCCAGATCAACTCAAAGCAGTCAGGTGACTCTGTCTGAATGAAGCAGTGAAGTGGTTCACACGTCATGGGTGACGTCACATGACGTGCATCCGGAAAGTATTCACAGCACTTCGATTTTGTTATGTTACAGCCTCATTCCCAAATGTAATAACCCTTTTTCTTCACATTTTCTACAAACTAATATGATGTATGTGTAGAATGTTGGAGATAGAGATTAATACAATTTTTGGAAAGAGGCTGTAACTTTAAAAAATGTAAAGCGCTGTGAATACTTTTCCGATGTACTGTAAGTTTTTGTTCATATATCTCAAGTCTATATCGTCATCACACTATTACCACTGTTATCACACATCGCAGGTTTCCCTAATATCCTGCACCCCTTAATTAGTTTCTAAGCAAAAATTTTATCGGTGTCGAAGGACAACAAAACAATCAAAATGGCGGACGGGGGTCGTTCCCACCGAGTAATGAAGCGTTTACGTTTAAGTCTATGGGAAACTTTGGGGCTTTAAGAAGCTAATCCATTAGTCACCTAAAATGTTCCTAAACTGTAACTGAGATGAAAAATACAAACCTAATCTGTGCAGCAGAACTTTAGGGTTTAAATCAGCCTCCAGGATGTTGAGACGCAGCTGATCTTCTTTGTCCTCTTTAGCTGTTTGGGGAAATCTCTCCCACTGCTGCTCTCTCCACGTTTGAGCTGCTGTCTCCACATCTTTTTGTTCGCTTCTCTTCAAAAGATCCTTTAACAGTTACTGAGTAGTTAGAACTCGGCTAAGATCCAAACTCCAGCAACACCGATGCGTCGAGCTCCTAGAGCAAAACCACGTCTCCTTCTTCTTCTTCTTAATTTATAACGGGTGTTGGCAAACAACAAAATTGGTGCATTACCGCCACCTACTGGTACGGAGTGTGGACCAGAATGTCTCGAAATTAAAAATTGTTATACAGCTGTGTTATTTTTAGATAAAGAAATATTGTCTGATAAATGTTTTCTTTTGAATTAATTTTAAATAAACAAAAAAATCTAATTTAAAATTTCATTTGTTTAAATTTTTGAATTAATTGTTGTCTCTCTTTCCTCATATTTTTACAGTACATGCTCTATGGGTTTTAATCTATTTCACAGTATTCACATTTAGTATTACAATTTTCCCTAAAATAAAAAGAGTACTTTTAACCCAGTATGGGCCCCAAAACCCTTCCCCCTTGCCATTCCTGTTCTTCTCATTTTCTCCAGTCTCTTTGAATTTTATAAAACCCAAGTCCTTTCTTTTGTTTCTCTCATTCCTTTTGCCATTTATCCTTCATTTTCTGTTCAATTAACATTTTTATTTCTGTTTTACTAACATTAATAACTAAATCTACTGATAAATTTCTAACAGCTTCCCTTCCTGACCTATCTACCAATTCACTTCCTTTCACACCATAATGTGCTGGTATCCATAGAAAATGTATCATTAAACCCTTCATATTTATTCTAAATAATGTATGTTGAATTTCTATTAAAATATCTTGTCTGCTTTCTGAATGATTATACTGTAAACTAATTAATGATGAACTAAAATCTGAACAAATTGCTGATCTTAATGATCTTATATCCTCAACCCATTGAATGGCTAATAATATTGTAATCATTTCTCCTGTTTATACTGAAAGTCAATCATTTATTCCTTTACTTATTTTAACATTGAACTCTGGTATCATGAAAGCTACTCCAACTAACACCTGCTTGTATAGAGTGTGGACCAGAGTTTCGTCTTCTTCTTCTTTATTACATTGGCGGTTAGCAAACAACTGAAGGAGGCATTACCGCCCCCAACTGGTAAGGAATGTGGACCACATGACATCTATACATACTTCTACATACCCCTACATACACTAAATCCTATTATACAACTTACACTGTTTTAAAAAATAAAATATAACCTGATATCCTCTGTTTCCTGAATCGTTTTGCAGTAAATCAACAATATCTAATTTCATTTTCATATTACTAAGATTCCTAACCAACTTATTCCTCTGGACCTGATATTTCCTGCAATGCAAAATAACATGTTCTATTGTCTCATCTTCCCTGCACTCACATTTCCCTTTTTGATGTTTTCCTTTTATAAATAAGGTTCTGTTCAATCCAGTATGACCAATTCTTAGACGTGATATAATTGTCTCTTCTCTCCTGTTTCTTTCTGTTCTTCTCATTTCTCCAATTTTCCTTTGTATTTTATAAAACCAGCGTCCTTTCCTTTCTTCCTCCCATAACTTTTGCCACCTCTCTATACCCTTTACTTCTTTTACACGAAACCAAGCATTAATGTCAGTCATTATCAGATTGGGGCTCTTCTTAGCCATACTATCTGCTATTTCATTACCTTTAACCCTGGAACCCATATAAAATGAATTGTAAGCCCTCATAATGATTCTATATAGTGTTTGTTGTATTTCAATTAATATATCTGGTCTATTAACTGATTGAGCACTTTTAATGTTGGATGGTCATTTCTTTGCCCTTGTAAATGTGCCCAATAATTCAAAGATAACTGGTCCCTTCTAAATTTAAGAGACATTTCTCCCATTTCAACTTGTAATGCTGCTATTGAAGATGTTTTAAAAGCACCTGTACATATTCTTAAAGCTTGATATTGAACATAATTTAGCTTTTGGAGATTTGTATCTGCTGCTGAATTATAAACTATGCACCCATAATCCAAGACTGACCTAATTAATCCAGTATAAATGGCTTTCAATGCCTTTCTATCAGCTCCCCGCTCGGTTCCAACTAAACACCTCATTATATTTAACACCTTCCTACATTTATCTAATATTTTCTTAATGTGTACACCCCATGTCATTCTTTCTTCAAACCTCAACCCAAGAAATTTAAATTGTTTATTTCCAACTCCTGATCATATAATTTCAACTTGATTTTTTCATCAACTCTTTTCTGTGTAAAAAACATTATTTTAGTTTTTTCCACAGAAAACTTAAAACCCCATTTATATATATCAGTCTCTCAGAATATTCCTTCCCTATCCTCACTTGTATTCGTCTTCCTTCTAAAAAATACTCGATCCATCTAAACATACAGCCGTTTATTCCCATTCTTCTAATTTTCATTAATAACCCTTCCCTCCACATCATATCAGATGCTCTTTCAATATCAAAAAATACAACCACAACACTCTCTTTATTCATTTGAGCCTTTCTAATCTCATTCTCTAAAGATAATACTGGATCCATTGTGTTTCTCCCTCTCCTGAACCCTCTCTGATACTTTGATATAAGACCTTTATTTTCCATATAATATAACAATCTTTCATTTATCATTCTTGTTATGATTCTGGCCCGTCTGCCTGCTCTGCTCTCACTCTTGCAATTAACTCATCTGCTTCACCTGTCTGCTGCTGCGCTGCTGCGCAATCACCGTCATGCTACACACCTGTGGAGCTGCAGTTATATACAGCCCTCTGACCGGCAGACGGTGCCAGATTTTCGAAAACATTTGTGAGTAGTTATCCAGCGTTCCTTCCTGACTGACCTCGTTCCATGACCTTGCCTTGCCTTACGGATTATTCCCTCTTGCCTGCTCCTTGTCTGACGGATTGGATTTCGACTCTGTTTTCTGCCTTTGGTTTATGTCTCTGCCTGCCCCTTGTCTGACGCCTCTAGCCCTGGAATTCGACCCTGTTTCTGTCCCTGGATTTACGTCTCAGACTAGCCACTGGTTTATTCAGCCTGAGTCCGCCTGGCTCTCTAGTCTGCCTGGATTTATTGTCAAGAGGACAATCACAGCTCTCTGTGTTCCTGTCACAGCGTCAGCTGGTTCCCTGGAGGATTTGGATCAGTCGGCAATCCGACTTCAGTCTGTTGGACGCTTCCTCATTAACTGTCTGGATCTCTTCCTCCTCTGGATTCTGTGCCTCATCACCAGACTGAGAAGTGGTTCCTGGAAGCTGACTGCTGCTCTTCTGCTCTCTGATCCTGAGTTTCTGAATAAACCTTTTTACTTATCACTTTGTGTTTGGCTGAATTTGGGTTCTCTGTCTCTGGTCGTGATAATTCTCTCCATTATTCTACATATGTTTGATGTTAAAGCTAAAGGTCGGTAATTTTCTGGTTTTGTCTCATCTTTCCCTGGTTTTTGGATTGGTATAATCACTGCTTCTTTCCAACTTTTTGGCAATTCTCCATCCCCCCATACTCGGTTATACAATTCTAATAAAAATATTTTTATATGTTTCACTTAAATTACTTATGACATAACAAACCTGATCTTTTCCTGGAGCTGATAATTTATATTTTTTAAGTGCCCTATTCAGGTCTGTTATTGTAAACAACATATTTAATGAATCATTTGAATCTTCCGTTTGCTCCAATAACTCCTTATTCTCTAAAATTATCTTTTCTCGTCCTTTTTTCCCTTCTTCCCTAATATTTTCAGAACTATGAATTTTAACACGCCTTTACCAACATTTCCGCCTTTTCTTTATCTTTCACAGCTGATATTTCCCTATTATTTAGTATTGGATATCCACTCTTTTAATCCCATTCATCCTTTTAATCATTGCCCATACCTTAGAAATGTCTGTCTTCCTCCCCACTAAATTACAAAAACTCCAATATTCTCTTTTTGCATTTTTAATGGTTCTTCTTACATTTGCTTGCAATTTCTTATATTCATTCAAATTCTGAAAGTTGTGATTTCTTTTTAATAACTTAAAAGCTTTATTTTGTTTCTTAATAGCTGCAGTACATTCTATTGTCCACCAGGGTACGAATTTTCTTTCCCTTTTCCCACCATCCATCCTTATAGCCTGATTAGCTGCTTCTGTTGGAATATTTGTATATATATATCTTATATTTTTCCTTTTCTTTAACTTTACTGTTTGATCTTTATAACCTTTCATGTATGTGTGAGTAAGGATGTGATGAGTTGTTTGCAGGCAAGGATCAAAGGTGGAACCGGGAAGGAAGCAGTCAGAGTTGAGGATGTCATAAAGATGGTGGCTGATTGTGCTGAACAAAAGACACACAGATCTTAAGATGGGGGAGACTGTGGAAGTGTCCTGTCAGAAGATAGTGGTGTAAATGACCTGTTTACTTTGCAGCTGTTTATCCCACCCTTCAGAGCAGCAACGTAAATTGTAACTAGGGACCACCCTAAGGATAATAAAAAGAGAGAATTGGACAGATGTGTTTTCAGGGAGGTAGGAGATTTGTAACTGAAACACATCTCTGTCCGTTCTCCTCGCAGCGAGTAAGAAACTAATTCTTTGTCTTTCTCTTCTTTTTGTGATGTTATAAGTATTTTAGGCTGTTTGAACCTGACAGCTTCTATAATAGCTTTACATATAGAAAGATTAAATTCATCAATACTACCATTTATATCCACTTTTTGTAGTTTTATTTCACTATTATTCCTAAAAGTTTCCCGATCTGCAGATCTAAAGCACCATTTCTTCATTCCATTTATACAATATTTCTCTATATATAGTTTTACTTCAGTCATAATTGGGAAATGATCACTTCCTATAGTTGTTTTATTGATTACTTTCCATAAACAAACACCTGCTAGAGAATCTGAAACTAATGTTAAATCAATTGCTGACACTGTATTTTCTTTCAAATTAATTCTCGTTCCTCTCCCATCATTCAAAACTACCAAATTTTCACTTCCATTATTTCTTCAATTACATCCCCATTTTGATCATTATGATCACTCCCTTTTTAATGAATATTATACATCCCCCTCCTGATCTTCCCTCTCTATCTCTTCTAATGCTTTCATATCCTTTGATAACAAAATCAAGATTTGGTTTAAGCCAAGTTTCCTGAATGCATATATTATCTAATTCTTCTTTAAAATCTTTAATAAATCCTTTAAACTCTTGCCCATTTGAAATTAGACTTCTAGTATTCCATTGTAAGACAATTAATTTGTTCTTTCTTCCAGTCCTCCTACCCTCCCTTTTTCCCCTAATCTCTTATTTATGTGCTCCCATGATATATCCTTAATACCGAAAAACCTCTCTGCTCCTTTCACGGTTATTTTGATTTTTTCTGTCTTGTGCTTAACTTTATCTGTACAATTAATTACATAAGCAATAAACAGCATAATCTTTTCAACTGTCAGTCCTGTGTCTGATCTAATCTGCCTTTGCTCTGGTGTTGGACTCAGCTGAACTTTTCCTGGCACATCTTTTGGTTTCTTCACTCTTTTTGCAGCTTCTGCATAACTTATATTATTAATGACTTTAACTTGTTCAATTTCCACTGCTTTTCTCCTTACTTCACATCCTCCATAAGTCACCATGTTGCCCTCCACACCTACAAGTATCCTTTCCATTTTTACATTCATCATACCCATGCTCCCCTCCACACTTTGGACATCTTTGTTTCCCCTTACATGCTGCTGCGATATTTTTCATATCTCTGGCATTTATAACATCTTAGAGGAGGAGGAATGTATGGCCTAACAGGGAAACACATACACTTTTATTCTTTCAGGAAGAGTAGCTGCTTGAAACTCCAACATCACCGAAAGACTTTCCACTCTTTTTCCTTCAACTGTTCTAATCAATCTTTTTATTTTGCTTACTTCACTTCCATAGATACTGTGTCTGAACTTTTTCAGATCTTCAACTATCGGAATTCCTGAGATAACTCCTCTAGCTATTTTAGCCTCTCCCAAAATCTTTGTCTCACTCACCGTTTTTTTACAAATGCTCATCACTTTGTTTTTCTGTTCTTTACTCCCAACTGTAATCAATAGATTCCCATCTCTAAGAATCTTAGCAAAAATCAGCTCTCCAAACTTCTTTTTTAACTCTCTCTCGAGAGCTGACAGACTTAGTTGAGTACCTTCATCCTCCTTCCTAAACTTTATGATAATTTTGGACTCCTCCCTAACAGCCCTTTTACAAACCGCAAGATTTTCATCCAAAATATTTTCTTCTAGGCCCCATTTACTACTTTGTGTCCCTCTCAAAGTATCTTCTTTTTTACTTCTCTCTTTTCCCGACCCTCTACTACCACGCACTGGAGTCCATTATCCAAAATCCATCTCATCATCTCCCTCATCCTCAGCCTGAGACACCATAGCAGTCCAGTCATGTATAAATATATGTATATATATATATATATATATATAGGCTATATATATATATATATCTATATAGATATATATAGATATATATATATAGATATATATATATAGATATATATATAT
The DNA here is from genome assembly GCA_036173005.1 of Crenichthys baileyi. Classification (NCBI taxonomy): domain Eukaryota; kingdom Metazoa; phylum Chordata; class Actinopteri; order Cyprinodontiformes; family Goodeidae; genus Crenichthys; species Crenichthys baileyi. The sequence continues at coordinate 511,530 of JAHHUM010002909.1, forward strand.
ACACAGCTCAAAAAAATAAATGGAACACTTAAACAACACAATATAACTCCAAGTAAATCAAACTTCTGTGAAATCATAATGTCCACTTAGGAAGCAACACTGATTGACAATCAGTTTGTGCAAATGGAATAGACAACAGGGGGAAATATTTGGCAATTAGCAAGACACACTCAATAAAGGAGTGGTTCTGCAGGTGGGGACCACAGACCACTTCTCTGTACCTATGCTTTCTGGCTGATGTTTTGGTCACTTTTGAATGTTGGTGGTGCTTTCACACTCGTGGTAGCATGAGACGGACTCTACAACCCACACAAGTGGCTCAGGTAGTGCAGCTCATCCAGGATGGCACATCAATGCGAGCTGTGGCAAGAAGGTTTGCTGTGTCTGTCAGCGTAGTGTCCAGAGCCTGGAGGCGCTACCAGGAGACAGGCCAGTACACCAGGAGACGTGGAGGATGCCGTAGGAGGGCAACAACCCAGCAGAAGGACCGCTACCTCCGCCTTTGTGCAAGGAGGAAACAGGAGGAGCACTGCCAGAGCCCTGCAAAATGACCTCCAGCAGGCCACAAATGTGCATGTGTCTGCACAAACGGTTAGAAAACGACTCCATGAGGATGGTATGAGGGCCCGACGTCCACAAATGGGGGTTGTGCTCACAGCCCAACACCGTGCAGGACGCTTGGCATTTGCCAGAGAACACCAGGATTGGCAAATTCGCCACTGGCGCCCTGTGCTCTTCACAGATGAAAGCAGGTTCACACTGGCCACATGTGACACACGTGACAGAGTCTGGAGACACCGTGGAGAGCGATCTGCTGCCTGCAACATCCTTCAGCATAACCGGTTTGGCAGTGGGTCAGTAATGGTGTGGGGTAGCATTTCTTTGGAGGGCCGCACGGCCCTCCATGTGCTCGCCAGAGGTAGCCTGACTTCCATTAGGTACCGAGATGAGATCCTCAGACCCCTTGTGAGACCATATGCTGGTGCGGTTGGCCCTGGGTTCCTCCTAATGCAGGACAATGCTAGACTTCATGTGGCTGGAGTGTGTCAGCAGTTCCTGCAAGATGAAGACATTGAAGCTATGGACTGGCCCGCCCATTTCCCAGACCTGAATCCGACTGAGCACATCTGGGACATCGTGTCTCGCTCCATCCACCAACGTCACGTTGCACCACAGACTGTCCAGGAGTTGGCGGGTGCTTTAGTCCAGGTCTGGAAGGAGATCGCTCAGGAGACCATCCGCTGTCTCATCAGGAGCATGCCCAGGTGCTGTAGGGAGGTCATACAGGCTCGTGGAGGCCACACACAATACTGGGCCTCATTTTGACTTGTTTTAAGGACATTACATCAAAGTTGGATCAGCCTGTCGTGTGTTTTTCCACTTTAATTTCGTGACGTCTGGATAAAAAGGTTTTAGATGAAATCAGATTCTTAATCTTGAGGCACAGTCCTTTCTGGGCACACGGGTTGATCCTCTTTTTAATGCAGTCGATCAGCTGGGCTGTGTCTCTGATCCTTTTCCATCTGAGCTTCTTTTCTCCGTCCGATCTTGTTTGCTGGTCTTCTGCGAGGAAAAAACCCCATTCCCTCCCTCAGCTTTGCCTTTATAGTGCAGATGCTCTCACCAGTCAGCCCCTTGTTAGGCTTCTCAGTTATTGCGCAACCTACTTTGCTCAGCTCCTTGGTTATTGCTCAATACTTTAGTCATGGTCATTATGACCCTCTGATGCTGTCTTATGGCCTTGGAGATGCCTGTAATAGCCATGCAGCTGGCTGTAGTCGCATCCTCCCTTCCTTGAGCCGGTCCTCAAAGGTTCGTCGTCAGCATACAGCTGCATGGCGTCACATTCCTGCCAAAAATCAGAGGAGCGTATTAAGCAATCACAACAGCGTATCTTTTAATCGAGAGAGCGCATAGCTCTGTTCGCGGGCGTGCACCTCTGATCGCGGGCGTGCACCTTTATTCGAGAGCGTCTGAACGCAGCACGGCGAGCAGTAAAACACGCCCCCTGCAACCATCTGTTCGCTCTCGGAGAAAAATTACGCTCTCTCGCTCTGTTTAGTGGGCGTATTTGTCAGTTGGGGGCAGAAACTCTTCTGATTGATCTGATTGGCCGGATTTGCACCTCATATCCGGTCGCAGCCGGCACAGGACATTGCCTTATAGGAGAAGAAGAAGAGCAGGGAACGTGACGTGGATTCAAAGCGTTGAAGAAAACAGGGAATAAATAAGAAGGTAAGGAAAGGAAAAGTTGGTTGTTGATTGCAACATTTTTTTACCAGTGACATTAATTTTATTAGGTTACAGTTAGCTGTGTATCTGTTTAATTAGTGATCCGGCGTTAGCCTGAGAAATTATTACCGTGTTAATTCTGTAGCTAGCTGTCTGACACATTTGAGTTGTAAGTTGAGTGGGTATTTAAGTATTAACATAAGATAAGACCGATTTTACTGATCTCCCAATGGAGACAACAACTGGACGATAAAGTAGCTTTTTTTAACGTTATGTATGTATATCGGGTTGTAGTTCGGTAGCCACATGTTCATTTTACTTAAATTTTGTCTTTGTGTACCTCCGGATCATCTTTCCAAATCTCTAAATGACAGACCCAAAAGAGGTTGGTATTATTTAAAAAAGAAAAAAATAGTCACTGTTTTCTACTAGTGCATTAATTCATGTTTCCAAAATCATTTAAGATGAAGTGCACAGTGCTGCAATGAACTTAATAGAAATGCTAAGAAGAACAGTCAATAATCCAGCAACAAGTATGTATAACTTGCAGTTGGTAATTTTTCAGCTATGGAGAACGTGACTGTGGTTAAGGCGTCACTAAACAGCACCAGAAATTAATTCAACAGTGCAACTTATGTGTTGTTGAGTTGATGTTTTTTATGTTTCATGTATTATTTATAAAGTTGAGGGAGAGACCACAAAACAGGCAGCTAGGGACTCCAGGCAGGAGACAACGCAGAGACCCCCACTTCAGAGGTCTTTGATAGTACCTGTGCAGGGGCCTTCAGGGAGCACTGTGCAGCAAAGCATGGCCAGGTTTGGATGTTGTTAGATACATTGGGATGCATCTATATAAATAAGATACGATGAAATTAGTTTTTGAATTCAAGTTAACATAGACCTTAAGTTCCAAATGATTGTCTTACATCGCTATCCTTTGAGAGACAGTTGAAGGTGGCTTCCTCTTTTTACTTATCCTGTCATTTCAGTTGAGCATTTTTAGATAAATAGATAACACATCTTAATTTGTTTTCACGTTTTCTTTTAAGAGTGTCCCTGGACTGTTTAAAGAAAGAACCAATTCGAGACCTCCATTGCGTTAGACTAAAAAAAGGTCTAGTAGCAAAATTATACCTGTCCAGTTCTTCCTTTTGCAGAGAGCCTCAGAAAAACCCCTAAAGTCACTGAGGAGCTCATGCTTCTACAGGCTGGGTTGGGAAGAAGAACAGTGAATATTACTGAGGATGTTGGCCATAAGGAGGTATTTTGCGCTATAACAAATTACTAAAGCGGTATTTAGATGTAGTTAAAAAAAATGTATTCAAACTTTGCTGGTATTACTTACATCCACAGGTCACAGAAATTGTCTGTGAGGTGTTTCCAAAAAATGAATCAGCTGGAAGGGGCATAGATGCTCTACAAGGCTATGGGTAAAATTTGTTTTTTATTGTTACACATAAACTTGTCTTAATTTGGATATGATTTCTGTTACTGATGCAATTCTGACTGATAATTGTTCTTGAAACAAACAACTAATATTGTTTTTAATACAAATGGAAACAGGGGGATCAGGTCAAAGGAAACTCACCCTCCTACCACCAGAGGATGAGGGATACATCGGGAGCAGCATAATGAAGACCTTGATAAAGACTTGCTTGTATATTATGCCCATCCAGCACACACTGGATATTACTCCCCTGCCCTTGACAGCTCCAGAATTCCAGGTCATGCCAAAAGCACGTTGTGCCTCATGCCAGAAACATGCGCCACTGCAGCTTCTTGCGCTCCATGTCAAGGAGTGTAACATCTGTATTGGCAGTGATGATGAGGTAAGGCTGTCAGACATATGCAACCTGTTAATTTCCTGTCTTTCAGGTAAATTTATTGTTTAGGATCACTCCTGACACCTCTTACATTCTAGTCATGCGTCCACTTTTGGTCACAGGGTTAGATTCCTTTGCCACACCTCCTTTCCCCTTCATCCTCCTCGAGTTCCTCTTGTAGGATACCAAGATGCTCCCTGGGCAGCTGAGAGACATATTCTCTGCAGTGTGTACTGGGTATGCCAATAGGCCTTCTCCTGATTAGACATGTACAAAACACCTTAGCTCTGAACAATGGCCCAATCAGAGATGCCTTTTTCCCCTAAAACTATTTTTGTGAACCCACCCAATATTGCATCTTTGATTATTAGGCATTAAAACACCACCACAGTAAGATGGAGATCCATGTCCAGCACTTTCCTCATTATTACTGTATACATATGTTTTTTTTTTTTTGTTTTCTTCTATCTTCTCTCAACTTTTACAGATTGCACTTGTGGATGATGCCGACATAGGTGTAGCAGAGGTGAGTTATAACTTATTAATGTTATTATAATAAAAATTTTAATTGCACAATGTAATTATGTAAAGTCATGGAAAAACAGGTCATTTCTGTCACACCATACAAATTTCCCATCATAATTGAAATTGCAAATGCTTTGTCATAATTTATTAAGCTCTTTTAAACAGTAATTGTCACACTTTCCTTAGTTTGTCTGTACCAGATAGTTATGATAATCAGAGATACACAAACAAGATTGAGTCAAACTACTACTACGTACTGAACTGCAATGGCATTGTAGCATTACACTTCAATTATGTTTAATCAAAAAATATTTTAAAGATCTCCAAAGAAATACAGGAAGAAGATTTGGAGAGTAAGGTAAGCACACCACAGTACACATTATGAGACATAAATATATTATTTGGTCGACTTAATTTGATAACCTACACTTTTAAAAATTAATTACTTAAAGCCACTTTAGATGGTCTGCTGTCCAATAATTTTGACTTCTTATTTTCATAGGCTGCTTGTCCATTGTGTAGTCAGCTTTTTACTAAGGATGACATCTGTGTGCATGCAAGTGTTTGTGGGGAGAGGTAACAAGATTTCAAATTTATTTTGTAGGCTGGTTTTCAATATATTTTGCACACATAAAAATCTGTTGTCAAATTTTACAGAAACCCGGCTGAAGATGTCACGGTTTGTGAGGAGATCCATGGGCACTACAGCAGGTATGCAGTGGAAAGCACTATGTATCATAGTAGTTCTGATAATTACAACTGAGGTTCTTTTTTTGAGGCTCTTTTTTTTCACTATTAATGTTAGTGTGTCACTCGAAAACAATTATACACTTAGGTTAATGTATCACAATCAACCAGTTTGACACTTTTATATATCAGGTCACCTGTGCTTTTCTTTCAACCCAGTTGTTTAAAAGAATAGATTGGTTTCCTTGTCACTACAGCCTAGTACAGCCCTGCATTAAAAATGATGACTTTCTTCAGTGTATCTTTTCATATTAGCTTGGAATATGCCAAGCTAATATGAAAGAATATGCCATGAAATAGTTTATATAAGTTTTTATAATAAGAAGAATAATAATAATGACAATTTATAATCCTACATTTTGGGATAATTTTTCTTTCCCCTTGTATATTTACCTATATTACATTTTTGATGAATGGCTGTAACAATGACAAATTTAAACTTTTAGGTGCTAAGTGCAGATGATGAAAAGCTGATGGAATTGTCAGATGCCATTCTTGCTTATGGTTACCAAGGACCAATAACTGTTGACAAGAAAAATGCCATCACAAAGTATGTACACTATTAAAGTAATCTTTTCACATGCTTCAATTTTATCCAATTCACTCAGCAAGCATTCTTGTCTTACTGCTTATTAGGGCCATTGGTCTGCATTCAGTGGTGAGGTTGATCCCAATTGTGACTCAGCTCTGTGAGGGGTTCAATTTGTATGGGGTAACTGAGTTTTTGGCACAGCATGAGCAACTCTCTCAGGAACTTGTTGTCCCTGGCAGCATTAAAAAACTAAGCAATATTTTGAAGAAATATCCCGTACTTTTATTCCGACAGTATTTACATGTGTTTTGCTTGTTTTCTTCCTGGATTCCAAAATTTGTGATAATTTAAGCAAAACATGCTGTAGCAAAATTAATATCTATAAAAAAATGAATTGTCATTTATTTGTACTTTGTGCAGCTTCTTATTTCTTTCTGTTTTAGGATTTAAAGTTTGGTTTTAATGTTTATTTTCATGATTCAGGTGGATGCAGACTTCATAGTTGGTGATCTTTCTCCAAACTTAACCGAGGAAGGATCTGCCAGACGTCAACAAGAACTAAAAGTTCTAAATTTTCTGCAAGACTTCCTGCAGAGTCTTGAAGACAGAGGTCAGACATGGCATATTAAGCCTATTTTGAACATTGTATGTCAACTTTAACTCAAACAAAAATGGTTGACAGGGAACAATGACATACAGTACATATTACAGATGATCAGTTCATTCTACAGTTCTTTCCTCCACTATTGGCCTAGAGCCTTTAAGAGAAAGCAAAATTAATACAGAGTGAAAGCAGTCTTACACTTCCATTCATTAAATTAAGAAATCGATGAATAATTAAAGTAGAGCTTTGACTTCACTGTTTTGACTAGTATGTACAAGTGTTTGGCTCCCGGTAAGAATATCTGCCTTCAGAGAGAAGTTATGGTAAGCGTTTCAGCTCTCGCAAGTTCCTTTAGGTACATCTAATGGAGGAACTTGACAAAAAATGGGGGGTCTTGTGTCTGCCACCCCGTTCTCTGCCAGACTGACAAGATTGAAGAATTTTTGTGTCAAACAATTCCATTTGGGGGACATTTTTATTTTTGGTGACTGCTATTAGTATGATAATTTTTTTATGGAAAAATCCTGTCTTTTTTTTTGTCTCTGACTAGATGCAGATTTTAAAAGAAAAAAACTGCTGCAAGGGGGAGAAAAAGGCTGGGAAAGGGGAAACCCCCAACATCTGTCCCTGGAATTTCTTTAGGGGGTCACAGGTCATGCTCACATACCACTGATAGAGTTTCAGCGAAGCATGTTCAAAACACCATCAATTTTGAACATAACTGCAACCCTCTATGGGGACATGGTTGTGTGTTACCCAGTTGTCAATGAATGGGGGTTAGTGTGACATTCCCATATGTCATGTACGGACATATAGTGACTTTGAAAAAACCTGATCACTGCATTAGAGTTTGGGGTTTATAAATTTTAGCAGGTACAAAATAACTATTTAAAAAAAACATATCTTGATTTTCTGTTTTTTTTTTGCAGCTAAAGCTAGCTTGAAAATTGTTTCAACCCTATTGTTGTTTTTAAAACGGTGGAAAAATACTTAAAAGGGTAACCCTTTTTTCGAAAATAAAGTTTTCAAAGGAATTACTCTGCAGTTTTTTTGTTGTTACATGTGCACTTGTACTTAGATCTTACTTAAGTATTTACAAGCAAAGGGTTTCGGGTTATCCAAAAAGTTACCTCTGACATCACTGACTGCATGCAGAGGTCGGTGTATTTGCAAAATAACTACATGTAGGGTTTTGTGATTTCAAAGCATTGCAAATGATTACTAAGTCCCAAAATATTCAAATCTAAAAAATTTATGAATTACGCATTTGAAGTAGCCAGATATTCACGACACTGGAGGTACAAGCTCCTGCTGTCCAGATCTTGTTGTCATTTGAGATTTTTGACATTCCACCAACTGGTCTTCAGTTTTTGGGCAGTCAAATTTTAAAAAAACCACCACTGCTCCCTGCACATCTTCTCCAAAATCAGCTGCAGCATCCCAGTCAATATCTTGGCTCCTGAATATCCTGAAAGTAGGTTTTTGTGCTTTTAGCTCATTTTTAAACACAGTATCAACAATTTTTAAAAAAAAAGGGGTTTAAAGATGAAAAACCTCAAGATTCTCAGGCTGGTTTGACAGGCTGAAGCATCATTCTGTTTTTGCCAGAGCTTTCAGGGGTTTGGTTTTTCCTTCTGTTTTTGGTGGATGGTGGTTCCAACCTTCCACAAAAGCAACCAGGTCATTCTGAAGTCTGGTAAGGAATGTCAGGTGGACTGCAAACAGATTTCTGTATAAGAAAAAATTTTTAAAACAGGTAAAAAAAAAAAACAAATTGAGAAAAAATATTGAATGTTTTCCCAAACTTTTATTTATGCCTTTAAAAGACCTATGTATTTAGCCATTAGTATTTCTTTTGGGTGTTCCCCATTTTAACTTATTTGTTGAAACTGAGGTATGCTACCTTTTTCTTCTTTGCCCCACAGAGTTCATAAGATTGTGCCTTACCACAGGAGGAGACATCAAGTAGGTGATCCATCTCCATTAGATGGAGTTCGTTGTAATACTTTGATGTCACACATGTCCTGACATCCCGCCACAAACGCTCGATTCTAATTTACGGGAAAAACAATATTAAGATACTGAACAGGAAATTCAAGAGCTTGGAGACATGGTAACTACATTAGTAAATAATTTTTCAATTGATGTAACTATTTTTAAGTGACAGTGTATAAATAGATTTAGAGGAAATGTTACTTATTTTAACAAAAAGCAACCTTTGATTATGGACACTTTTTCCAGACATAAAGCTCCCTCGATCAGTTCCACGGACGGTGAACATATATCTGGCTATGTCCACGTTCTCCACGTCCTCCATAAGCCAAACCATAATGGCTAGATCAGAAGTGAGTTGTAGCCAATAAAGGAGAGAGAGTACTCCCAATCCTAAGCTCCAAGCCACCAAGCTAGCTAGTTTTGCGAGCCAAGTCCATTTGCTGTGTCCTTTGAGAGAGAGAGTTAGTTGCCCTAAATATGCGATGACGCCAAAAGCTATGAGTGCCTCCATTATTGCAGTCACTATCTTAGCAGGTGCGCGACGGGTGGCATGAGGTCCACTCAGCAGTATCTCAAGCACTAAGGTAATGGAGTCGACACAAAGCCACAGTGCTACCATCAGGGTTCTTCTCCAGTCAATGTTGACCCTTCCCATAAGATAGGACGCAAACAGAGACAACGCCACTTCCCATCTGCGTATCCAGAAATGGCCAAAGATTAGTTTAACATATCCCTGAAGCATGATGAGAAAACGTAATGGTTGGCTGACCGACCAGGACCCGGTGTGGAAATAGCATAGCCATCCACAGAGAAGCGCATAAAACTCCACTGTACTCACTTGGACAGGCTCGGAGATAGTGGTGGAATTGCTAGTCATGATGATAAGCGACTGCAAAGGCTTAGGCTCAACTGCTGTCATCAAACCCGGAACTCAGAGTGACCCAAAACTCCCCAAACCCAGGGTCTTATACCTCCTCCCTCAAGGGGAGGGGCTGATAACTCCTCCTTCCAGGGCTGAGCATAGGCCGAAGAAATTGTTGCGCAAGGACTTTACATATTATGACTACAATAATCACTCTTACACCAGCAAGCAAATAAGGCCAAAGCATCATAAACAAATTAGCAATTACAACCTTCAACTACTGAAACCCCTTCCCCTATAATGTGTCCGGCTTCCTGGGCAACTGTAGTAACTACAGGGGTTGGACAATGAAACTGAAACAACTGTCATTTTAGTGTGGGAGGTTTCATGGCTAAATTGGACCAGCCTGGTAACCAGTCTTCATTGATTGCACATTGCACCAGTAAGAGCAGAGTGTGAAGGTTCAATTAGCAGGGTAAGAGCACAGTTTTGCTCAAAATATTGAAATGCACACAACATTATGGGTGACATACCAGAATTCAAAAGAGGACAAATTGTTGGTGCACGTCTTGCTAGAGCATCTGTGACCAAGACAGCAAGTCTTTGTGATGTATCAAGAGCCAAGGTATCCAGGGTAATGTCAGCATACCACCAAGAAGGACGAACCACATCCAACAGGATTAACTGTGGACGCAAGAGGAAGCTGTCTGAAAGGGATGTTCGGGTGCTAACCCGGATTGTCTCCAAAAAACATAAAACCACGGCTGCAAGGAGCGCAAATCTTTGGCTGTGGACAATGTGAAACATGTATTGTTCTCTGATGAGTCCACCTTTACTGTTTTCCCCACATCCGGGAGAGTTACGGTGTGGAGAAGCCCCAAAGAAGCGTACCACCCAGACTGTTGCATGCCCAGAGTGAAGCATGGGGGTGGATCAGTGATGGTTTGGGCTGCCATATCATGGCATTCCCTTGGCCCAATACTTGTGCTAGATGGGCGCGTCACTGCCAAGGACTACCGAACCATTTTTGAGGGCCATGTGCATCCAATGGTTCAAACATTGTATCCTAAAGGCGGTGCCGTGTATCAGGATGACAATGCACCAATACACACAGCAAGACTGGTGAAAGATTGGTTTGATGAACATGAAAGTGAAGTTGAACATCTCCCATGGCCTGCACAGTCACCAGATCTAAATATTATTGAGCCACTTTGGGGTGTTTTGGAGGAGCGAGTCAGGAAACGTTTTCCTCCACCAGTATCGCGTAGTGACCTGGCCACTATCCTGCAAGAAGAATGGCTTAAAATCCCTCTGACCACTGTGCAGGACTTGTATATGTCATTCCCAAGACGAATTGATGCTGTATTGGCCACAAAAGGAGGCCCTACACCATACTGATAAATTATTGTGGTCTAAAACCAGGTGTTTCAGTTTCATTGTCCAACCCCTGTATATCTCTGCATTCAATTTTAAGCTACTATTTTCATTTTACTTTGAATCCTTTTTGTTTGTTAATCTTTAATTTATTGGAATCTTATTTTAATATGAAAAGAAATGTGAATTTCTGCAAAGCATCGTTGTTAATTAATTTCTTTACTTTGTTCTTTCTACATTAGAAATAGGTTCATGTCTGACGTTACCATGATCTCCTCTGAAACTGTCAACTATGAACTATGTGCAGCGACACAGATGAACATTATGGGACCAGAGATGTTTCATGGTGGAACAGATTCAGCCTCACTATTAAGTGACACAAACAAGCCCAGGGTTTGATTGCATGAGTTGCATTTAAAATCTGACTAACAAATAACTAACAGTATTGCTTTAAGTTTTCTCTTTTCTTTTTCAGAAGCTGCTAATCTTTCGCATTCTACCCACCTTGTTCGAATGGAAGATATAAAAATGTTATCAAATGCTCTGTTACATAGGGAAAGGTAAGGTACAGAAACTTTTTCATGTTGCTTCATGATTTATCTAATGGCCATAGGGATACCTTGAGTCTTCCCTTTTTAAACAATCCACGTGTCGACTACATTTGGAAAAGTAAAGCATTTGCATTTTAGGACAAAAAGTGAATGAAAGGACATTTACAAACTATTTTTTAGTTGCTAAGCAGACTAGATAGAAAAATAGGCATGGATCACTTAAAAATTTTGGCTTATTGTGACATAGTTAGCTTTACAAAAGAAAAGTATAAAATAGGCTAAACATAAATTAAGACAACTTGGCTGGTAAAAAAAACCTTTAATGGAAGTTACTGACTTTGGACATAAATATTATTCAAATAATATAGACCTACTTGATTCACACATTATGTTTAGGATAACACAAGAATAAGTTAATTGAATGTTTCTTGATTTGCCAAAAGGAAAAACCAGTGAGCAGTTTACTACGTTTTTTCAAAGAATTACACTTTTAAATATTGTTCCTTTTCTACCTTTTAAGTATTTGTGCTGAATGTAAAGTTGCTGAAAATCATCAGTGTTAGCAAACATTAGTTTTCCTTAGGATTATAGGACAATATGTTGAGGAAGAGAACTGTGGAACTTTGAGAAATATGTCACAACTTCAGATAGTTGTTTATGATGTTAAACTAGAGGTGACTTACTTACAAGTGCGCTTTTAGTGGATAAAATTCAACTGAATTTTTTTTTCACACGACAGAACTGGCAGTCCTGAGTTTTTGGTCGAAAGAGTAGTTATTTATTTGTTTTTGCTGAGGATTGCTAGGAAAGGAATTTGGTTTTTATTGTGGTCACTAATTTAAACCTAGAAATTTGATCTTCAGGAGACTGTTAGAGTATTTTCAGATTTAAGCGAAAATAGATTTTAGACTTACAAACCACCTGAAACTAACCGCAAAATCAATATTATTAATATGCTATTTAATTTGAGAAATGGATGAACTGGGAAACAACTAAAACGAACGATGATTTATGCACAAAATCAAACATACGGTTAGTGACTGTAAGACTTCTTCAAGGATAGTGATCATGAAGAATGAAAGGTTTAAACAGAGATCCTATTATGGTGCATTCTGAGATTATTTTGCAGATTGATCCCTTTTATATCCTACTAACTTCTGAGAGAGACAGTTAGAGCTCTGAGGAATTATGAACATTCTTGTGAAAAGTCGTCCAACAACAACTGGGAGCAGACAGCATTTGGCTCAATTTCATGTGTTGAAGGACAGGAAGCATTAAATATGTCAAGGACTCAGAACTCTTTAATACTGTTGCATAGGAAACAACCTTATTTTCTTCGTAATGACAACAGAACGATATTTCTAGTAATCTGGAACTAGAACCATGAGCCATAATTATAACAAAACGACTGATAAGGGCAATAACTTGATTTTAATCCTCTTGCATGAATACATTTTAATTTACTTAATAAAGTTTAGGAGATTAGATTTTATAAACTACATGTTAAGGACTAACAGATGACAAAACAAAAGAATTTAGGGGTAGGAACATAAATGCAACAAAGTTCAGATGAAATTAATATAACAATAGTAATGGCAAATTAGGACAGTTTTAATGTTTTTAATGTGTTAATTTAGATCCCAAGAAAACTCTGTGGGAAGTTTACCCTCTAACATATTACTGGGAATGTCAATGTTGAACTGATGCTTAATGTAAGTGTTATGTGATTTTACGTCAATTCAAAAACTGTAGCAGTTTTTCCGGGAAACATTGTTCAGACGGCCAGTAGGGTCAGGAAATGGGTTTGGATTAGATCCCAGAACAGAGACAGAAAAAAAAGCACATAAAGAACAAGTTTTGGTTAGGGAAAGTTGCTAAGAATAAAAGTATCACCATAAAACAATGTTCAGAGGTGAGATTCCCAACAAAATAAAAAAATTTAGTGGATTTATTTTTAAATTTAAAAACTCGAATCAGCTGAAAATTAGAAAAAAAAGGACGGGGAAGTGCTTTAAAATTAAAACTGGAACTTGAATAAATTGACAATGCAGCATGACTGAAGGATTTTACAGTAAGGGATACTGGATTCTAAGTCTTCGCAAGTAAGTCTTTCACAGATAAATTAGTGTTTGGGGGCACAATGGTAGTATATATGTACAAATAAAATAGGTTTCTTTTCTCCTTAAAAAATGAATCTTTAAAAAATGTTGTCACTGAAGGGAAGATCTCAGGAAAAAGCAAGGTTTCCCTTTAGGGAAAATTGTTTTGACATCTCTGTCGAAAAACAGAGAAAGTACAGTGTGATCTAGATGTCTTTCAATAGCCAGAAGGTAAAAATTTTTGACTATGTGTATAAGCAAATATAAATTTAAAAAATCTTGGTTAGTTAAAGATTACAGCGATGTTTGACGTGATTATAACACAAAGTCTCAGACTGTTGGCAAACTATGACGTTTACATCATAGAAGGGGGGGAATGAACGCCCCCTTTTTAACTGATTATCTTCTGTTTGAGAACTTCCAGGCGTTTTCTCTCCAACGCCAAACATCACATTCCTTGCTCAAAGAAAAAGTGCAGACTCCATTAAGTATTCGCACCCCGAATAAAGACGAATAAAGGCTAAACACTTGGCATAGAAGTTAAAACTAATCTTTTGGATAAAATAATGTGAATCATGAAGAATCATGAAGTAAAATATTATTCCAACATCCAACGACAAAGAATTTCAATAAACAAAAAAAACTTTAAATGCTGTAAGCTGATTTCTAAAGCTGGAAGCTTGCAGTAACAAGATGAAGTTGACTATAGAATATCAGCTGCAATCTGATAAATTGACAAAATAGCAGAAACATCATCAAGTGGAAAATTGTCATCTGATCTGTTAAGCTCATGACTTAAGTCGAATGAGATGGGAAACCTGAGCTTATCTGTGAAGCGTGAATAACTGTTCTTATGTATCTTTCTGATCAAAGGGGGGTTAAGTGAAAAGTTTATGAGATCAATTTAAGAATAGAATAACACACGGTTTTATGACTCATTTCTGTTTAACTTATTTTGACTTACTGTACAAAAAAAAAACAGTAGTTAGCAATGTCAATCTATCTCTTTACATGATAATGTCTGAGAAATACATAGTTTAGGACAAAATCTGTGCTGATAGGGTGAGGTAGAATGGCACTAAGCATGCTTCCAGGAGAAAACGTGATTGCTTGAACTATCTTTGTTAACTTTTGATTATTTCATTTGCATGAAAACCCGAGTGCATATAATTGATTACCACTGCTAAAAGGAGCAGTTCAGATCTCTCTATCAGTAGCCTTTTTACAGGTGATGAGAGGGAACCAAATTGACCTACAGAACGTTACCCTTCGTTGATGTGGAGGCTGGACCTGGGTTCTCGTTAAGAGCTTTTAGAAGAATGTTTTTTTGAATGAAAATGGTTTGACCATTTATTCTATTTCTTAAGAACCTTATGTATTGTATATTTGCTGCAGCACAATTATAATCTTAAAGATTTACATTGTTAAATTTGGTTTCAAAGTTTCATTTCTGCTCATTATTATTTTGTTTTCTGAGATTCCTATGTACTTGGAGCTGGGGTTTGAGTACTACTGTGAAAGTCATCACACCCCTTTTCATGTCATCATCGCATTGGACTGTGATAAAGGAGGACATTGAGGAAATACAGGAAAAAGGACACTAAGGAAATACACAAAAGGTGATGCTAACGATGCAACGATACCCAATTTACACATTACACTTCTATTCCGACTATGATCTGAACAAGCCCTGACGTCTAATGCTTGGATAACACGTATGATTTAGTAACTGAAAGGGAGATTAATAAGGGTCTAACTGCCCTTTTGTTTTAAAAACTTTTTTCTCCTGTTTTTTGTTAATTTAGGAAGGTAAGATGAATGTATTTGGTTTTCAATTTTTTTTTAACAGGTAAATTTATCCTAAAAGGCAGATGTGTTTTTGGTTGTTATTTTGGCCTGGGGGTTGACCCTGAGTTACAACAATCTCCTTTTTGGCCAACTAATTTTTTTACTAGAAACATTAGTTGGTTTCATGTTTTTTAATTGTTTAGAGTTTGTATGAGTTAAAGGGGAATATGTGGAGCAGTTAATCGGACGTGAAAGTGGACACAAACAGGAATCGGACTATGGAGATATCAAGAATACAATTATATGGAATATATGGACGAAGGATGTTTAATTAGACATGTGGTACTTTAATGTCATGGGTTAGCACGATACTGGTCAGTATTCTCTGTTTCTCAGGATGACACCAATCCAGAGACTGGCCGTACAAGTAACCTTTTTGGGGGTCGGACTCAGAGACCTATGGACACATGAAGACTTTGTGGGACCCTAAATTGGGATAAATGCGATGCCAGAGCAATAAAGTTGAAAAGAACCAATCTAAGAGACTAAAGAAGGTCGAGGAAGACAGAGACAGAGACTGAACTACAGTGTTTCCTGCTGAGAATTTAATTGATGTTTTTTCAATTTCTGTTATAACTCTAAGTTTGTCTTTATGTCGTTTTAATGTTCTGAATTGTTTCAAGCCGTTTATGCACTCTGATAGAATGGGAGCATCCATTCTTGTGATATTCAGCTTCAGAGTTTCAACATGGTCAATGTTTCCTGTTACAAATATTGTGGTGAATAGGAATAATGAACCAAGACCTGATCGGCATTAATGGTCCTTTAAATAGGTCGTAGTGACACATTTTAGATTCAAAACAGAGATCTCTGTTCAGATTGGCCGAGAATGGGATTTCTCTTTGGCCTCCAGACGTTTTTCCCCGCCTTTTAGGACGGGTGGGTTTTTCGACTGGTGTGCCCTAACCGACCTGAAGGTCCCCTTCATCGACACGTAGTTTGTGAGTTTGACAGACATGGATGTTTTTCCATAGGAGAGTTGAGGAGATGTGTTCCTGAAGGAGACTTTTGGGAAGAGCTACAGAGTAGCCGGATTTGGTCTAATTAGTGACTAGGTTTAGTCCAGTATAGTCTAACACAGTTAAAATAATGTGCGCATAGGAACTTTAAATAGGATTTTAATTAATTAGTTGAACCCGAAATTTCAGACCTAAATAACAGCAATCGTTTAGGGTTGCTTAATTTTGTATATAATGTAATTTTACTACTTTCCATAATCATTCACATTTTACTTCATTTTAATCACTTAAACACATCACATATATTCACAGGATGTTTACAATATGAATATAAAACCTCTTCAGCTGTTAATTAGCTTAAAAGCTAAGTAGGGGGGACTATGTGGAGATATTAAAGCTCTGCTTTGACTAGATCAAAAAGTGTTATTATTGTTTCTACCATTACAAGATGAACTTTGTGAAGGATTGTTCTTGCAAGCTCCTGTCTGTCTGGAGAGCAGAGTGCATTAGAGAAAAGTTCTTGGAGAGAGGGAAAACTGATGCTTGTTATTGCAGGAAATCTTGTGATATTCTGACCCTTGCCAGCTGGGAAAGTTTTGACATCCCTAAAGTGTTGCCAGTTCAACTTGACATGGAGCCTGCAGCCAGATAAGAATTGAGAATGTTGTTGTTAATTGTTCACGCAGGCAAATCTGATATTGTCCAGATGTGTATTCTCGGAAGAGTAGAGAAAAGCCAGGATGAAGATGCCAAGAAGGTTATGTAATTGAGAATAATGATTTTGATTGGTCAAAAGGACCCACATACACACCAATGCTTTGTATCTGTTAAAAAGCCGCTACACAAGGGACTGGGGGTGGAACCCTTTTGGAAAAAGTTTGTAACACCAAGGAATGGTGATGAGTTTGTGCGAGTTTGAAGAATAAAAGGTTCCCTCGTGGAGAGCGCTGGGAGGAGAGAATCCTGCTGAGTTCTGTGTTTTATTATCTTCGCTCAGTGATAAAGACCGCCCGCTCCTAAGTCTTCTATCTTGTGGTCTTCTCCACACTTTGCACACCTCTGCTTTCCTTTACAAACTGCTGCTTTGAGTCCATATCTCTGGCATTTGTAACAGCAAAAGTGGTTTTGGTGGGACGTATGGTCCTCGCTTGAAAGGGTCAAGAATTCCTATTTTTATGTTTTCTGGCAAGATTTTTCCCGGGGAAAATTCAATCAGAAACGACAGACTTCCTACTCTTTCTCCATTGACAGTTCACATTTGCACCAGTAAAGCTTTCTTAAAATTTTTGTCTAAATCTTCGTCCAGTGGAATACCATAAATCACCAACGGGTGATTTAATTTTCTCCCAAGGTTTTTCTTCCTACATCCATTTTTTGCTAATGCTCTCAATTGTAAAGCCTTTTCTTTTTTGTTCTTCGTTTTTACACGTCACTAACAAGTTTCCGTCTCTTAACACTTTCACCATTTCTACATCTCCTATTTCCTTTTTTTTCTCTAGAAATCACTATCGGGATTAGATTATTGTGATCCTCCTTATTCCTTAATTTTTTATTATTTTAAATTCCTCTCCGGGTTTTTCCCTTCTGACTTTTTTCCCTTCACAGAGCTCCCTTTTTCCAAAACTCTCGCTTGCTATCCTGAATTTCAAACATCCCTCCTTCATCCATTTTTACTTTTCTTCATCTACCTCTTCCTCTCCCCCTACCTACCGGTGTCCATCCCTCAAAAATCCATATCCACTCCGTCTCCTAGCTGTGCTTGCATCCGAACCATTCACATACCAGTTTATGCCATAACCCCTTTTTTTCCAATATCAAATAATGTTTTTTCAATAATTAAAAAAAAGAAACCAGTTGGGTAGAAAAAACAATGCGTCAATCGCCCAAAAACCCGAATTGTTTTTTTTGGCCCTGAAGCACCCCAACAATGCAACCTCCAGGTACTGAATTGCTGGCAGCCTGAGCTTCCTATGCCCCTCCAGATGCATCCAGTTGACAAATACGCTTCCCCCCTTATAAACACAGTTTGAAGCATCCGGGGTCAGTTTTTCGTGACAGTTCCTGTATCGGTCACGTGACTTTTTTTCTAGTGATACGCGCATCGACACGGGGTTTTTTAAAACTACTCAGCAGCATCGTTATTGGTTAAAGGGGAGAAAATTTGCTGCTTAAAATTAGAAGAGAGCAATTAATATTAAATTTTTTTGGGCTAATTTAAAGGGGTCATAGCGAGGATCATCCAACCCAAAAAGCAATAAAACCCTTCCTGGGAAAAAAAGAGAAAAAAGATATTAGAATTTTGGGTTGGATTGGGGAAAAAAAACAATAACCAGAATTTCAAAATAGATCAGGTTAATATAAGTCAAACATTTCCATTATCAGTGATACAGCCTTGAATAATTCCAGATGCCATGGTAGAATTTTACTTTTTTTTTTTAAAAGAGAAATGATGATAAGGATTTTTTTTTTTTAATTTTCACATATAGTACAGGATTATATCAATAAATATTATGGTTTTATTTTCCAATTTATACAGATGCTTCTAAAAATATATTAAATAAAGTTGGAGTACCTTTTTCATAGTACCAGAGTTCAAATTTTTTAAATAAGGAAAAAAATAAATGATTGACTTTCAGTATAAACAGGAGAAATGATTGCAATATTATTAGCCTTTCAATGGTTGAAGAAATAAGATCATTAAGATCAGCAGTTTTTTTCAGATTCTAGTTCATCATTAGTTAGTTTACAGTAAAATTATTCAGAAAGCAGACCAGATATTTTAATAGAAATTCAACACATTATTTAGAATAAATATGAAGGGTTTAATGATAAATTTTCTATGGATACCAGCACATTAGGGTAAAAAAGGGGAAGTGAATTGGTAGAAAAGGGCAGCAAGGGAAGCTTTTAAAAATTTATCAGAATTTTTAGTTATTAATGTTAGTAAACACAAAAAAAAATGTTAATTGAACAGAAAATGAAGGATAAATGCAAAAAGGGAATGGGAGAAAGAAAAAAAAAGGACATTGGTTTTTAATATTCAAATAAGACTGGAGAAATGAGAAAAACAGGGAAGGAAAAAGGGGGGAAGAAACAATTATTTTTCCTCTTAGATTTTGGGGTACTGGGGTTTAAAAGTACTCTTTTATTTTTGGGGAAAAAATTGTAATAGTAAATGTGAATATTAGACTACAAGCATGTCTTGAATACAAAAAACTTTTGGGTGACTTTTAAAATTTTTTGCTTCAAAATTCAGACAAGACAGAAGTTGTCATTTTTTCGGAACGGAGTCTGTAAAAAAGAAAATCTTAGTCAATCACTTAAACTGGATGGCATTAAAATTGGGCCCCGATAATAAAGTAAAAAACCTTGGTGTTATTTTTGACCAGGACATGTTGTTTTAAATCCCTATTTAAAAAGGTTTCTAGGATTTCCTTTTTTCATCTCCCCGGAGCATTGCCAAAAATTTGAAATTATCCTGTCCAGGATTGATGCTGGAAAAACTAGTCCATGCATTTGTTTCTTCAAAGGCTGGACTATTTTTAATTCTTTACTATCAGGATGTCCCACAAAATTGCAGTAAAAGCCTTCAGCTGATTCAAAAATGCTGCAGCAAAAATTTTTGAATGACAATTAAAAAAAGAGAGATCATATTTCCCCTACCTTTAGCTTCCCCTTCATTGGCTCCCTGTTTAAAATCCAGAATAAAATTTAAAAATTCTCCTCCTCACATATAAAACCCCCTTTAATGATTTCCCTCCATCATACATCAGAGATCTGATTGTTCCATACGTTCCTAACAGAGCAGTTCGTTCTCAGACTGCAGGTTTACTGGTGGTTCCTAGAGTCTCTAGAAGTAGAAGGGGGGCAGATCCTTTAGTTATCAGGCCTTCTCCTGTGGAAACAGCTCCCAGTTTCAGTCCGTGAGGCGGGACACCCTGTCTACTTTTAAGGCTAGGCTTAAAAACTTTCCTTTTTTGATAAAAATTTATAGTTAGAGTGGCTTAGGTTTTCCTGAGCTATCTTCCTTATTTTACCTCCGTCTTCCCCTTTTTTCTTCTCTTTTTGGATGGAGTAAGGAGGAGTCAGGTTTAGCCTAAACCGACTCAGTTATGGGGTTGAGGTGCAAACACCCCACCCTCCATTTCTGCTACCTGTATGACCCCCTCTCTTTTCCCAATGGTTATGGTTTAAATGACAGAGAGAGGTATCCCAACCCCTTGTGGTTTTTAGTATAACAATGACCATCAGGGGTCTAGATGAACAAAATGTCTACTTTTAAGGCTAGGCTTAAAACTTTCCCTTTTTTAAAAAAGGCTTATAGTTGGAGTGGCTTAGGTTATCCTGAGCTATCTCTGTAGTTATGCTGCTATAGGCTTAGGCTGCTGGAGGGACATAATGACCACTTTCACCCTCTTCGCTACATTCTCACACTACTCTTCAATTTTTATTATTTGCTGTTATTTCAGGTTTTTAACTTTGTTTCCTCTCTTTTTCTCTTCCTAGAAGCTACACCTGGCCTGACTCTGTGGTCTACCTGTAACCCCCTTTCTGGAGAGGGGCATCGTCCCAGCTTCTGCTGGCAACAACTTAATGCTTCCCCTCTACCCATGAAACCAATTGCCCTGTCTTTCAGTGTTTAAACCCCTTTCTCTCTCCTAGACATAGCTACTGACTGAGCTTTTACTGTAACTAACTCTATGTGCTCTCTTCAGACTCTAACCTTGAAAAAGGCTCAGAGTTTAATCTGTTCCCTTTTTCTAGATGAAACGACTAAAGGAGCTACATCCATTAACATTTACCTTTTCTTTCCCATAGAAAGTACTCCTGGATCAGTGCTTCTTTGTTTTCTCTTTGTGTCTCTGCTCTTCTCTCTAACCCCCCGTCCCGGGGTGGCCAGATGGCCGCTCACACTGAGCCTGGTTCTGCTGGAGGTTTCTTCCTGTTTTAAAAAGGGAGTTTTTTTCCTCTCCACTGTCGCTACATGCTGGGGCCAGTATGAGGGATTGCTGCAAAGTCAACGCCAGAGGAATTTTTCCACTGTCTCTAAATGCTCATCCGGGAGGAGTGAATGCTGCAAGTCACTGACTGGATGCAAATCTGCTGGGTTTCCTTAGATAGACCAAATTTTTATCCAATTTGAATAAATAACAGAATCTGACTGCACTGTTAAATTCGAAATTAATTGGAAATTATATGTAACCTGACTTTTGGAAAGGCCTTGAGACGACAGTTTTGGGAATTGGCGCTATAAAAAATTTAAAATTTAATTGAATTGAAAATTGAATTGAATTGAATTTTGATTTGAATTGAATTTATAAAATTAGATAAACCATAGAGCATGTGCTTTTAAAAATATAGGAAGAAAAGACAAAAAAATTAATTCAAAATTTAAATAGAAGGAAAGGGGTTAAATTAGATTTTTTTGATTTTTTTAGAATTAATTAAAAAAAGTAAAATTTTATCAGACAAATTTTGTTATCTAAAAAAACACAGCTGTACAATAGAATGTATTTCCTGGGAGACATTCTGGTCCACACTCCGTACCAGTAGGTGGGGGAATGCACCCAATTTTGTTTTTTGCCCAAACACCCGTTAAAAATTAAGAAGAAGAAGAAGGAGACTTTTTTTTGCTCTAGGAGCTCGACGCATCGGTTTTGCCGGAGTTTGGATCTTAGCCCAATTCTAACTACTCAGTAACTGTTAAAGGTTTTTTGAAGAGAAGCTAACAACAAAGATGTGGAGACAGCAGCCCCAAACCCCGGTGGCAGAGAGCAGCAGTGGGGAGATTTCCCAAACAGCTAAAGAGGACAAAGAAGATCAGCTGCGTCACAAAAACATCCTGGAGGCTGTTTTCAACCCTAAAAATTCTGCTGCACAGATTAGGTTTTGTTTTTTTCATCTCAGTTTGTTTAGGAACATTTTAGGTGACTAATGGATTAGCCTTTTAAAGCCCAAAATTTCCCATAGACTTAAAAACCGTAAACGCTTCGATACTCGGGGGGAAAACGACCCACGTCCGCCATTTTGATTGGGTTTGTTGTCCTTCATCACCGATACAAGTTTTTTAAAAAAACTAATTAATAGGGCTGCAGGATATTAGGGAAACCTGCGATGTGTGATAACAGTGGCTAATAGTTTTGATGAGAATACTTGAGATATATGAACAAATACTTACAGTACATCAGGAAAAAGTATTCACAGCGCTTTACATTTTTTTAAGTTACAGCCTCTTTCCAAATTGTATTAATCTCTATCTCCCCAACATTCTACACATACATCACATTTGTTTGTAGAAATGTGAGGAAAAGAGATTATTACAAATTGGAAAAGGGGTTTTAAACATAACAAAATGCGAAGTGCTTTGAATACTTTCCGGATGCACGTCATGTGACGTCACCGATGACGTATGAACCACTTCACTGCTTCATTCAGACAGAGTCACCTGACTGCTTTGAGTTGATCTGGCGCGATTCAGTGTATTTTAAGAAGGCTCAAGCCCCAGTTCACAATTTCTACACGTATTATACTTTACGAAACAGCTCTCGTTTTTTTTTGGATTTTCTGAGTTTTGGTGGGGTTTTTCTGTCATGGAGAAAAACCATCTGAAAAGCGTTTCCCAGGTGTGGGGAATTTTTTTCGATTTGGTTTCCCCTAAAAGGTTTTAATGTACATTCAAAGTGTTTTTTAGAAAGGGGCCTATAGCCTATACTTTTGCAGTAGTGTTATAGTCATGGTATCATGGTATGCAAGAGGTGCGGTAAAAGGGTTATTATTTGGTTTTAAAGGTGCAGTGTTTGCTTTGCCTGCAGCTGCTGACGTATTAAATAATAAAAATACGTCATCAATGCTGAGGCATTATAGAGCCAAAACACGGGGAACACTCAGCCTTTTGTGCCCCCCAGTCAAGGTCAGCATAACATAGATATTACATGCAGAATTAGAAAAAAATGACAGTTTGTAAGTTAAAATTGAAGTTTTTTTCTTTTTTATTTTCTTTCTTTTCTTTTTTTTATTTAAAATGGGACAGTGGAATTTCATAAAAAACAAAAGACAATTCAAGTTTAAGAAGCCAGAATTAGCCTAATATGTAAAACACGCATATAACTGTCTCAAAAAAATTTTTCTATCTTTTGCCCCACATTTAATCTCTGTTCCCTTCATGAGACCGACGTCACTTTTAGACAGGCGGGGGCCTGTGGAGAACACAGTTGTTTTGGGTTTTTGGGGGGGGCGGAAATTTGAAACATTACCACATTTTAATAAAGGGAGCTTTACACTGAACCAGGCGTGTCGTTTGGGCCCCGGAGGTTTTCTGAATAGCCCGGCCTTTTTTGATAGAAGAAAATTAGAAGTATTAAAAAGATGCAG